>CM076411.1:19154773-19276932 GCA_038363315.1 Mugilogobius chulae | reverse complement strand
CTGTCCACACTCTCTCCTTACTGTTCCCACACTCTCTCTTACTGTCCCACAGCTCTCCGTCTTACTGTCCCACACTCATCTGCCTTCTGTCCACACTCTCCCTTTACTGTCCCAGCACTCGGCGCCTTACTGTCCACGACTGCTTCGCCTTTGACTTGTGGTCGCCAGCACGGCTCCTTTACTGCCCTCCACAAACTCTCCCTCACTGTCCCACACTCTCACCTTACTGTCCCACACTCCCCCTCACTGTCCGCACACTCCTCCTTTAACTGGCCCCACATCCTCCCCACTTGACCCGCAGGGCACTCTCCTTGACTGTCCCATCACTCATCTCTCACTTGTCCCAGCACTCTCTCTCACTGTCTCACACTGTCTCGCTTACTGTCCCACACTGTCTCTATGTCTCTTACGTTCATTACTGTCCCTCCCTCACTGTCCGCAGCACTCTCATTTACTGTCCCACACTCTCCTTTACGTGTCCCACACTCTTCCTCACTGTCCCAAGCACTCTCACTTTACTGTCCGCGAGTCTCCTCCCTCACGTCCCACAGCTGTCCTTTAACTGTCCTACAGTCTCCTTGTACTGTCCACACTGTTCCCACATCTCTCTCCTTAACGTCCCGACACTCTCGCCCATCTGTCCCCCTACCTTTACTGTCTCACACTCTCCCTTACTGGCCCACACTCTCAGCTTTACTGCGCCACACTCTCCCTCGGTTCTGTCACACTCTCCCTTACTGTCCCACACGTCTCCCTACGTCCCACCACTCTCCCTCACTGTCCCTAATGACCTTTACTAGTCCCACAACTTGCATGCCTTGACTGTCTCAACTCTCCTTTACTGTCCCACACTCTTCCTCAGCTGTCGCCACACTCGTCGCTTGCCTTGTCCCATTATCTCCCTCGACTGTCCCACACTGTCCTTTAACTGTACTACAGTCTCCTTTACTGTGCCCGACACGTAGTCGCGCAACACTGCGTCACCTTACTGTCTCCACACCTTCCCTTACTGTCCCACACTCTCCTTTACTGTCGCCAACACTGTCTAGCTCACTGTCCCACATCTCGGTCTTACTGTCCCACAACTTTCGCATTACTGTCCACGATATCTCAATGTCTCCCTTACTTCCCACACTCCCTCACGTCTCCATGACACTCTCCCTCACGTGTCGTCCACAATCGCTCTTTTACTCGTGCCCATGGACACTCTACCTTACATGTCCCGAGTTACACTGCTCGACTTACTGTCGCCATCACTCTCTCTTAACGTCGCCAGACACTTCTAAACCTCACTGTCCCACACTTCTCGTTACTGTCCCACACTCTAACATTACAGTCCCACCACTCTCGGCCTTACTGGCCCGCACTCTCTCTTTGACTGTCCCACACTCATCCTTTACGTGTCCGCACGCTCTCCTTTACTGTCCCATTCACTCTCTCTTACTGTCCCAACACTCTACCTTAACAGTCCCCACTCTTCTCTTACTGTCCCCCATCCACTCTCTCTTACTGGTCGCCACAGCTCTCACCTCACTGTCCCCAGCACTGTCCCACACGTCTCCCTCACTGTCCACGCTGTCCACACTGTCTCTCTGTCTGTTCCTGTCCTTGCTGTCACCTGTCCCACAGCTGTCTCTCTGTCCCTTGCTGTCCCACACTGTCCCACTGAGCTCACACAGTGCTGAAACCTGGGACTTCACATGACCGTGAGCAGAGCCAGATCTAATCTAATGTCATTTAAAGTATTTGAGATATAGTGTCCCAGTGAAAGTGTCCTCATGTGAGAGACATTCTTCAGCCCAGGAGGACGAGGAGGAGGAGGAGGTCACTGTCCATCAGAAACATCTCCAAATGGTTTTATGGGATCAGTTTGTTGGACTGAGATCAATCTGTTTACAGTAACATGACACATACAGTACATGTAAGAACCTGGGTGTCACATTTGACTCCAATTTAGGTTTTAGGAATCATGTGAAAAGAGTTGCCAGTACAGTCAAATCCAATCTTCAAAATGTCATGCAATACAGGCCATTTGATACAGTGTTTCATGTGATCATTAGCAATAATGTGTATTTACTTTTTAAACTTCTGCTTTACTTGTGTCTGTTTGCATGGAAATGGGCTTTGTATAATCTGGCATGTTTGCATTCGTTCAGATGTTTGAATAAAACAAATAAATAAATAAATACCCTTCACAGATAAAAGTGCAAAGAAAATTGACAGAATCTTCTATGAGTGTCGTCAAAAAGCACCAAACTCACATTGTGTGTCAAATCACAAAATGTGTCAATATGGTTAATAAGTCAGATTTACTGGACAAAAGACATTTATAGATATCTGTAAAAAAATAAAAAAAATACATCTAACCTGTCATACTTTGATATAATTTGTTGTTGTCACTAGACTTTCTCCTCGTCTGGTTCTCTCTTGTTCTCACTCTTCATCCCCCTTCCTCCTCTTCTCTCTCCTCTTTTCTTTTACCCCCCTCCACATTTATGCTGTTCTCTTTCTAAGTCTTCTTCTCTCTTTTCTCCTCACTTTTCTCTCTCTCTCTTTCCTTCCTTCCTCCTTTCTCTCTCTTTCCCCTCTCCTTTCCTTCTCTCTCTCTCCTCTCACTCTCCTCCTCTCACTCTCCCCCTCTCTCCTTCTCTCTCTCACCCCCCTCTCTCTCTCTCTCTCCCTGTCTCTCTCTTTCTCCCTCTCTTTCTCCTCTCTCCTCTTTCTTTCTTCTCCCCCCTCTCTCTTCTTTCTCCTCTCTCCATCTCTCTCTTCTCTCCCCCTCTCTCTCTTCTCTCTCTCTTTTCTTTACTCCCTCCCACTTTATGCTGTTCTCTTTCTCAGTCTTCTCTCTCTCTTCCCCTCACTTTTCTCTCTCCTCTCTCTCTTTCCTTCTCTTTCTCTCTCCTCTCTTTCCTTCTCTCTCTCTCCTTTCGCTCTCCCCTCTCTCCTTTCTCTCTTTCCTTCCCTCTCTCTCTTTCTCTCTCTCCTACTCTTTCTCTCTTCTCTCCCCCTCTCTCTGCGCCCCTCTTCTCTCCCCCCTCTCTCTTCTCTCTCTCTCTTTCCTTCTCTCTCTCTCTCTCTCCTCTCACTTCCTCCCTCTCTTTCCTTCTCTCTCTCTCCCTCTCTCTTTTACTCTTTCTCTCTCTAACCCTCTCTCTCCCTGTCTCCCCCCCTCTCTCTTTTTTTTCCTCTATTCCTCTCTCTCTTCTCTTTCCTATCTCTCTCTTCTCCCTCTCCCCCGCTCTCTCTTCTCTCTCTCCCTTCTCTCTTTTCTTTTACCCCCCCACTTTATGCTGTTCTCTTTCTCAGTCTTCTCTCTCTCTCTTCCCCTCACTTTTCTCTCTCTCCTCTCTCTCTCCCCCTCTCTCTCTTCTTTCTCTCTCTCTGTCACCCTCTCTCTTCTCTCCCCCTCTCTCTCTTTTCTCTCTCTTCTCCCTCTATCCTCTCTCTGTCTCTTCTCTCTCTCTTTCTTTTACCCCCTCCCACTTTATGCTGTTCTCTTTCTCAGTCTTCTCTTTCTCTCTTCCCCTCACTTTTCTCTCTCTCTCTCTCTCTCTCTCTCTCTCCCCTTTCTCTCTTGTCTCCACACTCTCTCTTTTCTTTCTCCTCTCTCCCTCTTTCTTTTCTCTCTCTCTTCTCTCCCCTCTCTCTTTTCTTTTACCCCCTCCCACTTTATGCTGTTCTCTTTCTCAATCTTCTCTCTCTCTTTCCCTCACTTTTCTCTCTCCTGTCTCTCTTTCCTTCTTTCTCTCTCTCCCCTCTTGCTCTCTGTCCTCTCTCTCTTTCCCCTCTCTCTCTCTCTCTCTTCTCAGTGGTGCACAGACAGACACATAATGAGCCACAGCTGACTACTCCAAACACCAGATCATGTCACTCAATCTCCAGCTAACTTTTTCTAAAATGTCACCTGGCTTCCACCGACATTTCATTTAGACAGATTTATTAAATGTTTTTTTTTTTTTTTTTTACGTTCAGCTCCTTCCACTACAAATGGTTTCTAATCTTCAATGCGCTGACTATTTCACTCTCAAACCACTGGCTGTACATGTGACATACAGTCCTTTTGGGCTAAGTGACATCAAAAAACTCCAACTGCTACGATTAAAAATTTTAAATCCAAAGCTCATCCACTGTAATCATTCATCTAAAAGAATACAACGACGTCATTAGAAAAGCAGCACACATGTTCATCCTAATATTCCCCGTTTGTGTGTGAACCTGGCAGAGGCTGAATGTCTAATCAGGCTCGTTGAAGCGTCTGATGGCAGAACAGGCGCTTGTGCTTTCCGCTCCTTCAGCCTGGAGTCCGCCAAACAGCTCGTTGACTTTGTGCAAACGCCACATCGTTTCCTAAAGAGCTGTTGGAGGCACGTTTCCGGAGGTGGTGCAGAGCGAGGGTCCCGGGGCAGAGATAGGCTTCTGGAGGCGGTTAGAGCAGACTTATCTGAGCTCATCACACACAGGACTGGCTTTAGAGTGTTCAAGTGTCTGTGCACATAATCGGACTCAAAAATATACTTTCAATATTTACAAGATCATTTGGGTAAAACAGCCCTTGAAGCTGGGACATAAAAAAAAAAAAAAAAAAAAAGTTTTAGATTGGACAAAATCAGTGAATCTCAAACTTGATACACCTTAAAAGTGCAATGACATTTTGAGCAAAAGTAAACTTGAACGAAAGCACATGTGTCTTTAAAATATCTTTGTTGCACTAAATAAATAAAACAGATCTTTAGTTTATGCTTTGATGGACAAACAGACTGTTCTTTGGCCTGGAGGAGTTTGTGACATAAAACTAATGTATTCATATTGTCCCATAGTAAGACTTTATTTGCCTGTTCCAACTGAATTGTGTGGTTGACTTTTCACCTCCAAAGCTGGGGTGACACATTATTTTAGTTGTAAAATAGAAAACTTCACTAAAATGTGGTAAGAAATTAGTAAAAAAAAAAAAAAAACAAAAAAAAAAAAAACAAAGAATAATATAAATGAAATAAATAAGAGCACTGTCTGAATTGATTATGAATAGTTGTCATCAGGAGCTCTGATTGGCTGTGCTGGGCTTACATGAATAGATTAGTCTCAAATATAGAATAATAATTTATACAGTGCATAGCACAGAACACAATATGAATGTACACAAATGTGTGTTCTCTTCAGTTCATTTTTAAAACTGCCCCGGTCCAGGTTCAGTTTTAGCTGGACAGTTCCACAGTTCAGCTCCTGGACAGAAAGTGAAAGAAAGTGTGGATTTTCTCAGGGGCACTTTCTCATTCTAAATAAAATAAATAAATTATCTCTGACAATATTGGTCCTATATCATTACAAGACATGAATACTGTATGATTACGTCCGCTACAAGTCTGTGTGTGAGGAGGGTTTTTACTACAACTGCTCGAAGACAAAACTTAATTTCATGACCATTCCAAATAGTCTATAAGGAAAATCTCACAAGACAGTTCTGTACGAGTGTCTCAGTATCACGACAATGACAATAAACCAAAACACATTCACAGACTGACCAGGACTCTTGACTCTAAACAGAAGGTTTTAGGTTTGATCCATGTTGGAGTGTGCACTTCTGTTTCTCCCAGTCAAAACATGCACCAGTTAAAAGAAAAAGCTGTGGTGGTCTTTAGTACGTAACAGCAGCAGTCGTAAAAACACAAACATGGAACTGTGAACAAGGCAGATGTGTAGGTTTTCCTGAACACTGCTCTGCTGCACCTCTGAGGAGATGCTCCTGTCACATTAAAGCCTGAGTCGAACACCAGCCAGCCTCCAGAAATGCAGACACTAAAGTTTTTGTGAAAGTTTTCTTTGAAAAAAATCCTCACCTCCACCTTGAGAAGAAGCAGAGAGAACTCTGAGGAGCACAGATTCACCCACATCCAGACAATGTGCTTTTACATGTACTGTATATAGACACAATAAATACATTTACAGTTTTTTTTAATCGCTTTGGCACATTTTTTGGAAATTGTCATAAATATGGCAAAACCTCTACATATTCAGTCAGATTTATCACTCATTTGTCTAAACATTTTAGAATGATTGCACATGTACACTTTTTGTGCAAAACTCCTGGCTCCTTCGTAAAAATAACACTTTGTGGTCAGAATGATTAACATTCATCTCTTAACTACACTTTTTGTTCAAAACTCCTTACACTTTTGTGAAAATAACACTTTGTGGTCAGAATGATAAACACTCGTCTCTAAACTGAACTTTTTGTGCAAAATATGTAACACTCATGTAAAAACTACACTTTGTTGTTTGAACATGAAACAAAAGCAACATGTGGAATAACTTTCACCTTTACCTCTTAAACACTGTTTGGAATTTATTTCAACATAAAACCAATTTATGTTAAAGAATATTTTGGAAATGAAGGAGGTCGTGAAACAAAAATATTCAAAAATGTGAAACAAGAGAATGGTTTACTGACCATGTCAAACAAAATACAAAATACTTCGACAAGTTAAAAGTTGGTTTCTGTTTCATCTTGGCCACAGTGAAGTGTCTGACATTGGGCTAAATCATCTGTCCTGTCTCTGTGTCAGTTCTTACATCATGCAATAGTGTTGTCTGTAGTTCACTGCTGATCCACATCTCTCTCCTGCTCCTCTGTCTCTGTCTCCATGTCCTCTTCCTCCTCACACTTCTGTCTCACATGTGTCCTCTTCCTCCTCACATCCTCACACTTCTGTCTCTGTGTCCATGTCCTCTTCCTCCTCACACTTCTGTCTCACATGTGTCCTCTTCCTCCTCACATCCTCACACTTCTGTCTCTGTCTTCATGTCCTCTTCCTCCTCACATCCTCACACTTCTGTCCCTGTCTCCATGTCCTCTTTCTCACACTTCTTGTCTGGTTTGACGCTCTAAAACAAAAGTAACTCTATTCGTCCTAATAGAGTTGTGTTCATGGGACAGATTTATTTGTCAGAAGAGTCACAGCACATGCGTTCATTGTTCAGGTGATTGAACCAAGAAAATATCACTCCGGAGCAAAAGTGTTAGTTATAAAAACATAGTTTAACAGCAGTGACCGAAGAGTTAAGGAAGGCTAATTGTGTGTAAAGTTTTGCAAAACACTGTGTGAGGAGTTAAGCAAAAAGAGTGAAGACAGACATGGTGTTACTGTTGTAGCAAAGGTAGAATGTGTTTTGCATCCTGGATGTTAAGTTTTCAAGTGTGTTCAATTATCTTGACTTTGGAGCCAAAGCGATTGAAAAAAACTGTAAAACTGCGCTCAAAGATTCCTGAATGTGACACGAGAAAGTTGAACAAAGAAAACAAAACAAAGAAAGAGTAAATGACAAAATGGAGAGATGTGATCCCAGACTGACACTGTTTTACAACTTCAGCGCACATTATATACACATGAGGACTGGCACTGAGAGAAGATCAACAGTGTCTCACCTGTTTGTTGAAGTAATGTTTTGTGTGTGTGTGTAAAGTGTAGAGTGTGGAGACGGGTGATGTGAAGGTTTTAACACTGACCCTGTGCTTTGATAGGCACACTTTGTATCCAATAATACTAAAAATATATGACTAGCAATCATGCTGGAAGTAGAAACTTTGATTGATTGGTTCTAAAACATCAACAGGTATGTCCTTATTAGTGTTCTTTATTGTTCTGAGAGTTTGTTTTTCCAGAACATCTTAAGTTAAAAAACTATGAAAATGCTAATCGTGTTCCAAAAAAAAAAATTCTATGCAAATAAGTTTTAGTAAGAAAGCATCATGAACAAAAGGCTTAGTCGATCCAGTCCTGGTCTAGTTCATGTTTAGTGTCAGAATTTGTTTTATTTGATCTCTGTCTCAATGCTGTGGCTTTAACCAGCTCTTACCTCCACGATGTCAAACTTGTGTTCTGTTTCTGTCTCAGTGTTGCGGCGGCTTTAACCAGCTCTTACCTCCACGATGTCGGAGTTGTGTTCTGTTTCTGTCTCAGTGTTGCGGCGGCTTTAACCAGCTCTTACCTCCACGATGTCGGAGTTGGTGCGGCTCTCGTGCGGTTCGTTGTACTCGGTGTACTTGAGCAGGACTTTGTCCATGTCGGTGCTGGCGTACTGGAACAGTTTGTTGGAGCTGTTGAAGATAATGAGTGCGATCTCACAGTCACAGAGAACACTCAGCTCGTAGGCCTTCTTCATCAGACCAAACTTCCTCTTGGTGAACGTAACCTGCACACAAACATACAAACACAGGGCATTAGGAACTGGAAATGTTTTACAAATCTCACACGGTTTGGGTCATTTGTCCTACTTTCATTGTCAGGCTTCTTTAAATGTCTGAGTATGCGCATTTATTTAATCATATGGCATCTTTCACACTTCCCTCTCACTTTTTGTGTGATGTATGTGCGAATATATACGGCATACAGCACCTCTCTCCGTGCACTGTCATTTAGACTCGGGCCTGGTGACCCTGGAGTCGGAGCTGCTGCTCTGTCCTCTGTCTTGTAAGATCATGGTTTAATCTAGGACTGTGCACAAAGCAGAACCAGAAAAAAAGTGAGAGACGAGAATGTTAAGGTGCGATGCGATTCAGAACCGGACAAGAGCCGTATGAAGTGACGAACTGCACTGCTCCTGTTTGTAGCGCCTTGTACTGACCGGCAGGACAGACCTGCGTGGCTTTACGTACTGAATGGATTGTGTTAACTGGGAAAAGACTGCGCCAGAGCGGGCCTGAGGTCCGTTAGTTACGAGTAGAAAAGAAATGTTATAAACGCAAGAAAGAAGAGACGTGCAAGTGGCGTGTGTGCACAATATGCACGTGCACAATGTGTTCTGGACACTAGGCATGGGATGATATTAAAATTTGCACTCACAATTATTGTGACCAAAATAATCGCGATTAACGATATTATCACGATAATTTACTAAACGAAAAAGTGCACAGATTCAAAATCACTGAAATATTTATTAGCGCACAATACGTATTTGTTTGAACAACTACTTATTGTATTTTGGTCAAATCTACTAACTTTGTCTCAGAGTCATTAATTAACTTTAACACATGAACCTTTTCTTTGTTTGACCATAATATGGCTTTTACTGGGTTCACAGCAGTCAGATTTTAGATGCTCTTATGAAGACACAAGCGTGCGCCTGCTGCTTTTATTGCGATTAATTGCGTTTTTTCACCTGAATGTAACTTGTAAAGGTCGTAGGGAAGAGTTCAGTTCATAAATGTTGATTTACTGTGTGTACGCATTGCCCGTGTTGAGAAACAAATAAATCCTCTGTTAAGGCTTGGTATCCTTGATCATTTCTCCAAACCTAAACTCTCATCATAGCTCCTTATTTAAGTAGTTACAAAACCTTTATACACTTATTCTGTATAACACCATCTGTTCAGGAGCAATTAAGGTTTTATTCACTCTATATTCATGCTTTACTAAGACAAAATAAAGTGAAGTTGTCACCCATTTTTCAATGTCATAGTTACTTTTTTGATTCATTATGTCATGTTTGTTTCTGTAATTTAATGAGACCTTATGTCGTCTGGTTTCCCTAATATCAGTGAGCATGACTGACAGGTGGATCAGCCAATCAGGGTGTGTGTGTTTGCTCTGTTGGTCTGTGTGACATAGTGTGCTGGGATGAATGCGTTGCACTTGTAATCACCCATTGACGTATTAAACAGCTCTCTATTTTACTTCTACTTTGAACAATGTATTTAACCAACAAAGAGCCAGGTTGACTCTTGAGAATTGAACTCACAACCTTCACGCTTTGCCCTTCCACGGTTCAAATCTGAGCTCAGTACATGTAGCTCAGTAATAACGTGTGTGTCTGCTCTCTGCACATCCTCTCTCTCTCTCGTTCTAATATGTCAAGTGCTTCTAATCCAAAGCAATGGTCCAATTATGGAGCTTTTCTCTGCTCTGACGATGTGACTGTTGCCAAGGTGACAGATAACAGGATCACCTGGGCTCCGGCGCTCGGTCCAGAGGGCAGAGGTGTGGGAGCTGAGTCAGGAGGAGGCCAGGATTCACTCAGGACTCAGACTGAGGTACAGACTGAGCAATCTAAATGTAGACTTTGGAGATTTTTGGAATGATAGCGCCACATTTAAATTGTTGATACTGTTGTGAAAATAAAGTGTTTCTTTTTTTTTTTTATGTGACAACTGCACATTTTTGAGCAAAATATTTAACAGTCATGTAAAAACTTGAATTACGCTGGTTGTAAAAAACAAATGTATAGCTTTAACTGAGAGGTCAAGTTCAAGAAAAGACAACAGACAGGCTAATTGTGTGTTTATGTAAATAATAAACACAAGTGTGAAAAGGTAAAGCAAAAAGAGTGAATGATGTGGCAATGCCAGGATTTGTTTTGGATCCTGGATGTTAAGCTTTGAATCGAGGCCTTGAGGTCTTATACAAACTATAAATCTGACAGCAATAAATGACATTTCAAGCAAGGAAATTAAATGTGTATGCAAAAAATGAGAAATGTTAAGCAAAAAGAGTGAAAACCAGAATGGTTTTATTTTTGCTGCACTGACAGATTGTTTTGAATCCTGAATGTGAAGTTCTGAAATATGTTTATTTATCTTTATTTTTGGAAAAATCTCAATCAGCAAAGTCATTACATGAAAAGAGTGATTGTTCCCAAAGCACCAATATACTCTTTTAGAATACATTGTATGCAGATATGCAGATACATGTTTGTGTACATGTTGCCGATGTTTGTGTACATGTTGTCGATGTTTGTGTACATGTTGTCGATGTTTGTGTACATGCTGCCGATGTTTGTGTACATGTTGCCGATGTTTGTGTACATGTTGTCGATGTTTGTGTACATGTTGTCGATGTTTGTGTACATGTTGTCGATGTTTGTGTACATGCTGTCAATGTTTGTGTACATGTTGTCGATGTTTGTGTACATGTTGTCGATGTTTGTGTACATGTTGTCGATGTTTGTGACATGTTTGAGCTGTCAGAACTGTTGTTGGAATGGGTGATGTTGGAGGTGTTGGTGATGTTTGAGCTGTTGGAGGTATTGATGCTGCTGGAGGTGTTGGTAATGGTAGAGATGTTGGATGTGGTCAAGCTAAAGGTGATGAAGGTGACGGAGTTGATGGAAGTGATGAAAGTGCCGGTGGTGTTGATGCTCCTGGAGATGGTGGAGGTGCTGGTAGGGTTGCTGCTGCTGGAGGTGATGGTGGTGTTGATGCTGCTGAAAGTGATGGAGGTAGTGAAGCTGCTGAAGATGGTGGCGGCGAGGGTGGTGTCACAGGCTGAGGTGACGTAAGTGATGGAGGTGCTGGTGGTGTTGATGCTGCTGGGGGTGATGGAGGTAGTGAAGCTGCTGAAGATGGTGGAGGCGTGGGTGGTGTTACAGGCTGAGGGGATGGAGGTGATGGAGGTGTGGGTGGTGTAGCTGCTGCTGGAGATGGTGGAGGTGCTGGAGGTGCTGGTGGTGTGGGTGGTGTTGATGCTGCTGGAGGTGTCGGTGGTGTTGATGCTGCTGGAGATGGTGGAGGTGATGGTGGTGTTGATGCTGCTGAAAGTGATGGAGGTAGTGAAGCTGCTGAAGATGGTGGCGGCGAGGGTGGTGTCACAGGCTGAGGTGACGTAGGTGATGGAGGTGCTGGTGGTGTTGATGCTGCTGGGGGTGATGGAGGTAGTGAAGCTGCTGAAGATGGTGGAGGCGTGGGTGGTGTTACAGGCTGAGGGGATGGAGGTGATGGAGGTGTGGGTGGTGTAGCTGCTGCTGGAGATGGTGGAGGTGCTGGTGGTGTGGGTGGTATTGATGCTGCTGGAGGTGTTGGTGGTGTTGATGCTGCTGGAGATGGTGGAGGTGATGGTGGTGTTGATGCTGCTGAAAGTGATGGAGGTAGTGAAGCTGCTGAAGATGGTGGCGGCGTGGGTGGTGTCACAGGCTGAGGTGACGTAGGTGAGCGGAGCGTGCTGAGTCAGAGTCACTGCTCTCTGCTGGGGCATTACTCCGTATAGATGTCCATGTAAGCAGAAGTGTGTAACATGAGCTGTGTGTGGGACAGGGTCATCCATCACCCTGCTCCCTCCTCGTTCCAAAGTCACTCTGCATCCTGGGCCCGTGTGGTCAGCTCGTACATGTTCTTCTGTTACACCACACCTTTACACTCAGATAATGAAGAGGGATGCACCAATCCAGCTTTTTTAGTTCCGATCCTGATTCTTTATTTTTAAGTATCTGCCGATGCCTGATATCAGTCGATACCAGTGTATGGACTGAAAATGCTTTTCTTTATGTAAATATTATTAATTGTGCAATCTACAAAATAACTGAATAAAATATCCAGAAAGCAACACCAGCCAATAAATAAGTCTCACGGAACAACTATGATATCAGCTGAACCGATATCATGGAGCCGATATCTGATCCCAGTATCGGACTGGTGCATCCCTACAAATGAATTAATATTTTTACCTACAAACTGTGATTCCCCAAGTGTGGGTCTAAAGAATCCAAAGTCATAATTGACAAAATGGCTCGACCCCCAATAAAATAACTTGATCAAAAAGTCCATACATCTTTTAAGACTGTTTCAGTCTGCCGACGTTTGTATTTGTTAGGTCTCAGAAGCTAAGGTTGGACCCAGAGGAGAGAAAGGAGCAGGCAGACGCAGACAGGTGCAGGCAGGAGTAAGCAGACGCAGACAGGTGCAGGCAGGAGTAAGCAGACGCAGACAGGTGCAGGCAGGAGTAAGCAGATGCAGACAGGTGCAGGCAGGAGTAAGCAGACGCAGGCAGGTGCAGGCAGGAGTAAGCAGACGCAGACAGGTGCAGGCAGGAGTAAGCAGATGCAGACAGGTGCAGGCAGGAGTAAGCAGACGCAGACAGGTGCAGGCAGGAGTAAGCAGACGCAGACAGGTGCAGGCAGGAGTAAGCAGATGCAGACAGGTGCAGGCAGGAGTAAGCAGACGCAGACAGGTGCAGGCAGGAGTAAGCAGATGCAGACAGGTGCAGGCAGGAGTAAGCAGACGCAGACAGGTGCAGGCAGGAGTAAGCAGACGCAGACAGGTGCAGGCAGGAGTAAGCAGACGCAGGCAGGAGTAAGCAGACGCAGACAGGTGCAGGCAGGAGTAAGCAGACGCAGGCAGGAGTAAGCAGACGCAGACAGGTGCAGGCAGGTGTAAGCAGAAGCAGACAGGAACACGTAGGAGCAGGCAGGAGAAGGCAGGAGCAAACAGGTGCAGGCAGGTGCAGACAGAGAAGACAGCAGCAGACAGGGGCACAGGTTGGGGTGCTGATGCAGGGGGTCATATACTGGTTGGTGCAGAGGCTGACTGCTCACAGGTGCTGCCAGGAGCAGAGGTGACAGGTGCTGACAGGAGCAGAGGTGACAGGTGCAGAGGTTGGCGTGCTGATGCAGTGATAGGTGCAGAGGCTGACTGCTCACAGGTGCTGACAGGAGCAGAGGTGACAGGAGCAGACAGGAGTAGAGGTGACAGGAGCAGACAGGAGCAGAGGTGACAGGTGCTGCCAGGAGCAGAGGTGACAGGTGCAGACAGGAGCAGAGGTGACAGGTGCAGACGAGGCACAGGTTGGCGTGCTGATGCAGTGATAGGTGCGGAGGCTGACTGCTCACAGGTGCTGCCAGCTGCCGACAGGTGCTGACAGAGGGATAGTTCTGGTTGGTTGATGTTGGAGCTCAGAGCTGCTGACCAGTGTGGTGTGAGTCTGACCTTCACAGAGCAACACTGTCCTGTCACAATCACAATACTGGTCCATCATTTACACTGAAGCCCCTGAAGTAGTCCTTACACACATTTCATTATGTCTAAAATGAAGAATTACTCAGAGAATTAGAGGAGAATACTTCACCAAAAACATGTATGTATTTATTTCTGTGTTTTGTTTGCTGTCCTTTCTTTCCTCGTGAAAATATAAAACAATGAATAAATGTAGTCCATGACAGAGCAGTTTCTTTACAGCTCCTCGTAGGTTTGAAAAGGTCGTGGTTATGAGCCGATCGGTGAGTTTATCGTCAGTGCTGCAGAAATAGTGTCTGACCTTTTACAGTACACTCACTCTGCAGACTCTGGTCCAGCTCATCTCTGCACTTAGAGCCGTTCAGACACAGAGAGAACATGCAAACTCCACAAACATCAAAGTCCTATTCTCATTATTAAGGAGATTTCATGTCTAATATAGTCTGCCACCACTTCTGTTTCAGTGAGAACGTGACCCTAGATTCTCTTAATGATCCTGTGAGCCTACAGCTTTTCTTCTCTTCACTGTAAACATTGCAGAGCTTTTCACATCATTTTGAAACAATAAAAAAAAACTGTGAAGACTCAAATGCAAGGTACATTTCACTGCTCTATTACGGAAATTTACAGACAAAACTAAAGCTTCTCCATGGAGACAAGCAGGCAGTAAGCACACCACACACACCAGACAACAGTCCTGTCCCCTGTGTGAGGCACCAGCTGCACACTGACCCGCCCTTGGGTCCCTGAGCTCAGACCTTTGCTCGGACTCTGGGGCCCCTGAACCCAGACCTAGAGCTTGTCTCTGTCCTCACAGATCAGTACAGTGGACAGAGAAGGCCCCTGGAGCTGTGTATGGGAGAGTGAGGACACTCCATCTGAGGGCCCACACAGGGGCCACACAGGGACGATCCACATGTTCATCTACATAGTATACTACACTATTGTTATACAAGACAAGTATTGAAAAGTGTAAATATACGTATGTTTTATTTTGTAAATTACACTAAGCAAAAATATATTTTTTTGCTCCCATTTTTTATGAGCAGAAGTCAAAGATAATATTTTACACAAAACACATGGTCACACTGTAAAAATATAAGGCATTTTAACTTAAACATGCAAGAACAATGTCTGCCTTGAAGTTTTATGTTGATTAAACTCATGTATGTGAGTGGTCTGACATTCTCTCTCTTCTTTCTCTCTCTTGCTTAATTTCTCTTGCTCTCTACCCCCTCTTGCTCTTTTCTCTCTCTGTCTCTCTCCCCTCTCTCACTTTCTCTTCTCTCTCTCCTTTCTCTGTCTTATTCTCCCTCCTGTTTCCCTCTCTCTCTCCTGTTTCTCTTTCTCGTCTCTCTCTCCCTCTCTCCCTCTCTCTCCTGTCTCCTGTCTCCCTCTCTCTTTTCTCTTGTCTCTCTTTCTCTCTCTCTCTCTGTTTTTGAGTTGAAAATCGGACTCATAGTATTGTCAAGTTATCAATATCAACATAAAGAATTAAGTTAAGCTGTTTTGGCCTGAGGATTTTTTACAGTGCAACATATTGATTTGACTTGAACATTCACATGAACAGTGCACAGCCTGTGCACCTTACGCGGGGATCCCACTACATGCATCTGCGCTCCGCTCCGCTCCGCCCCGGTCCGCCTCCGAAAGTTGCCGCAGAACCCTCGCCCACTGTCTCCGCTCCAGTCCGCTCCGCAGGGCTGCGTTGCCCCGAGGAGTTCAAGAAGAGCATGCGCCAAAAACACGAGTTTGTGAAATAAAAGTCCCCGTTGAACATCAAATAACTCTATCAGGAGCACAGACGACTCATGTTAAGGTTAAGGTTAAGGTACACTTTATTGTCCCCGTAGGGAAATTTGTCCTCTGCATTTGACCCTGAATCCTTCAGTGCCTCTGGGGCATCTCCTCAGGAGCAGTGATCGCCACAGTGCAGCGCTCGGGGACCCATCTCCAGGTGTTGTTGCTAGGCTTGGTCAGGACTACCGTAGCTGGAGGATATTACCCTAACATGCATGTTATTGGTTGGTGGGGGAAACCGAAGTGCCCGGAGAAAACCCACCCAGACACGGGGAGAAACATGCAAACTCCACACAGAAAGGCCTGGCCCGAGCGGGAATCGAACCCGCGACCTTCTTGCTGTGAGGCAAGAGCGCTAACCGCTCAGCCACCGTGCCGTGTGTTTCACGCGATCACAACAGAAGGACGTGCTTTCCTCCTCCGCGGAGGGTAAAGAGGCTTTAAACTGTTACGAGCACGAACTCAATAACGTTGTCCTGTCCATGTGTCACTGACATATTATGTAGTTAACAGTCTGCTGTGTCCAAATATCAAAGAAACTTTATGTTAAACTGCGAACTTTTCGTTATCTGATCAATACAAAGTACGTGCGGAGTGATTTTACTTTGTAATTCCGGACATAGTTCACTTTCTTTTTCCTGTTTGGTGCGTTTTGATTGGCGGAGATTGACTTTGACGGACTCGGGCGGAGAAGAAAATAGCCTTGATGCGTATTTTGGTCGTACGGCGACAGAGAGACGGAGCTGAGGCGGAGCCCTGCGCAGCGCACACGGAGGATGTGGAACGGTCTTCATTCATTAAAACAGCTGCGCAGTTGATCCGGCAGTCGGAACGGAGCGGAGCGGAGCGGAGATGCATGTAGTGGGATAACGCGGTTAGACTGGCCACAATAAAAGGACACTGTTTTAGAACCGTGAATGAATTGTCCACTAGAGCTGCAGGTCAGTGAAGGACAAGTCATAAGTCAAAGATGCCTAAGTCCAGGAAGAAAGGTTGAACAAATGTATAAAGCCATAGCAATTAGCAACAAAAAAACAGATATTACACTTGTTGAAATGGGAAAGAAGTCCTAAAAACGCTTCTTAAAGCAAAAGCAAAACGCCATGAAGAAAGAAAACAGAAATGACCAAAACCAGATAACAGATTGGCCTTTCAGTTTCTTTAAAAAAGACTTTGTGTGGCAAATGTATTAAAAACACTTGACTTTACACAATACATACTTATACATATATTTAAGTCAAATAATGAGGACTGAAGTCTCAAGACAAAACTTGACAAAACTCCGAGCTCTTGGACTAACTGTGACTAATGTGTGCACAATAATTATATGCAGCGTCACTTACAACACTTAAACTCTGTTCAGACAAGTCTCATCAACAAGAGCTTTAGCTGCCAAGCCAACGCGCTCTGGAAGTCTTAATGGGTACACCGCGTTGGTCCCCGGAGACGCGCAGCAGCGGCGGGTCCCGGGGCATCACAAGAGCCACCGGTCCAGCCCAAATGAGCCAACCCTCCACCCAGCAGCCAAAGCACACAACTTTTAATGACTTGAGCAATTATGGCGGCCGAGTTGGCGTAACGGCACGGCGCGCTCACCAGGCACCGCGGCTCATTTGCGGCGTTAGCTAACCAAACTGCAGCGCGCTAAGCTAATGTTAAGCCACGCTAAACTCTGCTCTGAGATGGAGATAAGAGAGTCATGAGGGGTTAGTTCCACAGCGTACTCCAACATATCCACTATAGGCTCATGCACTTGTTTCCACACAGTTCTCACTAGGCTCCACCCACACTGTGTAGAAATGTTTTTATTGGGAAAGAAATAAGACATCTGAGAAAGATGTTCTTACCCATGATTCATAGCCAGTACTGGGTGTGACTTAGTTAATGTGATTACATTACATTTTTGAGTAAGTAGTAGTGTAACTTAGCTACTGTGAAAATACTTGTAATTAAACTACAGTCACAAACAAAATACTTGTAGTTACCAGTCAAAAGAAAATACAAAAGTGACCTATTGTGGGACATAAAATGGCTCAGAGACACAAATCAGCAGCTGGAACAGAGAATCATTTTAATTGTTGATTTTACTTAATATGAGCCTATTTAAGAAATTCATGTGTGTTTGCCTTTTTTAATGCCAATAATACAATTATAAATCCCATGTTTGCAGTAATACAGTACACAAAGTAATCTTTGGTTCCACATTTGGCCCGTTTACATGACGGCTTAATTCCGAATAAAGATAATTTAATTCTGAATTAAAATTAATTCCGCTTTAAAAATACCATGTAAACACTTAATTCCTAATGAAAAGTTTATTCGGATTTAAACTTAATTCCGAATAAAGTGGGTGGTTTATTCCGCTTTTAAATCAGAATAATTTTATTCCTTTCTCATGTAACCGTTTTATGCGGAATAAAAATAATTCCGTTCGCACTGCGCATGCTCGTTACGTCGCCTCTCTGACCCGGTGACGCTGCAAGATGGCGGCACAGACTCGAAAACTTTTTTGTTTTACATATAAGTGCGCTACAGGAGTTACAAACAATGAAAAGAGTGGGTGAGAGAAAGCACGAAACACTCACCTTTTCGCAGAGGCAGTGGAAAGTTTTGAACAAGGAGTGTACGTCTTGTACGCGGAGAGAGACGCTGCTCTGATCCCAAACAAGTGGAAACTGGACTACAACTTTTCGTCCGCTCACAGAACATTACGTGGAGTTGATGATGTGATTCTCCAGCTGCTGCTTAAAGACTTTCATCGGAACGACTCCAAAAAAAGTTAGTATCATTGCGTCCGTGGCGTTACAACAATCCTAGGTGAAAAAAAAGCCAAAAGCCGGTAACCCGTATCCATCGGATGTGTGTTTTTCCAGTAGACGTAATTACGTCATGACGTATGTGCGTTCCCTTTCCTCTCTTTCTAACCCAGACGTTAAGCGGAATAAGATAAAGACGATTTAGCGTGTTTAACATGTAAACCTTTATTCGGAATTATTATTTCTATGTAAACTTGAAGGAAAATATTTTTATTCCGAATTAATTAATTCGGAATAATTAATTCGGAATTAGGAAACATCATGTAAACGTGGCCAATGTGTTTGTGAACTGACCCAGGATCTTCAATGTATGGGCCGTTTGACTCTGACGACCCAAGTTCATCTGTGATGTAGTTGTGCATGTTACATACTGTTCCTTTAATAATGACCTTAAAAACAGGTCAATATGAATCTTGGATTATTAGGTGAGTAAAAATGAGTTTTCCAGCAACATTTCTTTAGCGTTCTGCTGCTCAAAACTGGTAAAACTCTGTGTTGGTATTTCGTTCTGCTGGAGCTGCCTTGGTGCTTAACACCTGTATAACAGTGGTACATAGTGTAAGCATCACCTCTTCATGTGACACAACACAAAACTAAACTCCATCAAACCTTATGACAAACATTATTAGTTAGATTAACTTTATTTTTTCATCAAAATATAGTGAAAATAATTATTTTAAAATAGCTTTACATTTTGCTTGTTTTGACCCAGTTTATAATTTATAATTGTTTTTTTATGAGTTAATTCTACAAATCCACACAAGTGACACAGACTTTACATCTTGTAAATGTCTACTTTTGTCTTTTTTTTTTTTAAACTAAAACTATGATTATTGAGCACACAGGTTATCATTTATCATTTATAACTAAATCAAAATGTGACAAAATAAATACGTCAATAGCAGCGTCCAAATCCA
Organism: Mugilogobius chulae; assembly: GCA_038363315.1. Taxonomy (NCBI): domain Eukaryota; kingdom Metazoa; phylum Chordata; class Actinopteri; order Gobiiformes; family Gobiidae; genus Mugilogobius; species Mugilogobius chulae. Next base: position 19,257,682 of record CM076411.1, on the reverse strand, counting down.
GGGTCTGCATCCTCTGAAGGACCTTCTCCGAGTGGCTAAACTGTGACAGGGTTAGCCTTCGCAGCACTCCTGTTGCCAGTAGCAACCTTGCTGCTAATGCTAGCGCTAAAGCTAACATGACGCAGCTCCGCATCATTACGCACACGAATGAAAACCACAACAAAAACATGACGCATCAAAGCACAATCCAGTGAGTCTGAGAGATTATGGAGAATCTCTCTCAAGTGTTGTGTCAAGAACAAAGGTGTAGTTCTTTATCAATAAATAATGGTAAAGAATTGTCTTAGTTTCAACAACAACAACAACAACAACAAAACATTTTAAAATGCTTTATTTAGAGATACGAATAAGAAATAACATGTACTTTTAAGATTTTTACTACAACAACCCAAAATAATGAAATGAGTCTATTTTGATGACTGACTTTACTGTATAACTGTGGTGCTATGAAATCAATCATTTATCAACGTCTCTGTCAACCAACAAAGAAAGTGGATAAATACCAACATGAATCAACGTATGGGAGGAAAACAAAGATTTACTGGACAACCTATAAGTGTTTTATTCTTTATTTATTAATGCTTGTGATTTTAATGATACTTGTAGAAGATGTCTTCTAACTGTGTTTGAAGTTTATTGTGTCAGTCATAGACATATAATCAGCAGCTCTGCTCTGTTGCTACAACACAAATAGAGCGACGCCATATTCCTCCAGTAGAGGTGATGACGCAAATCTATTCAACGCAATGGCAGAAGTTGCACTTTTATGAATAAAACACACTAAAATAAGTGATTTCAGCAAAACCATGAGCAAAACAGACAGATTAGTGCAGACATGGGCAAACTAAGGCCCGGGGCCAGATGCGGCCCGCGACCACTTTTAATCAGGCCTCAAAACATTTGGAAAAAAGGTGGTAATCTTAATATTGCATTTTCTGAATTGATTTAGCGGTTGTGGTCTGGTAAATGTCACAATAAATACACACAATAATACATTAGTCAATTTTCTATTTAAATTTTGGTAAATGTATATAAATGTAAATATATATTTTTTAAGAAATTGGCTTGCAGTAATGCCACTTGTTACGTCAGTGAATGCAATCCGGCCCTCCGCCACTTGTCTGGATTCGAATACGGCCCTTATGAAAAAAATGACTGCCCACCTCTGGATTAGTGTCTTAAGAAGCTTTTTTTAAACAACTTTGGTGATGTGAGATTATATTTCTCAAACTACTGTATTTGTAGCTGGAAATGCTACAAACTCCATCAGTTGCTGATGCGAAATCCACACAGAAGTGAAGCTACAACTTTTATTTGGTGGTATTTATGTCACTTGTATAGTTTGGTGTCATGAGAGTCTTAAAAGATGCACTAGATCAGAAACCTCTTCTTGAAGTTAGAATTTTTATACACAAATGTATCTACAATCAAATACTGATGACCTGACCTCTGACCTCTGTTAAATGTGGTGGGTAGGTTTGTACTGCTGTTTGTGTTAGCCTTTGAAGGCTGCAGACCCAGCTCATATGCGGGCTTTAGATGACCAGAGTTAACTACTGTATCACTATGGCAACGTCTGAGTTCAATCTGAAGAGAATTAGGCTCGGGAAGCGTCTGTGGTTACCATGGAAATAATGGCAAATCCGCCATGTTTGTTGTCAGTTTAGCAGAACTTCCATAAGAATACATTGGACAAAACGATTTGAAAAAGTAAACAAAACAGCCGTGGAACAGCCCAACAAGCTGCTGGGTCAGTACTGGTAAGTTTATCTATCACTCTGTAGTGTCAAAATGTGATTTAATAAACGCTATTTTCGGTATTTAGCTATTTAAAATCTCCATTGGTTTAACATGGGACCAACTGAACATTCTACAGCTGTATGATGTCACGTTCCCGAGCCTAATAGACCATTTACTGTTAGTAAACAAAGATGGCTGCGCGCGCTAACTGGAGCCCAGAGTGGTGCCCAGTCTCAGGCTTTTCAAGCTACGCAGGTGCATTTTCATTAAAAAATCGCAAAACTCTCTTAAAAAACTCAATTTAACGAACAGCAAGCGACTCCAGATCCATGTACAGTTAGCTACTGAATGTTAGCATGACGTTAGTAAGTGTCCCGACATTCAGCCACCTGATATATACTTATATTTGATGGAAAACTCATGTGCAGAAGAGAAAAGCTTTGATCATACAAATCCCTTGATGAGTTTGACGACGTAATTTGCAGAAAAGCACAGGAGGTGAGTTAACGTGACATTGCTTAAGATTTTTGTGCAAGTTGTGTTAATTATTTATCAATTATCAGTGGAGAATTTGAGTCACAGTAAACTGCACCTGTGTGGCATTATTTTGTGCTGATTTCTACAGAAGATTATTGTATAAAGACTCTGAGGATATACTTACATGACTCTGAGCGATGTATTTGTTTTGATGTGATCCCTCATTTTTTCTATAGATTTTAGCGGTAAGCTAGTTAGCCCGAAAAAATCACGAGTTATAAAATGTGTCACTGGTGCAAACCCAAGGACCACATTAGGAGAGGTCAGAGCTTCGTTTGAAGTCATTGTTAAGTTTTCTAACCGTTTAATATCGTTAGTACAGCTTGCTCGTTTTGTATAGAACTTATGGGGAAACTCTGCGGAGGGCACCCTTGCGGCTCCGCCCCAAAATGACGTAGCTCTGAACGGGTCTATAGTGCATCACGTCTATTATGATCTCATTCTCTCCTCTGTCACTGTCAGCCAATCACAGCCATTCTCCCCGCAGCAGCAGAAGCATCAGCCTGCACAGCTTCTCCTTCTTCTCCTAATCACCAGCACCAGTTTGTTCACTACTCCAGGTTTTGTCACAATAAAAACATTTCAAACTCTTGATTCTCATGACCAATTTCACTACCACAACCAATTAAACATGTCAGGTTTTTACAATAGACTCTGTGCATAGCAGCTGTTTATCTTCTAATGGTCAGACTTTAGCGTTAGCATTGACAGACAAACACAACTTTTATAAGCGCACTTTGGTGAAATATTCTAGTAATTTCTAAAGTATTTAACACCTTTTCAGAGAAAATCACAAACAACTCCCTGTTCACTGCCTGATCTTTAGTCATTTTTTCATTTTAGGCTGAGGAAGTGAAAACCTCATATAAATGAACTAAACAGGAAATGAACCTGCCGGCAAGATGTTCCATTTTTAAAAATAAATAAGCCAACCGACCTCTGTGCACAGAGCCAATAGCAGAATTTTCCACCCAAAATAAAAATGTTTGTGTTTAGACTTGACTTAGTTTATTATATTTCTGTTGTAGTTCATTCTAAAACAGTTTAGAAAAGGCCAAATGTTATGTTTTAAGTTTGATAAACAAATTGAGAGGGTTGTGAGAGAAAGTTTTTTATTAATTGTGTCTTTTTTTTTTTGTCTTTTTTATTTAAGTAAAGCCTTTTTTAAATCTGCTGACCTGGAAAAGACTCTTCATGCTGATATTAGCTCTAGAATAAACTACTGCAATGCACTTTATGTGGCTGTTTAATTCAACTTGTGTAAAAGGCTAGAGCTCATTTTTAACTAACACATCCAGATGTCAGCACATCACCCGGTCCTTTCTGAACTTCACCAGCTTCCAGTTTCTTTTAAAATTGATTTGAAAATTAAAATTTTTGTTTAAAGCTCTTTAAACCTTCAAAACCCAAGGTGGGCTTATATTTGGGAGCATGGCCTGCTAGGGGGAAAGTGTTTCGTGCCACACCATGCTACAGTATGGGAAGTTAAAGTGAAGCTAAACACTCGTTCAGAGACTAACTCCGCCCACAACTGAACCCCAAACAGGCTCGCAAAAGTGGGAGATGCCTGGAGGACTTTGAAGAGACGCCCAGTGGGTGTGAACAGACATTGATTGACAGCACCAAATATGAACAGCGGTCCTGGTCCTGACGTGAGATTTGCAGCGGAGGGAGCTGTACAGCAACAGCCCCAAGTCTTTGCTTACTTGCATGTAAACAAAATTTTTATATTTACTTTGCAAAACATACGTATGAAACCTTTGCTCTAGTCTACATAAGCGCATGAGCCTGTTATGTGAGTATTTTCTAAAAATGAAAATCTAAAATAAAAAACACAGACACAAGTTTCAAACAAGCGCATCGTTGAACTAGTGATGGCACAACGAGCCACTCACTCAACAAACTGAGCCAGATGACGGCTGATGTCATTACACAGCGGGTGATCGCTTGTTAACTCTCCACAGCAGCGATGTCAGAAGGAGGAGTTTAGATAAACCATCTGGGCGGCTCTTCTGCCTCGTCAACTCACTGTGATGTCAGCGTGAACTGAAAATGCAGCGTTTGCCCAGCGGCAGTACAGCCGCGGTTTTTGCACACATAACTGCAAAATGAGCGAGTTCGCACAAAAATGTCCAAAAAAGGCCTGGAAACAGTCGATAATTCAATTCTGACCCCATATATACAGTCTGACAGTGAAAAAAAGTTGATTCTGAGTTTAGTTTCTCTTTAAACTGTTTAATTTTTTTAAGACGTTTTCTGGCTAATAAAGTGTATTTTTAGCACCACAAATTCAAGTCGAGTTACAACCAGGAGGTTACTGATGTGGCGTTATGTCAGAAAAGTAAACTTAAAGTTAAAAAAGAAGCTAAAAGACGCTAGCATCACATTACCATTAGCATTTAGCTATATTTAGATATATTTACATAGTTGGAAGGTTGAATCACTTTCTTCATTTCCGTGTCTTCATATCTTTATTTGACACAATATATTTCCTAAAATCCACATTTTTGTGAGTGATTAAGTGTATCAACTGTATCTATGGGGCTGATGGGGCTTTCTCTGTGGCTGGTCCCAGACTCTGGAACAAGCTCCCCCTGATACCTGCACCATCACAGACTCTGGTCTTTTTACATCAAGGTTCAAAACACATTTGTTTAGGATGGCTTTCATTCAGTCATTTAGTGACATGTTTATTTTGAATCTTTTCTTTTACTGTTAATGTAGATTGATTTAATGTATTTTGTATTTTATTGTGTTTTATTGAGAAGCACTTTGGTCACTTTTGATTGATTTCCAGCAGTCTTTCCCAACCTTTTTTGAGTCACAACACACTATTTTGCTGTCTATGCTATGAAATTATTTGTCTGAAACATTCAGTAAGTGTCGCTTCAGTAAAAATGTAAAAATCAAATACAGAAACGGTTATTTGTAGTTTGTCAAAGATCAGAAGATTAATATTAGTTATAACAGGCCCATCAAGGACAGTCACCATGCCCATCTCTGTTATAGAGTCAAAATACACACCGAGCTCCCACACGGAGGCTGGTGTGTGCGTGTCGGTGTGTGTGTGTGTGTGTGAGCAGGTCTCATCACTCCAGACAGTGACAGGATGATTGCAAATGAATGGGTCGTAATAAGCACACGACTTTAGCAACTCTACAGACTCTACAGACACGACACTGATTTGAGCATTCACTCTAATTATGACCCTCTGACATCGCCTGACTCGCACACACACTCACATACATCGACACACACACGCACACACATCCCTCTGACATCGCCTGAACTCACACACACACACTCACATACACACTGCACAGGCACATCAGCGTGTCCTAGTGTCAGTACGGCATTGGGAGTTCTAGGAATGCTTTTGTTTTGTTTTAACTCCAACCTTTTGTGTTTCATTTTTAAACACTCATGTCTGAATTTCACACAATTGCAAAAGGTGAAAACCTGCCTCTTCAAACATACAGTATTCATCAACTTTGTAAGCAGAATCTATGGCCCTGTCCCAGTACTCGCACTTGTGCACTTCAAATGCGCGTTGACGACAAGCCGCTGAAGTGCGCATAGTGTCCCAATTCTCTAGAATGTTTTTATCCACACTTCACAACGGCATCTTCACGCACTTCAGGCAAGTGTGGAGTTTTCAAATGAATGCTTCTACCTTAGCAACTTAGCACTGAGCGTTAACAGGAGGCACAGTTTAATAATATAGCTACTACCATAAGAAAACCATTTGGCTTGTACCTTGCGCTGCCACAGTTGATTCCTAGCTGATTCCCACCGGACATGGACATTCACAGCACTGTTTTATATGTTTGTGGCAAGTTCCAATGATCCAAATAGACTAGTAGTTTAGCAGCAGTTTAATTCATAACATGTTGAAGTGTGGACTGTCCCATTTCTTATGTTTACATGTTCTGCACACTTGTGCACTTGCACACTTTCAAACAATGCACACTTCAGTGAAGTGCACAAGTGTGCAAGTGCAAGTATTGGGACAGGGCCTATGATTCAAGTTCCCCCTAATGTCTAGCCTACAAGACACGTCACCATAGTAACCAGTGAGGCTTCCGAGGAGGGCTACAGGAAGTAGCTGAAACATGTAAAATAGATAAAGAAACAACACTCCTGTCTGACAAAAAGAAAACACTTTAAACAAAAAAAGAATGAATCTCTTTGCAAGAGTTCACTGCCCCTATCAGACACATCACTGTGAGCTCTGAACAACGTCATGGCTGAAACTCTCAGACAGGACACACCTGAGTCATTGGTTGGAGTTTATTTCAATGTATTTACTTTGATTATACTTCTACTTTGAAATAAGTATCTTACACTCTATAGTTATTCTTTCGATTCAAGTCACTCATATAATCTTTATTTTATAGTTCCAAGGAAGAAAAGAAACTGGCAAATGTGCTTTTAGCTTAAAGCCTGGAAAAGCCTTCCTGACACTTTTTTCATTCAAATCTAAATGCTCTTTGCATTTGTTGAAAATGTTGGTCTTTATTTGTGATTTGCTAAACGTCTATAGTTTTTTGTTTGTGTATTATTGTGAGAGTTCTGTGATGTTGGTCTGTGTGTGTTTGTGTTAGCTGTTATTTCTGTGTTTGTGTGTTTCTGTGTGTTTATAAGTTTGTGTGTTTGTATGTATGTCTGAACAAGACAATTAAATCAGGAAGGTTTGGGTGGGTCGAGTCTAAACCCATGTTCAAACACTCTTCTGCTTTAGTGTCAAGTAATGAGAACGTCCGTCCAATAAGCCTCATGTTCCTATTTGACAAACTAAAACATTACTTATGGGACTTGAGCTTATTTCATTTATAACTACAAAAAAGGAAGAAAAAGGTGAGACACAGTCATAAACACATCTGAACGACACAAACAATGCTCCAGCCTGAACAAACTCTTCATGGTAAACTACGCGTGCAGTTAGTTTCTCACCTGAAACGTCCAGAGCTGAGGCTGCGTCAGCTCAGCTCCTCCTGCGTGATCCAAACTGTCTAAAGTTTTTTAAGAGCTTCTGTGTTGTTGCCTGTGAACGTTGCTTTGACACAATCTCCAAAGAATGAGTTTGAGCGAAAAGCACATGATTTGAGCACATCCTAGGCCTAGACACTCAGCTCACAAAACAACAGTTGTATGTCTTTTGAATGTGTGTGGGTCAGGTCTCTTTAAGCACAAGAGGATTGTAATGCTGCGTTCCAGGCAACTGGGAACTGGGATATTTCCCACTTGAAAAATACCTGTTCCCAGTTCAAAGCGTTCCAACCTAATCAACTCGTATGTAAACATTACGGCTAATGCTAACCTTAGGCTAAACAAAAATAACCTGTAACCAATGTTTACAACGTTTTTGTGTCAGTTAAACCCTCCAAATAAATGTATTGTGGTGATTGTTGAGCTTGTAAGTGAAGTGGGGCTTCCTCGACCAGGTCCCAGTTCACAAGTTGTATTTACCAGTTCGAGTGGCGTTCCAGTGCATTTTTACAAGTGGGAAGTGGGAAATATACCAGTTCCCAGTTGCCTGGAACGCGCCGAAAGCACATGTTTTTGGGCTGGGTGGGTCGAGTTGAATTTGAAATCGAGTCGGGCGGGACGAGTCACAATCAAGCGCTGACCTGCACATCAGTAATGCATATGTAGATATAAATATGTAGTTATCAATCAATTATTCTATTATTATTATATTATTATTATTATTATTATTATTATTATTATTATTATTATTATTATTTCAAGGACCTGCTGTCTGTGTGATGATTCATCTCAAGGGTTAAATGTTCAATAAACAAATACTAGACCACCATCTTGTCACTTATAGAGGAAAAAATTAGTTAATGTCCATTATTAGTAAATACTATCTAATCATTTAGTAATGATGTTGTCTTAATAATTTAGATAAAGTGTTACCTTTGCATGTGAGTAAACTCCAGCACAAGTTTTCTATACATGTGTCCTTTTCAAACATGAGAGTATTTTTAAACAAAGCCAAGTGTTTGTGGAACATAAATACTGTGTTGTTTCTGTGGGACTGCTCTAGTTAGCTCAGCCTGAACGTTTCCACAGTCAGAGTGTTTAATTGCAGCGCCTGGCCCTTTTTTCATCCTCACACTCGCTGAACACTCATCTGAAATCGCAGTTAAAGATCCAAATGGCTCCCTGACAAGCTAATGGCTGTCCCCTCTGGTTAGCGCCGGGCCCCTGGGAGTGGGCCCTCTGCAAACACACCATAATACTCTCACATACATCACGCTTACCAGAGTTTAGCCGCTTCGTCTGCTGAGCTGGCACAAACTGTGAGAAACTTTACCAGCGATAGAGAACTCTTCCCTCAGCACTGTTCAAGAGAGGATTAGAGTTCTTCTTCAGTCAATAGTGTTTCAGAATCTGGATTAGAACTGTAAAGGTTTACATGATTAGACCAATGAGGACGAGTGTCTTTTTCATCTTTAAACCAACAGACACTGTGTTCCAGACGTGTTCTACTTTCTGATGCAGATTCTATAGACCAGAGGTTCTCAAATGGGGTGCCGTGACGTGAGTCCAGGGGTGCCGTGGGAAATTGCAGAGTCTGATAGAATTTTTCATGTAAAGAGTTTCATATACATCAGTACTTGTGTAACCTGAGCGCGCTGTTTGCCTCACTTAAACATTTGTGTTTTGGCAGCTTTTCTTTTTTCCTCTGTCCCAAAATCACTTCAGAGAGGCTGCGTGTGTCTGTGCCATGTAGAACTCATTAGCAGCAGATTGTGTCTTAAAGAAGCATTTCCGCACACAGTGATATTCTACGAAACTGGAGCTTCATAATAATGCTTCATTTATGCAAATCTGCCTTATATCTGCGGAGAAAAGGTCCGAAACATAAAGTGAAATAAAACAAACTCGTGAAAATCGTCAATGTGATCTCTGGAGCTTTTACATTTGCAAGAATGTCTCATAAACCAGACGTCCTGTCCTGACAAAAGTTCGTGGAACAGCGGCGTCTCTAATCACACAGGACAGTCTCTGATCACACAGGACAGTCTCCACACTGAAGCTTCTGAACGCTGGTTTACAGGGGCGGAGCTAGATTGGGGCCCAATGAGAGCTTTTGATTTTAAAATGATTTTAAAACATGCCATACCTTTTCAATAAGAATACAACATTATTTATTAAGAAAAAACATTTAAAATATATCAGAATTGTAAAGAATTACAGAAAATTGGATTGGATTTAATAAAATGTCTTCTAAATTAGGCCTACAAAAAACATTATTTTTGCTAGTGTTTACAAGCCTCATTAGTTTTTTATTGTGAATTTTAATGAAATCTAAATAAGCTATGCATGTGTAAATACAAAAGGTAAAAAACACAACCTATTTAAAGTAAAGTAAAATTGTAAGGGGTGCAAGAAAGTTTAGGGGTGCCCCAGAGCTGAAAAGTGTAACCCCGGGCTCACACTGCCTCCAGTCCAACTCCGGTGCAGTCACCGGACCGGTCTTGCTACGGTGGGTGACTCACATAAACTCCGGTTAACTACAGTCCTGCTACAGCCACAGGCTCTGCTGCCGACCTCGTGAGACCCCGAACTCATGGAGATTCATGCTCAACGTGGGAGAATACGCGATCGCTGAGCACTTTTTTTCTCTCTCTCTCTCTTTCGCTGAGCACATGTGTAAACAAAGAACACCTGCGTCGAGTTTTGGACTTGTATCACGTCAGTTGATTTTCTGTTGGATTTTTCGCCGCACATTGGGTAAGTACGAGAGGTTTATTTACATTCTATGTGTTACATAATCGTGTAAATATCGTATTTTGTATTATTTGTGGTGACGTAATGATTTTATTTTGAAAACTACTGGATTCACTTCACCCTCGCTCGCTTGGTTTCCTGTTTATCGTGTCTTGCTTTCAAAACTTCATCAAAAAGGACTCCGGTGCGCTCCGGCGTCCGGCCAAAATTTGAAACAAACGAAACGGATTTGGAGCGCCGGATTGGCCGTACCGGAGACACCGGACTGGACTGTACGCCGTGTGAGCCACTCTCGGACTTTTCAAGTTAAGTAAAGGCTCCGGTGGCTGCACCGGAGTTGGACTGGATGCAGTGTGAGCCCGGGGTGAGAACCACTGCTATAGATTCAGCCTCATTCAGTCATTTTGTCCAGAACTGACCAAACACAACAGCGTCTGCAAAAGAGGCAGAAAAAGATACTGACGGCCCTGGGAACTAAAACTGCAGACTGAACAAAAAAAAAACAGCGTTTGATAGAAGTCTGTGGTGAAACAGAATAAACTCATAAAGAGAACACTGACTTGAAAATGGTGATGTTTCCACATGAAAGCCTGTATACTGAGAGAGCAAACTGACCAAAAACAACAGACTCCTCACCCTAAGGTCCTGACCAAGCCGAGCACAAGAGGATGGAGATGGTCCCGGAGCAGCTGCCCCAGAGACAACACTCTGGGATGTAAAAGTTCAACTAGCTCTACTTTAGGCCCAGCAGACATGTTGGACTCATAAGAATGAACGTTTAAGATGATTATATTCAAAATAGATTTTCAGTGTGCATCATTTCAATCTCATATTATTTCATTTTCCATTAAAATGTGTACTTCTGTAATGCTTTCTTGTATCTATTGTTTAAATCTCTAAAGGAACACTGAATATGTTACTGTTCATTCACTCACCTGTCTGTTGCGTTCGTCCATGATGCGAGTGATCTGGATCTTCTTGCGTCCCATGGCTCACTCCGTCTGCAGCACCTTCAGCCAAATCTCAGGTAAAAAAGGATCTGGTGTGAGGGGTTTCTAGCACATGGTGGGCCTGTTGTCCTGTTCTCCTGGTCCCGTTCTCCTGGTCCCGTTCTCCTGGTCCCGTTCTCCTGGTCCTGTTCTCCTGGTCCCGTTCTCCTGGTCCCGTTCTCCTGGTCCCGTTTTCCTGGTCCCGTTCTCCTGGTCCCGTTCTCCTGGTCCCGTTCTCCTCGTCTCCTGACTGCTCTGTGGATCAACCTGAAAGAGACACGCACACAAATAAAAGGCATTATCAGTAAAAATGCATCAATTAATCAAATAAGCAAAAGTATGAGAAGGATAGAGAGAGAGAGAAAGAGAGAGGGAGAGGAGAGAGAGAGAGAGAGAGAGAGAGAGAGAGAGAGAGAGAGGAGAGGAGAGAGGAGAGAGAGAGAGAGAAAGAGAGGGGAGAGGAGAGAGAGAGAAAGAGATGAGAAAGAGAGGGGGGAGAGAGAGAAAGAGAGAGGGGAGAGAGAGAAAGAGAGAGGAGAGAGAAAAGAGAAGAGAGGAGAAGAAGAGAGAGGAGAGAGAGAGAGAGGTGGAGAGAGAGATAGAGAGAAAGAGAGAGGGGAGAGAGAGACAGGGGGAGAGAGAGAAAGAGACAAGAGAGGAGAAAGAGAGAGGGAGAGAGAAAGAGAGAGAGGGGAGAGAAAGAGACAAGAGAGGGAGAAAGAAAGAGAGAAAGAGAGAGGGGGAGAGAGATAGAGAGGGGGGGGAGAGAGAGAAAGAGAGAGAGAGAGGGAGAGAGAGAGGGAGAGAGAAAGAGACAAGAGAGGGAGAGAGAGAGAGAGAGAGAGAGAGAGGGGGAGAGAGAGAGAGAGAGAGTTAGAGAGAAAGAGAGAAGATAGAGAGGGGGAGAGCCAGAGGGAGAGAAAGAGAGAGAGAGAGTGTGTGTTTTATGTTTACCATCAGTAAAAGGTTGTTACAAACCAATACAACTATATTTGACCAAGTTTGACAACAAACATTGTTTGTTGTCAAAGGTGATAGGTCGCGATTGCACTGGCAACATGAAAGAGAAAAAATGTGCAAGGTGTGTCGTTAAGGCTGTAAAAAAACAACCACAACTTTCACTTTAAGAAGCTGCTGAGAAACTCACCAGGAGTTCATAAGACAAACTCCTTCTGACCAGCCTTTACACCAAACTCACCAAACTCCAGCTGCGAACAGTTCTTTACATAAAAATAACTGTTTGTAGCTGGACAGTAGCAGCTACTTCCTTATATGGCAAATATGGGCCGGTCACAGGACTTCAAGATTTCTCTAACAATAATAATGTGTTGGATTTATACAGCGCTTTTCATGACACCCAAAGATGCTTCACATTCTGCATTATTCATTCATCCCACACTGTAGTGGTAAGTTACTATTGTAGCCACAGCTGCCCTAGGACAGACTGACAGAAGCGAGGCCGCCTTTTTGTGCCATCAGCTCCTCCCACCAACACCAATCATTCATAAACACAGATCTATACAGGCAATGTGGGGGAAGTGTCTTGCCTAAGGACACAACAACAAGTTTCTGCTCTGTTGTCCCACTGTGGCTCCTGAGGTTAGGGTTACCCATCCAGGTACTTCCCAGGCCCAACATGCTTAGCATCTGAGATCTGACGGGATCAGGCTTTGACATGCTGGTATGGCCACACGTACTGAAGAGGAAATGAGAAGTACAACAGCGTGTCTCCTGACTTTTGCTGATTTAAAACTTCAGCGTCTTTTAAAAATGTCCAAACATCTGAACACTCAGAGGAAACATGTTCAAGTCACAGATGGATTGAAATAACGCTGGGATTTTGTCATTTATATTGTCTTCTAAACTAACAAATAGATATGGTCTTAAATATGATGCCTGATTATAAATATTACTGGTCTGGACCTTGATCTTATAATTTTATCGATACAATTTGACCACAGGTCATTTGATTTCACTTAGTGGTGTAATATTAGATATTAGAAACTATAACTGTGGGCTTTGTATCGAACAGAGTGCTCAAACAACCTTCAAAGAGCCACTTATTACATTCATGAGACTTATTGATAAGGCAAACGCATAAACATAACCATTTTAAAGATGTGGCCCTACAAACATATGTATTGAGATGTAAAAATAACAAATTCATTTAACTAGAAAGTCAAATATCACTTTTGAAATTCATTGAGAATCCTTTTAGAATAAATAGAATAGTTTTGAACTGAAACTTGACTCTGAGAAGCCCCTCAAACACAAACACAGTAACTTCTTCTGCTCCCATCCAAACACCTGCCTTCAGTCTCTATAGTTTCAAACACTGGTTGCTGGGTTGACGCCGGCTTATCTCTTCTGCGTTTCCTGCTTGTAACTGCCTCTTTCTATCTCTTCTCTGCACTTTTCTCCTTTCACATTTGGACCGCTCCATCCACCAGGACGGCGTCTGAACAAACTCCTCCTCCTCTTGTCCCATCTCCTTTATCGGTTTTGACACGCTGCAGATGTGGCCGGCGCGGTGACGCTCCCCAGACAGAACACGCACAGGCTTTTCACAATCAATAAAACATGCTCTATTCCCTGTGTAATTACCCAAAGCGGCAGCGCGGCCTCCCCGCAGAACGCACGCCGCGCACAAACAAGAGGAATTAGTCCCCGAACTGTTGTCCTATATAAAATGTACGGTAAAGTAAGGTGACAGATGTGTGCGAGCGAATCAGGCCACTACGGTTTGTAACTGTACAAGTACATTAAAGAAGACGTGTGGTGTTAAAGGAGCACAGCGGAACTTTTCTATGAAGCAGACAGGAACGAACAGAAACACCAGGCTGAACTCTACTTCCTGTTCCCACTCGCACTTCCTGTAGCTAAGACCTCCACACATCTGCTCCGAGTCGGACACAAGGGAGGAGACGAGGGTGTAGGAGACGAGGGTGTAGGAAGAGACGAGGATGTAGGAGCAGGGTGTAGGAAGAGACGAGGGTGTAGGAGGAGACGAGGTGTAGGAAGAGACGAGGATGTAGAAGGGAGGAGACGAGGGTGTAGGAGGAGGAGACGAGGGTGTAGGAAGAGACGAGGGTGTAGGAAGGAGACGAGGGTGTAGGAAAGAGGAGACAAGGATATAGGAAGAGACTAGGATGTAGGAAGAGACGAGGATGTAGGAAGAGACGAGGATGTAGGAAGGAGGAGACGAGGGTGTAGGAAGAGACGAGGTTGTGGGAAGGAAGAGATGAGGGTGCAGGAAGAGACAAGGGTGTAGGAAGGAGACGAGGGTGTAGGAAGGAGGAGACGAGGATGTAGGAAGAGACTAGGATGTAGGGGGGAGGAGACGAGGGTGTAAAAGGAGGAGATAAGGGTGTAGGAAAGAAGGAGATGAGGGTGTAGGGGGGAGGAGGGGAGGGGGAGAGAGGTGGGAGGAGGGTGAGGGGGAGGGAGGATGAGGGTGTAGAGGAGGAGATGAGGGGTAGGAGGAGGAGATGAGGGTGTAGGAGGAGGAGATGAGGTGTGGAGGGAGGAGATGAGGGTGGAGGAAGAGATTGGAGGGAGGAGAGGGGGTAGGAGGGAGGAGATGAGGGTGTAGAGGGAGGTGAAGGGGTAGAGGAGGAATGAGGTGTAGGAGGGAGGAGGAAATGAGGTGTAGGAGGGAGGAGAGGGTGAAGGAGGAGATGAGGGGTAGGAGGGAGGAGACGAGGGTGTAAGGAAGGGAGGAGATGAGGGTGTAGGAGGGAGGAGATGAGGGTGTAGGAGGGAGGAGATGAGGGTGTAGGAGGAGGAGATGAGGGTGTAGGAGGGAGGGATGAGGGTGTAGGAGGAGAAAAGGGTGTAGGAGGGAGGAGATGAGGGTGTAGGAGGGAGGAGATGAGGGTGTAGGAGGGAGGAGATGAGGTGTAGGAGGAGGAGATGAGGGTGTAGGAGGAGGAGATGAGGGTGTAGGAGGGAGGAGATGAGGGTGTAGGAGGGAGGAGAGAGGGTGTAGGAGGAGGAGATGAGGGTGTAGGAGGGAGGAGATGAGGGTGTAGGAGGGAGGAGTGAGGGTGTAGGAGGGAGGAGATGAGGGTGTAGGAGGGAGGAGGAGATGAGGGTGTAGGAGGGAGGAGATGAGGGGGGGGGGTAGGAGGGAGGAGACCAGGGGTAGGAGGGAGGAGATGAGGGTGTAGGAGGGAGGAGATGAGCGTGTAGGAGGGAGGAGATGAGGGTGTAGGAGGAGGAGATGAGGGTGTAGGAGGGAGGAGACGAGGGTGTAGGAAGGAGGAGATGAGGGTGTAGGAGGGAGGAGATGAGGGTGTAGGAGGGAGGAGATGAGGGTGTAGGAGGGAGGAGACGAGGGTGTAGGAAGGAGGAGATGAGGGTGTAGGAGGGAGGAGATGAGGGTGTAGGAGGGAGGAGATGAGGGTGTAGGAAGGAGGACACGAGGGTGTAGGAAGGAGGACACGAGGGTGTAGGAAGGAGGACACGAGGATGTAGTGAGTAAACATGCACATGCAGTTTGAACTTGGCCACTTAAAACACTCGCTGTGTTCTGACTTGGCCCAAACCCAGTCAGGCCCGTCAACTATGTGAGAAATGTGGGCCTGCTTGGTTCGGGCTCGGGTCCCGAATCTAAACTCTAAGACAAAGTCAGCACGTGAGCAGAGAATATAAGTCTAATGATGGAAATAGACGTCATTGGCAGGGAAAGAGTTAAGTTATCATTATGTGCCATTTAGACAGCATTGGGCATTTATTATATTTCAACAATTACAGTACAAAATGATGTACTAACACAGAGACATGTTCAGTGGCAGAAAGTACAATCACAGTAACATCACATCAACAGGAGCAGGTCAGGTTCAAACTGCATGTGCATGTTTAGTCACTGCACCACCGGCTCACTAATGTAAGAGTGAGCCGGTGATCTGAAAGAGGCTGGGTCGAACATATGGGACACATTTCTGTTAATCTAGCTCTACATCCAGGGTCACAACCTTAATGCCATGTATAGTAAAACTCATGTATTTGTCTTTCCAAATGCTTTACTGTACGTCAGAGCACAGCAGTTACCAAAGGCTCAGTTTTAATGTGGATTCTTTCAGCCGACCTTGCACTGCTTCCAGGTCTGTGTAACGTGTTCTTGTGAAATGTGTGTCTACATGGGATTATTTGTTTATCAGAATGGGCGATATACAGAAAGAGCTGCCGCTGATAGACCAAACTAGAGAAACAACGCCATGATGTTCTGTAAACTTGGTGTTTTTAACTATGTTCTCACAGTGTTCTCTTGTCATTAGTTTACTCAAAGTTGTATTTCAGTTGATTAACCTTATATTATCCTGAAGCTGATGCTTTGAGTGCTCAGAAAATCACCACAAAATTTCACCTAACACTTATCCCCGCCTACTTGTCTGTATTTAGGGGAGAGCAAGGTAGGCTGTCACAGTCTCTGTGTCTCAGTTTGTGATTGGTGCATTTGAAAAAAAGTCTGAATAAAATGTTCATTAAATGAACCAAAATTCACTCGCTAAAACATTTCTGTGAACATTTGTTCAAGATTGTGATAAGACCAAATCAAAAAAATGTATAGCAAAAAGTACTTTTTCAGATGTTGAGAAAACATTTTCTGTCAGAGTGACAATTAGGGTTATTTTTTTCTGAGCTGTTTTAAAAATGTAGAAGTGCGCTGAGGTGAGAGTAAAACAGTCCAGTTGGGGTTGGTTGTCACATATGATTCTATCTAGAACAGCAGCACAGCCAGAGCAGGGTTGGTTGTCACACTTTTACAAAAGACAGATTTTCTCCAAAATACTGTATTTTAAATATTCCAATTCAATGCAGGAAATCAGTTTAAAGTTAATCACTAATTCACATTAAAAATATAGGTTTACAATATCATTAGAATCTTGACAAAACTGCATTTTTTTTTAATTTCCAGTCGCCTTTTTCTTCTAATTTAACGTCTCCTAACCTGTCCAGCCAGATGGTTTATCTCGCGGTATTTGTGAATTCACAAACATGAGATAAACCATCTGACCTTCGTCCGGCTCGATTGGTTTGAGAGTCCGAAACGGCCGTGGTTCGGCCCACTTACATGACAGCAGCGTGGTTTTGAACCAATCACATTGTAGCAGGGCGGACTAACACGGGCCGTTAGCTCCCCGGTGCCGCAGCCGAGTCTGATTCAAGCTAAACAAAGATGGATGTTTGTGTTTCTGCTGCTTTTGATGTGGTTTTAACAGAAATACGGAGTAATTTCTTTTTGAAAGAAGAGCAGTATGTGTGACATGTACTTGTTCTATCTCACGCAGACATTGGATACACCATTATGAGTTGTTGCTGTGATTGGCTAGCTCAAATAAGGTAGGTCCCACACCCAATCAGCTCCAAGTATTTTACTAAACACCCCGCCTTTTCTCGAACTCTTTCAGCGAGTCAAGTCCCAGATGGATATAGTGAGAACTCAGATAGGAGTTCAACACAGATCCATCTGGCGTGAGCCAGGTTAAACGTCTCCTGATTCAGAAAATATAAAACATTCTTGAATCAAAATGAAATCAAACATCAAAAAATCAAACCAAAGACAAGACACATTTGTCATTGGTCTGCCATTGACACAACAGGTGAACAGTTAACATTAAATTATCAATAACTTTTGATCAGAATAAGACAGAGAACAGCAGCTGGATTCATTAGTTACAAAAGACTTTGAGCTTTTCTCTGGTGTTAAAATGGTTCAAATCACAGTAAAAAATGTGACAACCAACCCCGCTCTCCGATACTTGTGATGATTAAAAAAAGAAAAGATTCTAAGTAAATCATGTAGGGTTTAATACTGTCACAAAGGCACTTTACAGCATTAAAAACAAGAACTAGTTTTACAATAAACAGGCAGAGTTTGTCAGATCTGCAGCTTTAAACAGGAAAGTCAATGAACCTGTTTCTATTCCGAAGCCGTTTAAGTTCAGCTTTGTGTTTTGCAGTAAAGTAATTATAAATGACTGACCTACATACGTCATGGTTAATTACTAATAACACAAGAGGTCTTCTTTAAAGATGCACTGTGTCACTTTCTACACAGTTCAGTAAAATTTAAAAGTTATAATCATCAGATAAATACGTTTTATGGGTTATAGGGGTTTTATGCTGAAAAAAAAAAACAACAACAACAAAAACTACAGGAACCTCTTTTCTATGGAACCAAACATGAGCGGGCCCTCCTCTGGTCCAAATAATAATTCATTCTGCGGTCATACAAGAAATCAAAATATCAAAAACATGCTTTTAATCAAGTTTTGTTTTGGCTAAAAAGTGACACAGTTTAAGTAGTTTCTTGGTTCCAGCCTGTTCTCTCAGATACACACTTTTAAACAGTGTGACATGAACACAATTTCTATTATTTGTGTGCCCATTTCATGTGTTTGCTACCTTAGTTCATCTGAATGATGGCTGTAAAGCAACACAGCCTCACAAGAAAGCAGTGGTCCATTGCTCTCTCGCGGTTCACTTGTTTTCGCGGAATTTTTTTAGTGCAATTTAACTTTTTTTTTCTTTTTTTTTACAGTGTGCGGTCCTATTGCTGGGTTTCAGATGACGTCACGGAAACAGCGCGAAATGCGATTTGGGGCAGAAAGTTAACGCAGCCGCGGAATCCCATGTATTTTCCCATAGACGTTAGCATTAGCCCGAAAGAAATTAAAGTTAAGAATAATAATAAGAGAGAGAAATAAATAAGAGAGTATCAGCTGGTACAAACCCACCGACCACATTTAGGAGGTAAGAGCCTCGTTAAAAGACATTTTTGAGTTGAGAAGCATTGTGAGATTTTTTAAATAGTTAATAATTAGCCGCGTTTAGAACTGCGTTTCACCATAGAGCGTGTTATACGTATGTTTAACAGTATTTACTTGTCTGTTGTGGAGTGTTACTGAAGTGGGAAAGTCGTGAATGTAACAAGACTCAACAAGGGAGGAACAGTGCTTCAGATCAACAGTTTATGTTTAGTTAGAATTACAGATCTGCCTCAAAACATCCATTTTGACTGTTTGTGACCTTATCACAGCGGTATTAGTACGCCACAAAGTAGTTCCTCCCAACAACATATCACTCTTTTATGAAGGCAAAGTCCAGATTAAAAGCAAAAATACGGCTCCTCCTTATATGTATATGTATTGTCTATGTGTTTCACTCACTGTACAACAACCATAATTCTGTGGCTCTATGGTTGTGCTAACCTAATGAGAGACAGTTTTTCTGCGTTCGTATTAAGATGCTACTCACCCAAGCAAAAACGAGACGACTGCCATTTAGAGCTTCCTTGGATCCTAAGTGTTGGACCCGATCAGAAACAAAATAATTGTAAACTTCGAGTTATTTGAAGTCTTTCTTTGGCTCAGTGTAAAAGGACATCTGCCTCATCGCAGGTAATTACCTGATTTAAATGCTTCAGATTGTATGAAAAGTCCGTGTTTTAACAACATTTTCTATGGGTTTAACTAGTAAATCCCAATCCAAAACACACCCATTTATCGTTCGTTTTTGACATTCTGTTGTAAATTTACGTTTAAATCAGAGACTGTGTTGCAATTTACAGACTTTCAACAAAATCATTTATTCTGAGACTGAAAAATGTTTAAAGCAGCACATCTACTATTGTCATTGAAAACTACGATTACAGAAGTGACTCTGTGGTTACACGAGCTTGAATCATTCTCAACAAACTAAAAACAAACATATTATTTGATGTGACTGACTCTGACTTCGTCCAGACTTAATCCAAAACGACATTCTCCACCTCCAGCCTGCTCTGGGTAAACTGGCTGAAATGGAGACGCGTCTGTGGTGTGTGTACCTGGAGGATATCCCATGATCCTCCTCTGTTCTTGTTCTTATCTGCGGCTCCAGGCGGGCGATGTCTGCTGATGCCGATCTGACACACGGCTGATCCTTCTCCCCAGAACCGGGCCTTTCCTACGGGCACATTCCCACCCCCCTCCGCAGACCACGGACCCGGCGCTGCGGTTTCCAAGGCGACTAATGGGAGGTAATTAATAAAGGCGATGGGCTGAAGAAAAAGTGTGAAAAGACAAGAGCAGTGTGGGTAATGTTTCCAGATCCTGCCCTGGAGCTGACAACTGAGGTTTTATTTAGAGAAAAGTTACATATTCCAGGATTCAAAAAACGACTTGACTTGTTTTGCTTTAAGGCAAGACACTGCTGTGAAATAGAGGTTGTGTAGGTGACATCACAGCATTTTAAATGTGAGGTCTGAGCGGCAAGAAATGCATAACAGTCAATAGAAAGACTTAAAGGAACCGTATGTAAGATTTTGACATTAGATTCACTGATACAAGGCCAACATGTTCAAATATACTACTATTTTTACTGAAAGTCAATCTAAATCTGACTTATTATGAATTAAAAAAGACAATAAACATGATGTTCATTGATTGAGGTTTGCATTTGGTGTTTTGATTCTCAGGATTGTCCAATCAGATAGCAGAATGAGCCTCACATGACTCTCATCTGTATAATATGTCAGCGTTAGCCAGAAGGCTAGTTTCCATCTGTAGTCCTTTGCCACATGTACAAAAGGCAGCCTGACAAGAGGGCACATTTGGAGGAGAGAGGTGTACATGCTTAGTTTTTCACCGAGTTTTTTTTCTTCGAGTCATGAGTGAGTAACATGTTTGAGTTTGAACTAATGTTGCACCAGGACACAGACACAACCACAGACATATAATTAGTGATGAACAGTCTGACTCTGATGCTATCGAACACTTAGCATCAGAGCTAGTCCGGAGCCTTCTCCTTGTCACTCCCCAATCAGAGTCACTTGCCGAATTGGAGTCAATCATGCTAGTTGTTAGCTTGACTAGACTTTCATTGTTTAAACTGCCAGAAACGGCTAAAAACGTTATTTGTCAGTTGTAACCTTAGATCGCCAATCACATGAGATTAAAAAACGTCCGTTAAAAAAGTTTAATAACGTCTATTTTTGTAAAACGCACGTAAAATCTCGTACTTTCTACACTCATAAAAAACTTTACATTTAACACTAACGTTGGTGACCTCAAAATTTCACTGCTCTGAGCTGTTTGCTTAAGTTTATTAACAGTTAAACTTTGTGTTTTCACAGACGTTGAGCTCATATGTAACCTCAAATAAGCACATTTAAAAAGTAAATGATAAATATAGCATATTCTATGTTGTTTGTCCTCGTAGGTGTTGCCGTAGTCAAACACTAACGTGTATGCGCCTGCGCAGATGCTTCTGGGCATGCGCACATCAACTTTTGATTCAAATTCGGCACTGACTTTGATTGGGGAGTTACACTCCTGTTTGTTTTCCTATAGCCGTTAGCATTAGCCTGCAAAAAACTTAAGTTATGAAGGATCCAGAAACATGCAGCTGGTACAAACCTACAGACCACATTTAGCAAAGGTCAGAGCCTTGTTACAAGTTATTGTTGAGTTTACAAACCTTTTAGTATTTTATTGTTGATAAAAAGTGTGTATAAAACTGATAACGGCTAACAAACTTCTGCATCTGTTAAGACTTTAGTGACACAAACGTCTCTTTTACATGTGACTAGTGAGAACAGCAGACAAATGACATAAATAACACCAAACAAAGTTCTAGCTTCACTTCTCTGTGGAGGAGCGTCTGTCACATCGGCAACTGATGGAGCATTTCCAGTCTAAGGATATGGTAGTTTGAAAAATATAATCTCACATCACCAAAGTTGTTAAAAAAGCTTCATAAAACACAAGTCAGTCTGTTTTACTCATGGTTTTGCTGAAATCACTTGTTTTAACTTGTTTTATCCATAAAAGTGATACTTCTGCCATTGTCTTCAATAGATGTGCATCATCACCTCAACCAGAGGAATATGGCGTCGCTCTGTTTGTGTTGGAGAAACTGAGCAGAGCTGCTGGTTTCATCTGTCAGTGTAAACATACAGTTAAACCACTTACATACGACTCCTATAAAGTGAATTGAAGTGAAAACCTTTATTTTATATATAAAAATGTTCCTGATTCTTTTTGACGAGTTTATAAACTGTATTACTGCAGTTAAAATGCCATAAATCTCCAACTGCCATTAGTAAACAAGCTAGTGGATGATGATACATTTTCTTAAGTTAATACAGCTCCTTCAGCTTTTGAAGAGGAATTGTTCAAACTCAAATAGACCAAATGTAGTGTCACACTGGCCCGTCAGCTGTTTATATTTACCACAGACATTTGAAGCTCTTTGGTGCAGAGCTTGTTCTTACGTAAAACTAGAGTCAGTCATGATCAGAGGCTAAAAATCCTCAGCTTCACAAAGACTACAGACACGTGTACATGATCTAAAGGGTCTGAAACTGTTTAAAATGAATCACGACATTATGAGTTGTATATTTTCTGTGTCCTGCAGCACTCAGGACAAAAGTGTCCCTCTGCAGGTTCCATAGTGTTTTTCCATTAGTCAGCTCAAACATAAATACTGTATTTAGTCAGTAAGTTTGAAATATAGCGACTTCCAGATAGATAATGTTCACAAATAGGGTTAACTTGTATAGCCCACAAAGACTTTACACAATTATTGATCTAACAAACAAAAACTCAAACAATAAAGCAGTTGTCCCAATGGAAACAATAGAGTTATTGGTCAAAACTGCCGAAACAGAACAAATGAATAATAGTCTCAGCACATCTGTTGTACTTGTGATAAAACATCTGTGTCTAAAGCTACATCTAAAACCGTTCATTTGAATCTGAACAGCACATGTTACAGACCGGACCTGACTCTGTCCCAACATGCTTTGTGCTCCGTGACAGGACCAGAGCAGCAGACACAGCCTCAGACAGACCGTGGTGTCGGGGGAGCGAGGGGAGAGCGGAGGACAAGGTGACTTTGAGCGGACGCCCGGGGCCTTCTTCTGAAAACACACTCTCTCTTCTGGGACAGGCTCGTGGCGGGACAGTCACAGAGACTAGAAAAAACTCCACAGCTCGTGTTATGGATGTAAAGACTATTATCAGCCCTTTTGCCCCATTACTTTCATTTCATCAGCTCGTTAAGGACAGACACAAGCGTTATAGTCTGACAGTGAAGAACAGAGACTTGTGGAGCAGCAGCGAGTGGGAGAACAGTGTGTGTGTCACAGAGGGTTTTCTTTTATAAAAGTCAAACAAAAACAACAATGATGAGTCGCCAGTGGATTAAAGCAGGTTTATAAAGGAGAGCGGAGGAGCTGTTACACACAAAAGTTATAACAAACAGCGCTGAGAAATTACAAAAAAATCTCTTGCAAAATCCTTACTCTAGCCACACCTCCTGAACTCGTAGAGGGAAACAGCAGGCTTAAAATCAGGCCCAAACTTCAAACTGTAGAGTGCAGCTGGCTTTAGTGGCACTTGTTGTGGGACTTAGAGTGATACTTGTACGTATGATAACTAACTAATGTGAGATATATATTGGTTGACACTTAATGGTGGCACCTTTTGCAGTAATTTAATGGTATTGGAGGCACGGTGGCAGAGAGGTTAGCGCTCTGGCCTCACAGCAAGAAGATTGTGGGTTCGATTCCCGCACGGCTCGGGACCTTTCTGTGTGGAGTTTGCATGTTCCTCCCTGTGTCTGGGTGGTTTCCTCCTGGCACTCCGGTTTTCCCGACCAACCAATAACATGCAAGTTAGGGAACACTTGGTGGTAGTTGGAGGTTGAGGCGCCAAGTGTTAGGTGAATCGTCTCTGCTGAGTTGCCCCAGGGCAGCTTACTATCACTGAGTGGGGATCACTGTGAAGCGCTTTGTGACTCTGCGTCTATACAAATAAAGATTACTTACTTGCTATTTACTTTATACTTTACATCAGTCGTAGTAAAAATGTGGCTTACATAATATAATACAAATAAAACAGCAACAATCACAGCTACAACAAATCTTTACAATTTAAGCAAATTTCTTAAGTAAACCTAACGCGCTGCAGTCTCTCTACACAAGTGATCGTTTGAATAATCGTGATTTCAATTATGATTCGAGTCATTGTCATTATTATTTTCATCATAATCGAGCAGCCCTACTTTAAACCAATAAAATGACTGACAGCACAAAAGGAAAAAGCTAATGACACAACAGCAAAATCCAGTAAAACAATTCATTAACAACATTTTCTTCAGCTGACAGATACATAGAGAGGAAGAGTGTAGAGGAGTGACTCTCAGACAGACAAAAGAAAGTTTGCCTTTTTTTTTTTTTAGTGCAGCCTAATCTACAAGTAAACTATAGAGTCTCACCCCATCACCAGACCTAATATGTATGTGCACAATCATGATGACCAATGATAACCACAGACATAGGTAAAAAGAACATTTTCCACAGGCTTCATGTGCGTCTGACAATATTGATCAAATGAAAATCTAGTTTGGATTTGAACTTTTTTATTGATTCGTACGTGTTTTTTCATCCTTCTGACGAGCCCGTTCCAGAGAAAAGTCTATCGTGTTAATGTGAAATCTAAAACATGAATAATGAATGTGATGAGACCAGAGCGTGTTCAGCAGCGCAGTCTGACAACACGACTGAAGAGATGTGTGTTTGAGACCTTTGACCTGTGTGCAGATTCAGTGATTGTACCAGGATCTGACCATAAGTCAGATGTGACAGTTTTTACTATTCATGACTACAGATGTCAAGATCAATTAATAAAGGGGATTTTTCAAGTCACAATATAATCCTAAAAATAATATTTGTTTTAGAAGTAAAAAGAAAAAGTATGAATGAGTTCCAGTTTGGGCATTGGCTGGGTTTGGGAAAAGAAAAAAAAAAGTGCACATATTTTATATTCCCAATGTTTTCCCAATGTTTTCAGACTGTACAACGAACACTGTTAACTCTGGACATCATCACATTTAATCTTGTGCGATACTGTGTTACCATGGAAACATCTCTGGTACAACTCACTCATGTCACTTTATCTGCTATTATTTATTCACCTCTATTTACACCTCCTTAAATGCTGCTCTGTACATAAACATAGTCATACTTTTACCTCATATTTATTACTGGTTATTTATTCTGTTCATCTGCTGCAGTTGTACATAATCATAGTCATATATTGTACATAATACTATATACTATATACTGATGCCACTTTATCTATTTATCCTGTCATATCCTGCACTGTGCCATAGCCAACATTTATTGTAAATAATAGTCTTGTAATTATTGTATCTTTATATATATTTTAAGTCTATTTTATTTCTATTATCTTATTTGATTGCATGTTTCTATTTTCCCTGCTGTTCTTAAAATGTGCGTTGCAACACTGGAATTTCCCCATTGTGGGACAAATAAAGGATATCTTATCTTATCTTATCTTATCTTCAATAGGTTTTAATTTCATACAGTAATAAAAAGTTTGAGCCTTGATATAAATTTAAAACTTCAAATGGTGGTTTGCCCCAGCCAATTGTGGCCATTTTTGAAGAAGATTTTTATTGTTTAACTTTGAAACAACAAACAAAGTCAACTACAAGAACAAACATCCATCCAAACATTAAGATCTTTTTATTTGGAAAGCTTGTTTTTACTAACGTCTATAGTTGTCATGTCACTTTAAAGAAAATGGACGTTTCACTGTTTGGTCATGGTATTGGATAATGTTTAGTCCTGTAATAGTAATAACAGTAACTATTGTGACATCCCTAGTAAGAACTAGGGCCTGACCGATATATTAATTGGCCGACATTTTTAGCCGATATGAGTACTTGCCTGTTGGTTATCGGCCAAAATGTCGCCGATATACCGCCGATATTTAGGACATGTTGTACCTCATTTTAAAGCTTAGATCTTCAAGAATACAACCTTTCTATTCCATCACCAATCAGATCAATATTTAGCGCGGTTATTACATTTATTTGTAGAGGTGTTTTATTGTCGGACTGCACCTGAACGCAGCACCAGGCTGACGCTCTGCATCACTACATTACTATAGAGCTCTGAGGCAGCGCTGGATTTAAATGCTCTCAACTAACTCAAGAAAAGGAAAATAACTTCATCAAAAGGAAATAACTTCATCACAGATGACGCCCGCAACAACAGAGTTATCTTAGCAGTGAGTGTTGAAAACGTGTTCACTTTAACTTTCAAGGTAATTTAATGCTACCTCTGTAGTTAGCGATTAGCTCCTTTTCGTGACTGTAAAGTGTTGTAGCTGTGTTGATGATACTGGAGATGCATTGACAAGTAAATAGTCATGAAAAGAGGTGTTAATGGTCACATTTGCTAACCACACCTTTAGCCTCTTGAATTCACTTCAGTTGTACAGAGCCCTGTACTACGAAGCTAGATTTGGGGTTTAGCGAGGTAAGCTCGGGGTTAAACCTGGTCTGGCGGTCCTACGAAACTGGATCACGTCCTATCAGGGCAGATCTCTATGGCAACATGCAGCAAACTCATAACCTGCTCTGGACCAGGATAAGTTCTGAATAAGTTAAAAAGACGAGGCGCTGGCCAAACAGAGACGAGAATTAAGCCGTTTGTGAAGAGAGAGAGAGAGAGGGCAGCGGAGAAATGAGGAAATGTGAAAGTTGCGGCGTTTTCTTTTATCAGTGTGATGCGCACGGCACGTAACCTATTTATTAAGAGCAGGATGAGATCTTAACAGTGACTGAAGAATCCCGTTTAATCTGTGTGATGTTTAAAAAAATTCTTTCATTGTCAAGAAATAATGAACAACTGCACTTTGTGCACATTTGGCTGTAGATCTTTACGCATCACTTTGACTCACATAAAGGACACAGCTCATTCAAAAAAGGTCGATCTATTAAATGTTTGTGATGTCTGCACATTTGTGCTTTAGTCTGTTATATCGATGCAGGACATTTAAATGAACTGTGTAGCGTAACTTTTGTGTCTGTGATTGGTGATTAAGCGCAGACTTCATTTGAAGCTGCAGCGCGTTTCCTTCTTAGATTTTAACACTTGTATATTACGCTTCATGATTGACGATTCCTCACGTTTGAAGTCCACAACTCGATTGTTCTGATTGGTCAGTTTGCGTTAACCCGCCTCTGCTCCGTGAACGCGCACGGCTTCATTGAGAAAATCCGGGGTTAACAGATCCAGTTGTGAACTCGTTTCGTAGGACAGTTTATCCAGAGGCTCATATCTGGGTTAGTCAACCCGGGTAAGAGAAACTTATCCAGGATTAGTTCAGCGACGTTCGTAGTACAGGGCTCAGGTCTATCAAAAACAATGTGATACAAACAAGTTTCAAGCCTTTAAAGTCACTCATAAGAGGCGAAGTAAGACTAAATGTGACCTAAATAAACCCAAATTAAAATCACTAAAGCCAGACACAATTTCTTAACACCTGCCCTTAATAAAAAAGTATTTTTATATTTCTAATTATATCGGCTGTCATATCGGTTATCGGCAATCCCAGCCTCATCTATATTGGTATCGGAATCGGTTCCCAAAAAGCCACATCGGCCGGGCCCTAGTAAGAACAATGGCTCTCATTCATTAAATATTGTGTGTAACTTCCACTTTAAGAAGTTGCTGAGAAAACTTTACCACGTGTTCATAAGACAAACTCCTTCTGACCAGCCTTTATGCAAAATTCACCAAACTCCAGCTAGAAATAGTTCTTTACATAAAAATGAAGAATTAAAAAGTCAGAGTCTTTTAAAAATGTCTAAACTCATGAACACACTCATGTTCAACATGTTCAAGTCATAGATGGATTGAAACAACGCTGGGATTTAGCCGTTTATATCGTGTTTGCCGTTGTCACAAAATGTTGGTTGATCAAGTTAGAATCTAAACATAATATTTTATCAGTTAGAAAATGAAGTACCCCAACGTTGATTCTCCTCATTCTGTTGCCTCTTGTGCAGAGCTTTGAATAAAAGGCACATAAAAGTGAAAGTGGTGAGGATAAATATTTGATTTGGCCCTCTCAGTCCTGCTCTTACGACTCTTCCCACAGTGTTCCATTACATAAAAGGTTGATGAAACCTGAGCCAGCATTGATCTGCTGCTGCTCCTCTGACTGTGGCTGCTTTACACATCTGGAGCTAAGATACTAGAACTAGTATCAGGTCGTTTGAACTACAGTAGTATCGACACTTAAAAGAATCACTACACAGCAAATTTGAAAGTGTTAAACTTTGGGAGTTGAGCCTTTTTCAGCAAGTGTAGAGTTGATTTTACCCCTGGAGAGTTATCTTCTTTTTTGTTTCACTCCCTGGTGTCATAGGGTTAAAATTGAGAGTTAAGAAGGATTTTTCTCATCTAACTCTGAATGAGTTGTTTTATGCAAATATAACCCTGACAAGTCTAACCCTAGACTCCGGGCGATCTGATGACACACACAGGGTTATTTCAGTTGCCACTCCTCTTTAAGGAGAGAACACAGCACACCTGAATGTGGATCTTTTGATGATTGCAGTGGTCTGAACTCGGAGGATGTGGAAGCGGTCTTTGGTCTCCTATTTTGAAAACTACCTATCAATTTGTTTTGTATGGTGTTTTTAAGACATACAAAACACTAGAGCTCCCCTCTGCTGATGTTTTACAATCATAATATATAAGCTAACACGTTAGCTACTTTTAGTAGGCTTATTTCCCCTATGAAGTTAACTACCTGACAACTAGTGCTGTAGCCTTTTAGTCGTTTAGTCGATTAATCGGTCGATGGGGCTTTAGTCGACCAAAATTTCTGTTAGTCGACTAATTATTTTATTTAGATTATGATGAGTTATATTGAACAGCAACCGATAGATGAAGAGTTGGAACCAAGACATTGGTCTAATCTGCCTTTTTTGATAAAAACACACTGACTTATTCATTTTTTGTGTAAAATTACATTTTTACATAAACTGCATTGCACTTTTAGTCTTTTTAAGCCACGCCCCCTTTTTAGTCGATTAGTCGGTCGATGGGACTTGTCTTTAGTCGACCAAAAATTTCTTTGGTCGACTACAGCCCTACTGACAACTTTTATTAGCTCAAGTTACCGCAGTGGATCATTAGTTCATATTATCACTGAATGTGATGCAGCAAAACACTTCAGCATCTCTTGTAAGCGTTACTAGCGTAAATGTGAGCAAAGCGGGCATCCTGACATATACATAGGTGGTTGCATAGATGTTTTGGTGGTTGTAGTTTTTTAAAATAACCCTTTATAATAGTTGGAATGTAACTCTGTGATAGTTTTTTTTTTTAACCTTTTATAATAGTTAAAACTACACCCTGAAAAAGTTAAAAACTGACTCCAGTAAAAAGTAAATGCTAACACCTTTTTGAGAGTTATTAAGTAACACCCCCAAAAAGGGTAACTTTACACTTTTCAGACTGGACTCATATACACTGAAAAAGAGTTGAAAATAAATCTCGGAGAGTTGATTTGGCTATGCTGAATTTGCTGTGTATTATGAGAAAAGGTTAACACCATCTTTGAAACATCAAGGCCTCATAGTGACATTTAAAGAAAGACTGTCCAAAGTGTCACAAAAATATCAATTCTGCAAGAAAATAAACGTGAGAAAGATTTGTTTTTTAGCTTTGTTTTGTCTTTTTCTTGATTTAGTCAGTATTAGGTGTTTGACAAAGCTACAGGAAAGAAAATTAGGTAAATATTAAACTGAACAGAACATTTTGTATCAAAAATTGGTACCACTTAGGGTTGGGCGAGTTGGCAAGAAATTAAAATCAAACATTTTTTGGAGCCAGAACTTGATTTCTACTTTATCATGATTCTTGTAGACTGTTTATTTTCCTGTTGTCTTTGAGGTAAACACAATTCACCATCAACAGCTAAATCCAGCTGTCCAAATCTGACCAGAGAGAAACAGGAAAACCCTTCAATAAAAAGTGAATCAAGTAATTGATTAATTTGTGTGTTGCTGCAAAACAAGTGTATGTGTTTTTCTTACATTAATAATGACTTTGTTTCTGTCATATGAATGGATGTATTTTCATAAATCAAACCTGAAAAATGGCTCAAATTCATTCCTTTTATGAACTAAAAGCGCAGTCTAAAAGAGAGTATAAAGCTGGAAAAAAATAATCTGTGTATTTGAACAGACAGATGCAGCAAATAGGAATCACAAATCAAGATAGAGATGAGCTCATGATTACATTTTTATCACAATATTGCACAGCTTAGTATCACATTATAACTAACTACACTTTAAATAGCCTTAGTATATTTTGCCTTTTAAACCATGAATAAAATGTGCAAAAAAAAGCCTTAATTATTCACAAAAAAATTGTGAATTCATGAATGAAATGCTTAAAAAACAACTTAATTTAGCAGCTGAGGTTAGGATTTAGTATTGGGGGCAGTGGTTACTAAGCATTAATACACTTTTTCATCCAATAATTAGTCATTTGTCCATAAGTCTTTACTAAGGTATTATTAAGGATTTATGTAGTCAATATTGGGTATCAGCACATACTTAAAGCAAGACAGGAGCTTTTGTAGAAGCTAATATTGACAACCTTAAATGCATTTAAGGTTGTCAATATGTCGGAAATGCATTTTGAATAAACAATCCATACATTTATAATGCTCCACAGAACTCTAATTGAAAAATGTTGAAAGTCTACATACTGCCAGAGCAAACTGACCAAAAAAGAGAGAATAAAAAAAAGTTTATCCTGCAGTGTCTTGAGTATTGCGTCTGTAGGAACTGAAAAAGCTGGATCAGTGCCTCTCTCTGCAGCGCATCTTGAAAACAACCTTCATGATCTTAAGTTCAACATATTGCCCAGCTCCAATTGAGACAAAGCCCAACAAACTCGCCGGCAGCTTTTTCATGTGACTGAATCATTGTTGTGTAAAAATAAAAGCTCTATTTTTACAGCGTCTCCATGTAAAGTCAGGAGGTCAGCGGCGTCAGCATGTGTGAAATGTTGCCTTCTGATTTGACTGCGAGATATGTGGATGTGAAAGTGTCTCTCTCACTTCGTCAACATGTGAGAGAATGAATGGTCTCATTGATGCGCTGCAGTCTGAGGGGGAATTCTGCCTCCTGAATCAGATGATATGTGTGTTCTGTCACATGAACAGTGCGCGAACAGCAGAGGAGACAGAAGAAAGCGTTGCGGGCCCGGACTACACGCACGCAAACAGGACTGTTAGCACTGCAGGACCAGACTACAAGAGCACAAACAGGACCGTGCGCACTACAAGACCAGACTACAAGAGCACAAACAGGACCGTACGCACTACAAGACCAGACTACAAGAGCACAAACAGGACTGTACACACTACAAGACCAGACTACAAGAGCTCAAACAGAACGCACTACAAGACCAGACTACACGAGCACAAACAGGACCGTACGCACTGCAGGACCAGATCACAAGAGCACAAACAGGACCGTACGCACTGAAGGACCAGATCACAGGAGCACAAACAGGGCCGTACACTACAAGACCAGACTACAAGAGCACAAACAGAACGCACTACAAGACCAGACTACAAGAGCACAAACAGGACTGTACACTACAAGACCAGACTACGAGAGAACAAACAGGACCGTACGCACTACAAGACCAGACTACAAGAGCACAAACAGGACCGTACACACTACAAGACCAGACTACAAGAGCATAAACAGGACCGTACGCACTACAAGACCAGACTACAAGAGCACAAACAGGACCGTACGCACTACAAGACCAGACTACAAGAGCACAAACGGCACAAACACGACCGTACGCACTACAAGACCAGACTACAAGAGAACAAACGGGACCGTACGCACTACAAGACCAGACTACAAGAGCACAAACAGGACTGTACACACTACAAGACCAGACTACAGGAGCACAAACAGGACTGTACACTACAGGACCAGACTACAAGAGCACAAACAGGACCGTACGCACTGAAGGACCAGATCACAGGAGCACAAACAGGACCGTACACTAAAAGACCAGACTACAAGAGCACAAACAGAACGCACTACAAGACCAGACTACAAGAGCACAAACAGGACCGTACCCACTACAAGACCAGACTACAAGAGAACAAACAGGACCGTACGCACTACAAGACCAGACTACAAGAGCACAAACAAGCACTACAAGACCAGACTACAAGAGCACAAACAAGCACTACAAGAACAGACTACAAGAACACAAACGGGACCGTACGCACTACAAGACCAGACTACAAGAGCACAAACAGGACCATACGCACTACAAGACAAGACTACAAGAGCACAAACAGGACTGTACGTACTACAAGACCAGACTACAAGAGCACAAACAAGACTACACAAGTTAAAACAGAACTATAAACGCACAAACTGCTACACTTTTGCTATTTTTGACTTTTATTTATTTCCATCATATATCAAATTTATTACAAATGCAATAGAATCACATTATACATTAGTTTTACAAAACCATGTAAAACATTGTAAATGCAGCTAAACTTAGGCTTTCTGATTAAAAGCTCATTATAAGGTCAACGATCTTCAACAAGACCAAAAACCTAAAGCTAGAAAAACATCACGTCGACGTTCGTCACAGCTTCTCGTGTAAATATTGATTGGATTCATTCGAACGAAGTCAGATCTTCATGTTTGCAGCGTGGAAAGCCAATGCTATTTGCTTGTTTGTCACCTCAGTCTGCAGCCCACAGCACACAGATGGAAGTGGACCAGGAGGAACCAGGAGGAGCGAGGGAACACACTCGACACCTTAGATTCACAGTCACAGAGAGAGGGAGAGTGAGAGAAGGAGAGAAGAGCGTCAGATCACCAAAGAATAGTCTACATTCAAGCATTACAGTCGGTTTTTGTTTCAAGAGGAAGGCTGAAGCTGAAAATGCGCCGATATTATAATTTTGTGCATTTGGTTTTAGAGATATTGATCTGTTTGGTTTGGTTTAGCTAAAGTGTGAAGTTGGCCATCCAGCAGTGCCTGAGCAGACAGATACTTCCTGTATTTATCCATTGGTTATTTGTTTTGTTCATCTGCTGCAGTTGTTCATAATCATAGTCATATATTGTGCATAATGCTATAATACTACACTGATGCCACTTCATCAATGTTCCCACGCGTCCTGGAAATTCTGGAAAATCTGGAAAATGATTAGTCCATTTTCCAGTGGTGGAAAACACATGGAAAATGAGAAAAAACAGCCAAATGTCATGGAAATAAACTGTTGTCCTGGAAAATTACTGAGATTATAGTGCGCAAACAAATAAATCAGATTGTTGCAAGGCACACAGCCGACTCTATGTGTAAGCTAGTTGAAATAATCTCAAAAATAATAATAACCCCCAAACCAAAATATGTTCCCACAACCATTTGAACAGGAATTCTCATTTATCAGTTTTTCAATTGGCTGTTTATCCAAATCCAAACTAGAAACAAAATAGGCTCAACAGTAGATTGAGTGTAGTGAAAAAAAAAAGGTCAAAAAACAATGATTGTATTCTTATTTTCTTCAGCCACTGCAAACCTGTAAAGTGCATCAGAATGTGCCAAAATCTCAGAATGAAATACTGTCGAAATACTGTAACTGTGATTAGAGATGCACCGATCTGATACTGGGATCGAATATCGGAGCCGATCCAGGAAATTTTGCTGGATCGAGTATCGGCTCCATAATAAAGGTTCTGCCGATATCCTAGTTGTGCCTTATTGTGATGTTGATCCAGAATGTCTCATAATGTTTAACATTTTATTCTTTCTCTCTCTCTTTCTTTCTTCTCTTTGTCTTTCTCTCTCTTCTCACTCTCTCCCTCTCTTCTCTCTCTCTTCTTTTTCTATTTTCTTTCTCTCTTTATTCTCTCTTCTCTCTATTACTCTCACTTCTCTTTATATTCTTCTCTCTTTCTCTCTCTTCTTTCTTCTCTGTTTCTCAGTCTTCTCTTCTCTCTATTTCTATTTCTCTCTCCTCGCTCTCTCTTTCTTCTCTCTCTTTTCTTTCTCTTTCGCTATTTCTCTCTTTCTCTCTCTTCTTCTTAAGTTGTTCAGTTTTTCCTTACAGTATAAATAACACAATATGATCAAAAGTCTTATGTTTTGAAAAGGAAAAAAAGAGCTATTTCAGTCCTTACACAAGTATCGGTTGATATCGGGTATCAACAGATGCTTAATTCTAAAGTATCGGGATCGTTATCGGAACTGAAAAAGCTGGATCGGTGCATCACTAACTGTGATGCCCATGATTCACTCGCTGCTTTACATCTGTCAACAACACTGGAATTTCCCCATTGTGGGACAAATAAAGGATACCTTATTTTATCTTATGCAATAAAGAATCAAGAAATAAAATATAATAAATAAAAGGCAGTCAGAGGATCACACAAATCTCATGCCTGGTTAAACGAGACTTACAAAGCAACAACTGAAGATGTAACTTTATATGTGAACATGACACTTCAAAGATGAAAACTTAAAGATTTTTCTTCTAAAATGGCCACATTTAGAATTGGTATGATTTTGTTTTTGACCAATAGAGGTTCTGCAGGTGACATGACATCGTTCTAAATGTTCATGCTAAGTGAGAGTTAATGGAGAGAAAAGACATTTTCTCTTGTAAGAGTTCAATAAACAGCTAAAACAGGAAAAATTCAACCCACCACAAGTCTACTGAGCACTGGGTTTGTAACTGACTTGTAAAAAGAGAAAATCAAGTCAACAGTTGCAGCAAAGCAGATAAACAATAAGGCATTAGCTTCTCACATTTATCAGACATTGAAATCACACACAGTTAAACTTATAATCTTTTTTTCTTAAAAAGATGTTTTTGAGTCTGTTTGTTGCAGTTAAAAAGTCCTAAATCAACTGTTGTTAGAAATGCCACTCATTCTAAAGTTTGCTAAGCATTTTTGGAATAAAATTATGTCAGTGCAGAACCTCTATACCAATATTTATTATTTGACCTTCTGCTGTGACTGTTTTGAATTTATATCAAGGCTCAAACCTTTTATTTTTATTAATTAAAACATAATGAACGTATATGGAAAATAAAATATAAACTGGAACTCATGTATACCCCCCACCACTTTTTTAATTTTATTTTGCTTCTAAAACAATTTTGAACTATCGGCATTGGCCAAAGAAGTCGTTCTCTAAAGAAATGTGTGCAGTTTGGCCTCTGGGCCTTAAGTTGATCAGACCTGTGCTCTGCTCCATAGTGGGTCCAGATCATGTGCAGACTGTGTACAAAAACACTTCAAACACAAACACAGTCACATATTGAATGTGCTGTAAATAGAATCTCCCGGTCTGTGAAGAAGTGTCTTTGAAGAAACTTGAGTTTACACACAATAAGAGTTCGTTTGTGCACAAGAGACACGTCCCGAGTGAGAACAGCCCCAGAACATCCACAGTAAAGTGGGAACAACAGGGAGCACGCTTCATCTGCATAATCAGATTGTAATATATTCTTTGGATTTGTTTGATCACAATTCAGCAGAAAGACAACTCAGCAAAGAAAGATTTACTTTACTGTCATTAAGGCCAGACACTAGAGAGCTCGTGTTTTTGGGATGTTTGCTCTTGGATTATGTAGGTCAGGGCTATTCAGCTTTATTAACTTAAGTCTCATCACCACAGTACTTATTTTGTCCACTTTGTGTTTGACCTGACTGTAAGTTTGGTGGATAGTATTAGTGTTTTGTACATTCTCTTCAGCACCTGAACATTGGAGCTGTAGTGGGTCACAAACGTCATAATTTAGTAACTTATTGTGCCACTCTCAAATGTAAAGTAGGTTGTTAGAAGAGGCCCTGTTCTGTTCACTGCCGCTGCAAACGTTCACTGTGAACTAGTAGTTGAAAGTACACTCATCATAGTGGCCAAGGTGATGACAGTGAGGCAGACTCCAGTGGGACGTCCCCTCAGGGCTCAGGTTAACCACACTGTTACACACATGAACAGGGAAAGGTAACCTGGATCACTGAGGCAGACTCCTGTGGGACGTCCCCTCAGTGTCTGAGGTCAACCACACTGTCACACACATGAACTAAAGAAGTAATCTTTATTGGCATAGCGCTATTCACAGACAGAGTCACAAAGTGTTTCACAGTGAGATGACCCCCCCCCCCCCCATCCCCCACTTTGTGATAGTAAGCTGGGCTGATTTCCAACTCTCCTGTACGTGGAGCAGCCTTCTCCAGAGATTGACCTCACGGGTCCGATGGGCTGACCACGCCTGAGAACAGCAGCTTATAAGTCACCATGGCGACGCCTCTGACGAAGACGAAAGTGACCGTTGAAACTAGTCAGGTGATAAACCAGGTAATACTAACCCTAACCCGTGAACAGGGAAAGATAACGTCCACCCAACTGCCGCCAAAAACTCCAAACAGTGAGTGCATGTAAGTAATAATTAATCCTATTTACTTCTAATCAAATGTCACAAAGACCCGGCCTGTTTTTGTGACAGAAGAGTCACATCCACCTCTGTCCTGAGCTTAATGCATCTGATCAATCAAAGACCCAAGAAACAGACTGAAAAAGGAACCACTCATACTGTTACCCACGTCAACAAGACATCTGGAGGGTTTAAAAAAGTTAACATTATTCTTTGTAACCATGTCCTGGCTCTTGTTTGTCCTGCAGTGGCATGTCACAGCTTCGTGCGGATCTCGGCAGAACAGAGCGGCTTCGTGACAGTCCATCAGCACCAGCTAATAAGCAGGATTCAACACGGAGCTCCGAACGGAAACCCACGACACCCACAGCCAACCCACACAGAGCTGTGACTGAAGAACACCACATATATTATCAGCATGATTTAGAACAGCAAAGTCCCCAAACGCCCCGCGCCGTCCAGCAGACTTAACACTGTTCATGGGTTTGTGCGTCTACCGGCAGACTTAACACTGTTCATGGGTTTGTGCTTCTACCAGCAGACTTAACACTGTTCATGGGTTTGTGCGTCTACCAGCAGACTTAACACTGTTCATGGGTTTGTGCGTCTACCAGCAGACTTAACACTGTTCATGGGTTTGTGCGTCTACCAGCAGACTTAACACTGTTCATGGGTTTGTGCTTCTATCAGCAGACTTAACACTGTTCATGGGTTTGTGCGTCTACCAGCAGACTTAACACTGTTCATGGGTTTGTGCGTCTACCAGCAGACTTAACACTGTTCATGGGTTTGTGCGTCTACCAGCAGACTTAACACTGTTCATGGGTTTGTGCGTCTACCAGCAGACTTAACACTGTTCACGGGTTTGTGCGTCTACCAGCAGACTTAACACTGTTCATGGGTTTGTGCGTCTACCAGCAGACTTAACACTGTCCATGGGTTTGTGCACCGTCCAGCAGACTTAACACTGTTCATGGGTTTGTGCACCGTCCAGCAGACTTAACACTGTTCATGGGTTTGTGCTCCTACCAGCAGACTTAACACTGTTCATGGGTTTGTGCGTCTACCAGCAGACTTAACACTGTTCATGGGTTTGTGCGTCTACCAGCAGACTTAACACTGTTCATGGGTTTGTGCACCGTCCAGCAGACTTAACACTGTTCATGGGTTTGTGCGTCTACCAGCAGACTTAACACTGTTCATGGGTTTATGCGTCTACCAGCAGACTTAACACTGTTCATGGGTTTGTGCTTCTACCAGCAGACTTAACACTGTTCATGGGTTTGTGCGCCTACCAGCAGACTTAACACTGTTCATGGGTTTGTGCGTCTACCAGCAGACTTAACACTGTTCATGGAAGTGATGGGAATATTGATATATATCATAAAAGGTATGTATGTATATATCTCATTATCAATACTACTTTGCATTTGTTACATCTTAAAGCATCATGTGTGTTGGGGTCATTTCTTCATTTTGTTGTGTCAAACAGCAAATAAAGCTTATCTGTTTGATATTATTAGGGGTGCACGGTAGCCAAGTGGTTAGAGCTCTGGCTTTCCAATAAGGAGGTCGTGGGTTCGACTCCCGGGTCGGACCATATCAACATCTCACGATCTCTCTGGGTGGAGTTTGCATGTTCTCCCCGTGTCACCGTGGGTTTTCTCCGGGTACTCCGGTTTCCTCCCACCTCCAAAAACATGCATGTTTAGGTTAATTGGGCATCACTGTAAAGTTTCCCTGTGAGTGAATGAGAGAGTGAATGATTGTCTGTCTAACCCTGCAACGAGTTGGCCACTGTCCAGGGTGTTCCCCCGCCTAAGGCCCAAAGTTACTGGGATAGGCTCCAGTCACCCGCGACCCCTAACGGGATTAAGCGGTAGAAAATGAATGAATGAATGAATGTTTGATATTACCAGAATCAACCCTTACGAAACAAAAATATATTGCAATATACTACAATTTATATTGCAATACATTAGAAAATATATTTCAATATATGATAAAATTTCTCATATATTTTAACATATATGGCAATATATAAGTGGACAATATATTGCTATATAGTGAGTCATACACTGAAAAAAGTGATTCTGGACCATAATTTGTAATATTCTATAATAATTTAAAGTACATATTTGAATAAACATGTTAAGTACATTTATGTCTGAAACTTTTTAAGTATGTTGATACTTTAACTAGTGAATACTGAAGTACTGATAAGTGGATATTGACTCTTTAAAATCTCAGTATTGATGCTCATGCAAATATAATTTCCATATGCAAATTAAAAATTATTGTGGTCATTTCCTCATTGTTGTGTGTCAGTCTCACATCAGCTTCAGCTAACTGTTCCTGCTGAATTGTATATTATGTCATATATTTATAATGCTTCTTACAATATATAATCTTTTATAATATGAAATATATTTTAATATATATAGTGCAATATATAATCTTGTATAATGTAAGATGTATTTTAATATATATAGCAATATATTCCAGAGTATATTTATGTATTTATTCAATATACGAAAGTGGCAATAATTGCAGTATTTTCATATACTGAAATATATATTACTTCCATATAAAATATATTATTACAAAATATATATTATCATATATTGCTATCAAAATCTCACAATATATGAATTATCATGAAATATATTGTCATTTAATATATTGAGAAATATATTTTTGTTCCGTAAGGGAATCCAAATACATCTGTGAGTAACTTAATGAGGGATGCACTGATTTAGCTTTTTCAATTCTCATACCTATTGCTTTTATCTTTAAGTATCTGTCGATACTCAAATATCTTAATTAGCTTATTTTTCTGATCAAAACATAAGAAATGTGGTCATATATGGTGATGTCAGAACAACTTCATCTGAGTAGAATGTCAAGCAATATGAGACATTCTGGATCAACAACAGCAATGCAGTCTTGTTATGTAAATGGTCTATTTATATAGTGCTTTTCAACCTTTCCAGGCACTCAAAGCTAGGGCTGTGCCATTAATCGAAAAATCGAGAGATCGAGATCGAATCGAAACGAATCATCAATTATTTGGTGGTGGGTTTTGAATCGAAAGTTCGAAAACCAAACTTTTGTCAATAAAAAATGTGTAGTTTGGAGCAAAAGTCAATCTTAGAGACAAAATAAAGATATACAGCTTTAAAAAAATATCATAAATGGGACATAATAAAAGTTTTAGTTTCGTTTATGTTCATGGATGGCATTTTTTATTTGTTTTTGAAAAGGTTAAGCTAAATCGAATCGAAAATCGAGATCGAGCGCCCAGCCCTACTCAAAGCGCTTTACAATCTAGCATCCACTCACCCAGTGTAACAGACACTGAGGCAGTGTGGGTTAAGTGTCTTGCCCAAGGACACAACGACAATCTACTCCTGTCGTCCCACTGTGGCTCCTGGTGTTCTAACAGTCTCCCATCCAAGTACTAACCAGGCCCTTTCTTGCTTAGCTTCTGAGATCTGACGGGATCAGGCTTTGACAAGCAGGTATGGCCACAAAATGTCCAAATAAATACACAAATATGAACTAATGTCCATTCAGATAATTACCCGAACCAGGAACTTTTGCACCAGTATCCAATCCCAGAATCAAATCAAAGCGTCACTAGATGAGAGACACAGTCAGAACAATGCTCACTACTTTCCCAGATGTAGAGCCGGCCCGTGCAATAGGCAGTTTAGGCAAATGTTAAGGGCACAAACTGGGGGAAGAGGATCCAGCCGATGCCCCGAGGTGCAAAACTCAAAGAATAATACAGTAGAAGAGACAACAATAAAACCTCTAAAATGTCTAAATAATAAGGCTGTTAAAATCTTGTCTCTTTAATGTTTTTGTCCTCAAACATAACTAATAAAGCAAACTAACTAACATGTGTCTGATCATTCACAGCACTTAGCACAAAGCAAAGACCCTGGACATTGTTTGGACAGTAAAAATCTTGCTCTACCTCTCATTAACGCACCAGTCTTTCATTTGTATCAATAGGACACATATTCAGTGAGTTACTCACACGAAGACCTGATGAACTTATGACTGAGACGATGTACGCCTCATTTCTCTTCACTTCTACCTAAAGAGAAACTGGGCAAAGAAATGTTTTTTCATTGTCAGATTGTGTAGATGGGTCATTCACTCATTTTGCAGTTATGTGTGAAAAAAACACAGCTGCTACTCTCGTCGTTGTCAGTGCATTTTCAATACTGAGGAGAGTTTGAAAACTGTCACCCTAACCCTAAGTTTGAAACTCATTGCAAACTTTAATTTTTCTCATTTTCAATTTT
This sequence comes from Mugilogobius chulae, assembly GCA_038363315.1. Taxonomy (NCBI): domain Eukaryota; kingdom Metazoa; phylum Chordata; class Actinopteri; order Gobiiformes; family Gobiidae; genus Mugilogobius; species Mugilogobius chulae. The sequence goes on along the minus strand of CM076411.1, from coordinate 19,217,032 downwards.
AGAAAATACATCATAAGCTAATGTGCTTATGTAGCTAAAGCAAAGGTTTCATTCATACTATGTCAGCAAAGATAATAAAACTTGAAGTAAAAGTAAGCTACTAGACTTTGACACAAAAGAACGAAGGGCCACTTGTCCATGCATTGTGGGAAATGTTGTGTTTTGTATTTAAAAGTACCTTTTCAGAGTCACACCACTAAAACATCCTGAATAAGAAACCTAGTGGACATTTGGACGCAGAAGTGTGTGTGTTTATGTGTATATGTGTGTATATGTGTATATGTGTGTATATGTGTGTGTGTGTGCATAAGATAAGATATAAGATAAGATAAGATATCCTTTATTTGTCCCACAATGGGGAAATTCCAGTGTTGCAACGCACATTTTAAGAACAGCAGGGAAAATAGAAACATGCAATCAAATAAGATAATAGAAATAAAATAGACTTAAAATATATATAAAGATACAATAATTAAAAGACTATTATTTACAATAAATGTTTGCTATGGCACAGTGCAGGATATGACAGGATAAATAGATAAAGTGGCATCAGTATATAGTATATAGTATTATGTACAATATATGACTATGATTATGTACAACTGCAGCAGATGAACAGAATAAATAACCAGTAATAAATATGAGGTAAAAGTATGACGATGTTTATGTACAGAGCAGCATTTAAGGAGGTGTAAATAGAGGTGAATAAATAATAGCAGATAAAGTGACGTGAGTGAGTTGTACCAGAGATGTTTCCATGGTAACACAGTATTGCACAAGATTAAATGTGATGATGTCCAGAGTTAACAGTGTTCGTTGTACAGTCTGACAGCAGCAGGAAGGAAGGACCTGCGGAACCGTTCCTTCACACAGCGAGGGTGAATCAGTCTATCACTGAAGCTGCTCTCCAGAGCAGACAGGACGTCCTGCAGGGGGTGAGACTCATGGTCCAGCATAGATGTGAATCTAGCCAGGACCCTCCTGTCTCCCACCTCCCGCACTGAGTCCAGAGGACAGCCCAGGACGGAGCTGGACTTCTTGATGACCTTGTCCAGCTTCTTCCTCTCCCTCTCTGTGATGCTGCTGCTCCAGCAGACCACACCGTACAGGATGGCAGATGCCACCACAGAGTCGTAGAAGGTCCTCAGGAGTGGCCCCCTCACTCCAAAAGACCTGAGTCTTCTCAGAAGGTAGAGCCTGCTCTGGCCTTTCCTGTACAGAGCATCAGTGTTGTGAGTCCAGTCCAGTTTATTGTTCAGATGAACACCCAGGTACTTGTATGAGTCCACTCTCTCAATGTCCCTTCCCTGGATGTTCACTGGTGGCGGGGCAAAGGAGTGGCGTCTGCGAAAGTCCACCACCATCTCCTTGGTCTTCCCAGCGTTAAGGAGAAGATGGTTCTGCTGACACCAGTCCACAAAGTCCTGTGTTAGTCCTCTGTACTCTGCATCGTCGTCGTCCGTAATGAGTCCGATGATAGCAGAGTCGTCAGAGAACTTCTGCAGGACGCAGCTGTCCGTGTTGTGTCTGAAGTCTGCAGTGTAGAGGGTGAAGAGAAAGGGCGCGAGGACGGTGCCCTGCGGCGCCCCCACACTGCAGGTCAAAGGTCAGACACACAGTCTCGGGCTCTCACAAACTGGGGCCTGTTTGTGAGGTAGTCCAGGATCCACTCTGCCAGGTCACAGTCCACACGGGCCGTCTCCAGCTTGTCCCTCAGGAGCAGGGGCTGGATGGTGTTGAAGGCACTGGAGAAGTCAAAAAATAGAATCCTCACAGCGCAGCCGGGCTTCTCCAGGTGGGACAGAGAGCGATGCAGCAGGAAGATGACGGCGTCCTCCACTCCGATGCCAGGTCGATACGCGAACTGCAGCGGATCCAATGCTGAGCTCACGGTGGAGCGAAGGTGGCCCAGGACCAGTCTCTCCAGTGTCTTCATCAGATGGGATGTAAGAGCCACCGGCCTGAAGCTGCTGAGGTCTTTGGCGTGCGGTGTCTTAGGCACAGGTACCACGCAGGAGGTCTTCCAGAGCTGTGGTACCACCCTCAGCTTCAGGCTCATGTTGAAGACATGCTCCATAACTCCACACAGTTCATCTGCGCAGGACTTCAGGAGCCTGGGGCTGATGCAGTCTGGTCTAGCTGCCTTCCTGATTTTAATTTTCTTCAGCTCTCTCCTCACCTGGGCTGCTGTGACAGACAGAGCTGGGGCAGGGGGTGGTGCGCTGGGGGGATGGGTAAGTCCATGTGTAGTGGTGAGCTGGGCTGAGGCAGAGGTGTGAAGAGTAGGTGTGGGCCTTTGTCCAGGCGTGGAGGAGAGGGCATGCAGCTGTGTGGGGGGAGGGGTGGGTCTTTGATCAAACCTCAGGAAGTGAGAGTTGAGTTCATTGACCCACTGCTGGTCCCCCTCCGTCTGGACAGGGGGGGGCTTAAAGCCAGAGATGTGTTTTAGGCTCCTCCACACCCCTGCGATATTCTGGTTCTGCAGCTGCTGTTCCATTCTCCTCCGATACGCAGCCTTGGCCCGCCTGATCTTCCTCCTCAGCTTCTTCTGTGCAGTCCTCAGCCCTTCCTTGTTCCCTGACTTGAAAGCCCTCTTCTTCTCCTTCAGCAGGGCTTTAATGTCAGGGTTAATCCAGGGCTTGTTGTTTGAGAAGCACCGCACCGTCCGGGAGGGCACAGTGTTCTCAAAACAAAAGTTTATGTAGTCCGTGATGCACTCTGTCATGGCGTTGATGTCCTCACCGTGTGGGTCACAGAGCTCCGTCCAAACAGTAGTGTCAAAGCAGTCTCTTAAAGCCTCCTCGCTCTCAGGAGACCACCTCTTCACCACACGGGACACCACAGGCTGCCTGTGTACAATAGGTTGGTACACAGGCCTCAGGTGGACGATGTTGTGGTCAGCTCTACCCAGGGGAGGGAGGGGGGATGAAGAATAAGCCTCCTTGGCATTGACAAAAAATAAGTCCAGAGTTTTATTGTCTCTTGTGGGCAGGTGACATACTGGGTGAATGTTGGCAGGACAGATGCAGGGGAAGAGTGGTTAAAGTCCCCAGAGATGAGAAAGAGGGCCTGTGGGTGCTGTGTTTGTAGGGTGCTGGTGCATGAGAGCAGCGTCTCACAGGCAGTCTCGGCGTTAGCAGAGGGGGGCACGTACACAGCTATCACAATAACATGTGTGAACTCCCTGGGCAGATAGTATGGCCTCATGCTAACAGCCAATAGTTCGATGTCCTTGTTACACCGCTGCTCTTTCACTACACAGTGTCCAGGTTTGCACCACTTTTCATTCACAAACACAGCCAGGCCCCTCCCTTCTTCTTACCACTCTCAGCGGTCCTGTCCGCGCGCAGCAGATGAAAGTTATCCATTGCGATGGCGGAGTCGGGGATGTGCGTCGTTAGCCATGTCTCCGTGAAAAGCATGAGGCTGGTGTCCCTGTACTCACGCTGGTACCGCGTCAGCGCCGCAAGCTCGTCCGTTTTGTTGGAGAGCGACCTCACGTTTCCCATGATGACGGAGGGGAGCACAGGTCTGAAGCGCCTCTTCTTTTCCCGGAGCTTACGTCCGCGCGGCAGCCTCTCCGTGTCTTCTTCAGCAAATCCGCGGGGATTTCATGCCGGTCCCTCGGCAACACAGCAGCGCTCCGCAGCGCCAACAGCTGTTCCTTTGTGTAGACGAGGGGGGCTCGGGGTCCGACGCACATCTTCGTCGTGGTTTAGGTGATAAACCAGTCGTGAAAAGTTAAAACAAAGTTACGGCAAAGTGCGTCTTTGCTTCGTAACTTAACAAAAGTGTATTTACAAAAAAGTGCAAGCAAAAAGAAAAGTTAAGAGCAAAAAAGTGGGAAAGTAAGAGAGAGCGTTGCAACCAGCTGCGGCTCTCACCAGCGCCGGAAGTTGAGGGCGCTGGTGAGATGTGTATATGTGTATATGTGTAGGCCTATATGTGTATATGTGTGTATATGTGTATATGTGTATATGTGTGCATGTGTGCATATGTGTATATGTGTATATGTGTGCATATGTGTATATGTGTATAAGTGTATATGTGTATATGTGTATATGTGTATATGTGTGCATATGTGTATATGTGTATACGTGTATACTGTATGTGTATATGTGTATTTGTGTCTATGTGCACATGTACAGTGGGACAGTCCACAGCGAAGTGTCCAGCCTCACATTATCTGCTCCGCTCTACATTCCACAGCCAGGCTCCAGCTCTCACACCAGCTCCACAATCACCAACAATAAACAATCGCCATGGAAACAGGACGCATCTGCTGCTCTGTCACTAATGACTCATGTCCTCAAACAGGCTCCACATAACAGAGCGTGCACTCTTTATGCAGTCGTACCTGTTGTGGATGACAGGTTTGTACCTTTTTACAGTAGGTCAGCATGTTTTAAATGAATCAAGAACAAGTTTGAAAATAACAGGAACAGCAGAGTTCTAAACTGATGCATCAAGGTAGAAATACCATTATTATTGGATCTTTATCACACTCTTCATTCTCATTTCATTTTTAGTAACAAGTGTAGATCTAGTTTCAATACAATAGTTAGAAAAAGCACTGTCATGATCATATTGTGCACTGTGACCCTCTATGTTAGTTTATATAAAAAGTTAAATCCATATGCAAACAGGTTTTAGAGAAGTAGACGTTAAAAAGCAGCAGCAGCAGATGAGCTGCTGTGGCTGTAAAAACACATCCTTAACGACTGTGTTCAGAGCGTCTGACATAAACAGTTATTACACCAGAGGCTCCCACTCTGACGACAGAGAAAGTTGTTGACACAAACTCAGAGCTGCCAGATCAACATTAGACCAGCACTTTCACTGCTCACATTAGAGATGGACTTCACTTCACAAATGTGGCATAATGTCACTCACAAGTTCAGGACTCTGGGCTAAAACACTTACTGTATCTGTAAAGAGTAGGGGTTGGACGATTACTGAATTTTAGAAGACGACAAGTCGAGCGCCTTAGATATGTTGACCCTCACACCAGCTCCAGTGTGTGCTCCTCACACCAGCAGCTCCACAGTCTGTGTCCCTCACACCAACTCCACAGTCTGTGCCCCTCACACCAGCAGCTCCACAGTCTGTGCCCCTCACACCAGCTCCACAGTCTGTGCCCCTCACACCAGCTCCACAGACTGTGTCCCTCACACCAACTCCACAGTCTGTGCTCCTCACACCAGCTCCACAGTCTGTGCCCTCACACCAGCAGCTCCACAGTCTGTGCCCCTCACACCAGCTCCACAGTCTGTGCCCCTCACACCAGCTCCACAGTCTGTGCCCCTCACACCAGCTCCACAGTCTGTGTCCCTCACACCAGCTCCACAGTCTGTGCCCCTCACACCAGCTCCACAGTCTGTGCCCCTCACACCAGCTCCACAGACTGTGTCCCTCACACCAACTCCACAGTCTGTGCTCCTCACACCAGCTCCACAGTCTGTGCCCCTCACACCAGCAGCTCCACAGTCTGTGCCCCTCACACCAGCTCCACAGTCTGTGCCCCTCACACCAGCTCCACAGTCTGTGCCCATCACACCAGCTCCACAGTCTGTGCCCCTCACAGCAGGATCTTGACTGATAAAACCTTCATAACACACAGCTGCCCTGGGTCAGACTGCTGGGAGAAAGGCTGTCAGTGTGTCTGACCACACACCTCACAGGACCTTCACTTGACTTTAATATTACATTTTTAGCTCCATTTAAAAGTTAATTTGTCTGGGTCTGTCCAGCTGCAAACCAAACCATCTCTGCTTAGATACGACAGGCTCTGGTTTTTACCAGCAGGACCTTCATGGGACATTTCAGCTTCTGTAGATCTTCACAAAAGACCAACAATTACTCTGTTGATTTGACTAAGACCATTTTTAAAACATCAGCTATTTGAAATATTGGGCTAAATTTGATAGAACAGAAAACTGAAAAAAAGTTTCAATGTAAAATAATAACTTCAAACATTTGTCCCATAAAAATCTGGAAATAAATCAAATACTAAGTTGACTAACAAAACTATGAATACTGATGGAGCCATGTCATACTGAACGTGAAGTAGTCTTTTGTTTAACAGCAAATTCTTGTGTTTACGGACCTTGTTCACACCTTGTGATGTCACTAAGTGGTAATAAAGACATTTTTAAACGTTACACATCTTTACTAGACCAATACTGGATGAATATTTCAGCTCTGTAACTGTGTACATTGGAACGTACAGCCGGACCTAAACACTGATGTGCATCTGTGTCTGTTTATGTCTGTCCATCAGTCAACTTGTGTTCTGTTTACATGCTGGTTGGTTTGTGCTGCATGGTCTCTTTGCTTCTCATAGATTGTCATTGAAAAATAAAGATGTATTTTAAACCAGGTCAGCTCCTCTCTCCTGTCCACACAACACAGGAGAGCCACATGTGAGTGACTAAAGTCTGGATGTGTCTGATCAAACGCAAAGTCAGACTCAGGGAACCACTATGAAAACATGTTTTACATCTCACATGCTCTCAGCTCTTTATGGCTCGTCAGTAGGACATTTGTACCTGCTTGGCCCTACTCTACTTAGCCCTGGTGGCTGAAATACACACACAGAGCTGATGATGAACTAACACATTGAATTAAGCAAATTATAAATTCAGAAAAATAAATCTCACAGACAAAACTTCAGTTGTGAGGGAGCAACATTACAAAAGGATAACAAAAAAAAAAATGTTGCAAAATATATATAAAAAAAAAGATTAATAGATTTCTGCTCAGACTTCTGATTTGAGTTTACTTCAGTCACTTCCAGCAGGATCAGTGCACTGTCCCAAGACAAACCAGCAACAAGCACCAATGAATATATAAATATCAGAAACAATTGTATTATGTGTTTTATGTCAGGTCATGTTTTCCTATAGAAACAAAGTGGTTTTGATTAATTGCTTAACATTTCAATTATTCATATTTCTTTGATTAGGAAAAGAAGTTGCCAGACGTTTCTTTATATTTGTAACAGTCTGTGTGTGGGAGCACAGTGGCAGAGTGGTTAGAGCTCTGGCTTCCCAATAAGGAGGTTGTGGGTTCGACTCCCGGGTCAGACTATAACAACATCTCACGATCTCTCTGGGTGGAGTTTGCATGTTCTCCCCGTGTCACCGTTGGTTTTCTCCAGTTTCCTCCAAAAACCTGCATGTTTAGGTTTATTGAGCTGTATCACTGTAAATTTCCACTGTGAGTAGGACTGTGCAATTAATCCAATGTACAATTTCAAATATGATGATTGCTGTAATCGTTTATAAACATTGTGTAATCGAGTAATTGTGATTATTAACCGTGACTCATAAGTGAGTTTGAAGCTCAGGTGTTTCCTTGAGTCGTAAAAGTTGGTCCAGATCATTTTTTACAATTGTAGAAACATTTACAATGGTCCGTTTTCTCTCACCCAGTTCATTTGATCTCTTCACACCACTACAGGGTTCATACAGATATTAAACAAAGCTTTTTCAAAATAAATCCAAACTTTTCCATGGCCTTTTATTCACTCATACGTTTGAGATAATGATTTGTTTTGAGTAACTAATTAAGACCTAAATGCATAGTTTTAGTTTCAAACCATTCAGTGTTTTAGTTTCAAACAAAAAGTTTCAGTTGCCTGGTTAGTCCTTGGATGGGAGACCACAGTGAGACGACAGAAGGTGGACTGTTGTTGTGTCCTTGTAGTGCTCAGGTTTGGTATTAGGACTACGCCATATGGGAGCCAGATCACAAATTCGATTTTATCACTATTCGTATCTATTTTGTTTTATTTTTTTTTTAAGTTAAAAAGAAGTATCTGATTTTTCCTACTTGTCAATGACTAAATCCAGCTGACAAAGTCTGGTGGCCAGATTTTCAGACAGAAACAAGTGACCAATAGGGATGTCAAGATTAGAGGTTAGTCGATAATCGGGATTATTCCAAACACAATATAATCGTAAGGACAAAAGAATAATAATTGTGACACTTTTGGAAACAAATCATCTTTTTAGATTCTCTTCTGCAATTATTGCTGCAGATGTGTTTAATCAGATAAATACATTTTGTTTTTTGTGTTTTTGCTAGTAAAAGTAAATGTGTGTTTTGTGAGCCTTGTTATGGCGGCCAAATAACAAATACTGATTTTGGCAATAAAAATACACTTAAAATGAAATAAATATCAGCCTGTCTCTAAATGTGGCAAATTTAGAAGTAAAAATCCACTTTCAATATATATATATATATTATATATATATATATATATATAGTCTTTTCTAAAGCAAATGCAGCAGGTTGTTTGGTCACAATTAGATTGTTTCATTAAGAAGGTTTAATTGAATAAAAAAATGACATGTTAGACAATGAATGAAAAAGATTTGTTTGTGGTGATAGTAATCGTGAATAATCGTTAAACCGTGATATTTTGCATCACGATAAACGCAATACTAAAATTTGATATCGTGACATCCCTAGTGACCAAGCCTTTGAAAATCAATCCCAAAACAAGCAACTTCAGCCCCTCAATAAAAAGTTTAAAAATATATAATAATTGATTAATTTAGACTGTGTGTTGCCTCTAAAAGCGTGACAATATGCTAAGAATCCATGTTTCAGTCATCATGCTTTTATCTTTTTATGACTTGAACGTGCAGCCTAAAAAAACACAACCTTCAAAATGTAAAGGAGACTTTCAACCAGATTGTGGGAGATTGACGTCAGTAGGTTGCACTCACTTTTTGTATTTACATTTAGTTTGAGCTACTTCATCCTGATCTGTATTAAACATTATTGGCCTACAGTTCTAATGTGACGTCAGACAAATGTGTCTTTTGTGCCTTCACACACTCACAATATTCTCTCAAATCCTACATACTGCACAGCTCTATCACTGCGTTCATTTGCTCTACTTGTGAAGAGGTAGTTCAGTGGGTTGTGTTCAAATGGTTCAAAAGGAAACTTGTTAAAAATACACTTTATCTTGACAAATATTATGTAAATCCAGTGTAAACAAGTAAATAAATATGATCCACTGCTCGAAAGATTGGTCTAAGGCAGGGGTCCCCAACCACCGGTCCGGGGCCCACAACCCGTCCGCAAGCCATCTGCTACCAGGCCCCAGAGGATCTTTTAAGATGTCATTTACGTTTTATTTTATAGTGTATCACTACTTCCTTGTGCTTTACTATGAAAAATGTGTGGCATATAACTAAATAAACTGCAAATTAAAGCAATAAGAGCTAAAAAAATATGCACAATAGTCACTTGTATGCATTTTGCGTTGCTGTTATTGGCGCTACCCAACCTCAACCGGTCCCTGGAAAAGAAAATTGTGACTGTACCGGTCCTTGTAAGAAAAAAGGTTGGGGACCACTGGTCTAAGGGAAAAAAATTACACATTTAGACTTTTTACTTCATTACAGTAAATGGAAATGGTGATAAAACTATTTCAGTCTTAATTACAAATAAATAATGTATTCAAAAGCGGGATAGATCAGCGTCACATTTCAACTCAATAACTTCTGTAACAACAGGATAAATCTGAGACCAAGTGGTGCTGAACCAGGACTAAACCACGTTTGAGTTACTTGTTTAATATTTAGGATAAACGGGACTATTCCGAGTCCACATCAGGACTGAACTGTGCCTAAAGCAGCGCTGTATTAGGACTAAACCGTTTAGATTTCACAACAAAATAGGCAGAAAAATGGTCTATTTATATAGTGCTTTTCTACCTTTCCAGGCACTCAAAGCGCTTTACAATCTAGCATCCACTCACCCAGTGTAACAGACACTGAGGCAGTGTGGGTTAAGTGTCATGCCCAAGGACACAACGACAATCTACTCCTGTCGTCCCACTGTGGCTCCTGGTGTTCTAACGGTCTCCCATCCAAGTACTAACCAGGCCCTTTCTTGCTTAGCTTCTGAGATCTGACGCGATATGACAAAAAATTAACATTGCAATTTTTTTGGAGCCAGATGACAATTTCAATTTGATCACAATTCTTGTAGATAGATTGTTTTCCTATTGTCTTTGAGGTAAACACATTTCACTATCAACAGCTAAATCCAGCTGTCGTAATCGGACCAGTGTCGCCAGATTTTCAGAGAGAAACAAGCAACCTCAACCCTTCAATTAAAAGTTAGTCAATTAGAACATTGTGTGTTTCTGCAAAACAAGTGCATGTTTTTCTTACATTAATAGCAACATTGAAACATGCTAAAAATTCATGTTTCAGTCTTAAGATTCGTTTATTTTATGAACTAGAAGCGCAGTCCAAAAGAGACTTTAAAAAGAAGCCCAAAGTCGCTATAAAGACTTGGATTTGGCAACTTTAAGACTAAGACTAATTGATTTGGATTTAAACAGACAGATGCATCAAGCAGAGAAAAGGAAAATCCCGATGTGATGATTTCATTAAAAAAGCAGATTGTCACAAAGATGAGCTCACGATTCGATTTTTATTACAATATTGTCCAGCCCTATCTGACGGGATCAGGCTTTGATAAGCAGGTATGGCCAGACTATATAAGAACAAACAACACACACACACAAAAGAAAAAACAAACAAACTAGGTTTAAAAAGCAGTCTTAAATCATGCCTGTTTCACACGTAAATATCATGTGCAAAAACTGGATAAACCCGAGTCCAAATTCAGACTAAACTAGGTCTAAAAAAGGTCTAAAGCAGCGTCAAACCAGGAATAAACATTTTGACTTTTTACTTCATTACACTCAATGGAAATGGCGATGTCGTTCAATGTTGTCTGTCTTATCATTTTCCAGATTATAAAATAACTTGCCAACCAGTGAAAAACATTCAATCTTCTTCATTTGTCTGCATATTGAGAGGTCTCAATATGAGAGCCAGTTTCCCAGTGTAATTACAACATACACTAGCTTTCATAAGTACTGCTTTGTTTGTCAATATAAACAATAAAAGTCTTTTTCATGATGCTATGACATGGTTGTTTCTTGGGCCAAAATACAAAGGAGCGTCATTACATTGTGTGAAAGAGACGCACATCTGTGGTTAGAGATGCACCGATCCGATACTGGGATCGAATATCGGTGCCGATCCAGGAAATTTTGCTGGATCGAGTATCGGCTCCATAATATCGGTTCAGCCGATATCCTAGTTGTGTTTAATTGGACATAATGAGTCTGATTAGGCTGATGTTGAGCCAGAATGTCTCATAATGTTAGACATTTTATTCCTTCTCTCACTCTCTTTCTTTCTTTCCTTCTTCTCTTTTTCTTTCTCTCTCTTCTCACTCTCCTCTCTCTTCTCTTTTCTTTCTCTCTTTCTTCTCTCTAATTCTCTCTTCTCTCTACTACTCTGTCTTCTCTTCTTTCTTTTTCTCTCTCTTTCTCTCCTCGCGCTTTCTCTTTCCCGTTCTATCTCTCTTTCTTCTCTTCTCTCTCTCCTCTCTCTCTTTCTCTCTCTCCTCTTGCTCTCCCTCTCTTTCTCTCTCTTCTCTTTCTCTTCTCTATTTCTCTGTCTTCTTTCTCTCTCTCTTTGTCTCTCTTTCTCTTCTCTATTTCTCTGTCTTCTTTCTCTCTCTCTTTTTCTCTCTTTCTCTCCTCGCGCTCTTTCTTCTCTTCTCTCTCTCTCTTTCTTCTCTTCTCTCTTTCTCTCTCCTCTCTTTCTCTCTCACTTTCTCTCTTTTCTCTTCCCTCTCTCTTCTCTTCTCTTCTCTCTTCTCTCTCTCTCTCCTCGCGCTCTCTCTCTTTCTTCTCTTCTCTCTTCTTTTTCTCTCTTCTTCTTAAGTTGTTCAGTTTTGTCTTGCTGTATAAATAACACTATATGATCTTATGTTTGAGCTATTTCAGTCCTTACACAAGTATCGGTTGATATCGGGTATCGGCAGATGCTTAATTCTAAAGTATCGGGATCGGTATCGGAACTGAAAAAGCTGGATCGGTGCATCGGTTCTACTATTTTACCCCAGCAAGTCTTTTGAAATAAAATGAGAAAATCGGCTTCAGAAATCGGCATCGGCCAAAGAAAAATCGATCGATCTCTAGTCCTTGTAATTGTAATAAATAGCTAAACGTCACCTTTTGTCTTCCAAAAGCCTAACATTACATTTTGATTTTGTGACGTAAAGATAAACAAGTAAACATAAATCTTGTACTTGTACCAGACTTAACAATCAAACCAAACTAGTCAAAAAACTATTTACAATCCAGTGATAATCCAAGTCAGGTTGAACCAGCGCTTTACTACATCATATATTTTGTCACACACACTTGTAACTCGGAGAAAAATCACAAATAACCTTTGTCCTGACTTCAGATTACAACAAAAGTAAAGTTGCAATCACCAATGGTGCAAAAGCTGTCACAAACAAGAAAATATGTATCTTTTAGCATCAGTTCATTGTCATTTCATTTGTCGATTCTTCCTAAAATGCAGAATGGCAAATTTGCAAAAATATTTTTTTTTTTCACCTCACTTCGGAAGAAACGCAGTCAAACTAGAAAAAAAAGTGTGAGAAGCAAAGTCTAAACTATAATTATTTACGGACAAAACCATGATTTACGCCACAGGACTAAACAAGGTCTACAACACAAATACCAAGATCTAAAACTGGTCTAAAGCAGCGTCAAAACACATAAATCAGTGTTCAAAATGTGAACAAAACCAGTCTACATTACAACAAAATAATCAATGGAACAACGGCATAAACCCGAGTCCAAATCAGGACCAAAGTTGGACTAAAACAGGTCTAAAGCAGCGGCAAAGCCAGGATTAAACCAGGTCTATGTCACGACTAAATACATGAAGCAAACACGAGATAAATCAGGCTCCATTTAGGATTAAACTAGATCTACAAGCAGCGTAAAACTTGTGCTATTCCAGTCTTAATTACAAATAAATAACTTATGCAAAAGCAGATAGATCAATGTCAAATTTCAACTAAATAACTTAAGTAAGAACAGGATAAAACCAAGACCAAATGACCTGAATCACTTGGTAAATATTTACGATAAAACGGGATAATTCAGGGTCCACATCAGGACTGAACTGTGCTAGGACTAAACCGTTTATATTTCACAACTAAACAAGTAGAATATATCTGAGAACTATTAGGTTTACAAAGCAGTTTTACATTGGAACAAATTCGGACTAAACTAGTTGTAAAACAGGTCTAAAGTAGCGTCAAACCAGGAATAAACCATTTATGTCACAACTAAATAACTTGTGCAAAACCTGGAACAATCCGAGATCAAATTAGGTTCAAAATCAGGACTAAAGCAGCTCTAAAGTCAGACTAAAGCAGCTCTAAAGTAAGACTAAAGCAGCTCTAAACTCAGACTAAAGCAGCTCTAAACTCAGACTAAAGCAGCTCTAAACTCAGACTAAAGCAGCTCTAAAGTCAGACTAACGCAGCTCTAAACTCAGACTAAAGCAGCTCTAAAGTCAGACTAAAGCAGCTCTAAACTCAGACTAAAGCAGCTCTAAACTCAGACTAAAGCAGCTCTAAACTCAGACTAAAGCAGCTCTAAGTCAGACTAAAGCAGCTCTAAAGTCAGACTAAACAGCCCTAAACACTCCAGACTAAAGCAGCTCTAAAGTCAGAAAACACCTAACTCAGATAGCAGCTCTAAACTCAGACTAAAGCACTCTAAAGCAGCTCTAAAGTCAGACTAAAGCAGCTCTAAAGTCAGACTAAAGCAGCTCTAAAGTCAGACTAAACCAGCCCTAAACTCAGACTAAAGCAGCTCTAAACTCAGACTAAAGCAGCTCTAAAGTCAGACTAAAGCAGCTCTAAACTCAGACTAAAGCAGCTCTAAACTCAAACTAAAGCAGCTCTAAAGTCAGACTAAAGCAGCTCTAAAGTCAGACTAAAGCAGCTCTAAACTCAGACTAAACCAGCCCTAAACTCAGACTAAAGCAGGACCGAAGCCCGTGACAGCGGGATGGAGCTACGGCGCGCGCAGCTCCGTCAGCGGCAGCGGGAGCACGTACGTCTCTCCCCCGGTACAGCGCGTGTGTGTGTGTGTTCGGGCCACTCACCTACCTCCGCGCAGCAGAAGTCGCTACACTCTGGGTAAAGACCTGGCGCTAGATCGGCGTCTCCGGCTGGATACGAGTCATGTCGGTGCACATTACGCGCACACTGCTATTTTAGGAGGAGCGGACAAACTCGAAGAAGACCGTCTCTCTCTCTCTCTCTCTCTCTCTCTCTCTCTCTCTCTCTCTCTCTCTTGACAGTGGCAGACTCCGCCCCCTTCCTCTCTCACGGGTCGGCCCCCTTTGGACTCTGAAGCCGCGCACTTTCCCCTGCTGCCTGCCTGCCTGGCACACGAGCGCACACACAAACAGAAGCATACACAGCAGCACAGTTTGTTTTACGCGCGACGAAATCTGAAAACCGATACGTTTATTGTAGCTCATCTATGCCGCTAGATTTCAGAATATGTAGGATTTGTGCGAGCCACTACTTTGGGAACGAAGCGGTAATAACGTGGTTGGAAACTGCGTGTTTTTCCAGATGAAACTGGATTAAAATGTATTTAAGGTCCATGTAAGAACAGTCTCATCTTTAGTTTGCTCGCAGTTGTATTTGGATTGATTCCTGCATGTTTCCTGAGTCATCTTGTATTGTCTTGTGCAGAGAAGTCCTGTTTCACCTCCCACCTATCCCCGCCTTTTACTGCTTTCATGCTTTGAAAATGAATATGTGTAGTATCCAGTGAAGTCGTAATTACCAGTGAGTTGTGTTCTAGAGTTTTGTGATCATGAAACTTAACTGAAAAAACAACTTGTTAAATGTATTCATTTTTTTCCATGATACAATATTGCAATAAATGTAATTGAAATCAGTTACAATTTTTTGTCAAGTTTTAAATACAAAAAATACTTTATTTATGTTTTACTTTACTTTGTTATTATTCGGAAATCATTATTTCTGATTCAATTATTTATTTATTTATTTTATTTGGACATAACAAATGCATTGGACGAACCAGATGCTATGTTTAAAGTGTATAATACAAGTGCTAATTTTCAACACCTGTCCACAGGAGGCTTTTAAGCACAGATACAAAAATGAAAACAATAAGGAATAAAAATGTACATTTGATTAAACGTGGTCTGTTGTGATTTCAGCCACAGCATCAGACGACTATTAAAGATGTTTGGATCTGTTTGTAGTTTTAGCTCTGTAGGGAGAGAATCCCACAGTCTGGATCCAACAGAGGAGAAACTGGACTGTCCAAAAGATGTTCTGAACTTTGGAACTACACAGTCCCCACTCACAGAGGTTCTGGTGTTAGGTCTGAGTGAGCCCCTCAGGTCTCTCTGGTCCTCTCTCCGGCCCCTCAGTCTCTTCGGTCTCTAGTCCCTCAGGTCTCTTCGGTCTCTAGTCTTCAGGTCTCTCTAGTCCTCTGCAGCCCCTCAGGTCTCTTCGGTCTCTAGTCCTCAGGTCTCTGGCTCTCTCTCCAGCCCCTCAGGTCTCTTCGGTCTCTGGTCTCTCTGCTCTCTCTAGTCCTCTCTTCAGCCCCTCAGGTCTCTTCGGTCTCTAGTCCCTCAGGTCTCTTCGTCTCTAGTCCCTCAGGTCTCTCTGGTCCTCTCTCCAGCCCCTCAGGTCTCTCTGGTTCTCTCTCCAGCCCCTCAGGTCCTTCGTCTCTAGTCCCTCAGGTCTCTCTGTCCTCTTTCCAGCCCCTCAGGTCTCTCTGGTCCTCTCTCCAGCCATCAGGTCTCTCTGGTCCTCTCTCCAGCCCATCAGGTCTCTTCGGTCTCTAGTCCTCCAGGTCTCTCTGGTCCTCTCTCCAGCCCCTCAGGTCTCTTCGGTCTCTAGTCCCTCAGGTCTCTCTGGTCCTCTCTCCAGCCCCTCAGGTCTCTTCGGTCTCTAGTCCCTCAGGTCTCTCTGGTCCTCTCTCCAGCCCCTCAGGTCTCTTCGGTCTCTCTGGTCTCTAATCTCTCTGTTCTCTCTGATCTCTCCCGTCACGTCCCTCTGGTCCTCTCCTCTGCTGTCTTCTCTTCGTGCGGTCCCCCAGGAGCAGTCTCTCTCACTCAGGTTGCGTCCTCAGGGCTGTGAGAGAGACACAGTAATGTCAGTTAATGATTCTACTAAACTCCACTCACTCCAGCGGCAACAGTCAAGTTCTCAACACTTTACTGAAGATGATGTTTGAGATGTGTTTCTGGCGTGGCTTATGTAGAGGAACAACAAACAGCATCTTGTTAGACTGTGGGATGGAATCTAAGTTCTCACTAACACATTTGTGAACAAGAGAAGATTCTATTGTGTTTACAGAGCACTGCTTAGTCTAAGGATTGTTTTGTAAATACAGATATGAATGAGCTGCTTACACAAAACTACAGAAAGACCAAGAGGAGGGCGTCCGTTTAAATGTCATTTTGTATTTTGGCTATGTGGTGTAACATCAGGTTTTTCATGTACTTCTGTAACTTTTGGTTCAACATTTCAGCCTGTTCTCACAGACATGTGTCTATACAAACAATATGAAACAGTGAGTCATGTGAACAAAATTTCACAAAAACTCTTTGTGTGCGTGTGTGTTTCACTCGTTGCTGCTTCAGTTCCTTTCTATGGTGGATGTAAAGACATGTTGTTTTTTTTGAATACTAACACAATCCCAATTCTAACTTTAACCATTTTCGAGTCTCAGACCTAAACTTACTAAATTTTGTAACTTCAAACTTAAACTTAGCTAATAGCACGCAAAAAAGCGTTGTCATGGCACACACTTTGTCATGAAAAGGTTTAGACTCACAATCCAGGAGAATATTTTGAATAATATATGTTGAATATTTTTAGTCAAAGTTTTAAAGTGTCACTGACAAGTTGAACTCAATTCACTAAAACAACGTTAAGATTGTTGGATTTAAGATTTGACTAAACATTTTACAAAGTTCATCCCAGTTTAGCCATTTTTTAAGATTAAAAATGTACTTCCTGTTCATTGATGATGACATCACACTGGGAGTTGCTTAGCGACCATTTTATTAATTGGTCCAAAACTCCCCTCATGTAACTAGATTTTCTTTCTTAAGGCATATAAATAAACTAATATTCATTCTGTCTTCTTCTTAGTTTATCTTTATTTTTCTTGTAATAAGACAGTTGTAATTATCTAGGTGCTCATTTACCTGACAGTTTGGGCGGCAGGACTTCTGGCAGAACATTGGACACAGGAAGAAAGGAACACCAAAAAGATACACAAGGACGTTTAACAAGAGCTGAGAAAGAAAAGGCAACACAGGAAAACTTAAAATCCGCTATATCAGACCACTGCAAAAGAGAAAATCACATCATGGACTGGGACAAAGCAAAAATAATTGGAACAGAAGAACACAAATACAAACGATGGATACGAGAGGCTTTTGAGATCAGGAAGCAAGGCACAAAGACCATCAACAGAGACGAAGGAGCTTTTTCTTTGGCTCACACATGGGACTCACTTCTCCAGAGACCACCAGGCGGGAGCAGACGTGGTCAGTCTGACAAATCCGTCAAACGTCTGGGAAGATTCTATAAGAGAGACGTCACAACACCAGACTCATCTGTAACGAAGGTGGAAGTCCTGCCGCTGAAACTGTCAGGTAAATGAGCACCTAGCTAATTACAACTGTCTTATTACAAGAAAATAAAGTTACACTACAACATTCTGAATTTGTTAAATTGATGTTTAGAAACTCATCAATGTGTGAGAAAATGTCAAATGTTCTCGTCTTCTTATTGTGATGTCATCAGTTTAAATCAAATCAAATCAATTTATTTTTGTATAGCTCAAAATCACAACAACAGTCGTCTCTGAGGACTTCCCAGATTATTAATTTTAGCAAAGGAAATCAAAATAAAACAATACATATTCAATGTAACAATACACATTCAATGAAACATTTGATCAAGCATGTCAAAGCAGATCATTAGTAGAGCAGATGAATGATTGTCCAGAACATCCCCTGTCCTTAGACCTCCTTCTGTCCTTAGACTCTCCTTCTGTCCTTAGACTCTCCTTCTGTCCTTAGACCCTCCTTCTGTCCTTAGTCTCTCCTTCTGTCCTTAGACTCTCCTTCTGTCCTTAGACCCTCCTTCTGTCCTTAGACTCTCCTTCTGTCCTTAGACCCTCCTTCTGTCTTTGACCCTCCTTCTGTTCTTTGACCCTCCTCCTTCTGTCCTTAGACCTCTTCTGTCTTTGACCCTCCTCTGTCCTTAGACCTCCTTCTGTCCTTTGACCCTCCTTCTGTCCTTAGACCTCCTTCTGTCTTTTGACCCTCCTTCTGTCCTTAGACTTCTTCTGTCCTTAGACCTTCTTCTGTCCTTAGATCTCTTCTGTCCTTAGACCTCCTTCTGTCTTAGATCGTCCTTCTGTCCTTAGACCCTCCTTCTGTCCTTAGACCTCTTCTGTCCTTAGACTCTCCTTCTGTCCTTAGACCTTCTTCTGTCCTTAGACCTCCTTCTGTTCCTTAACCCTCCTTCTGTCCTTAGACCTTCTTCTGTCCTTAGACCTCCTTCTGTCCTTGACCTCTTCTGTCCTTAGACCTCCTTCTGTCCTTAGACCCTCCTTCTGTCCTTAGACCCTCCTTCTGTCCTTAGACCTCCTTCTGTCCTTGCCTCCTTCTGTCCTTAGACCTCCTTCTGTCCTTACCTTCTGTCCTTTAGACCCTCCTTCTGTCCTTAGACCCTCCTTCTGTCCTTCCCTCCCTCTGTCTTAGACCCTCCTTCTGTCCTTAGACCCTCCTTCTGTCCTTAGACCCTCCTTCTGTCTTAGACCTCCTTCTGTCCTTAGACTTCTTCCTTCCTGTCCTTAGACCTCCTTCTTGTGTCCTTAGACCTCTCCCTTCTGTCCTTAGACTCTCCTTCTGTCCTTAGACCCTCCTTCTGTCCTTAGACTCTCCCTTCTGTCCTTAGACTCTTCTTCTGTCCTTAGTCCCTCCTTCTGTCCTTAGACCCTCCTTCTGTCCTTAGACTCTCCTTCTGTCCTTAGACCCTCCCTTCTGTCCTTAGACCCTCCTTCTGTCCTTAGACTCTCCTTCTGTCCTTAGACCCTCCTTTTGTCCTTGACCCTCCTTCTGTCCTTTGACCCTCCTTCTGTCCTTAGACCTTCTTCTGTCCTTAGACCCTCCTTTTGTCCTTTGACCCTCCTTCTGTCCTTTGACCCTCCTTCTGTCCTTAGACCTCCTTCTGTCCTTAGACTCTTCTTCCTGTCCTTAGACCCTCCTTCTGTCCTTTGGACCCTCCTTCTGTCCTTAGACCCTCCTTCTTCCTTAGACCTTCTTCTGTCCTTAGACCCTCCTTCTGTCCTTAGACCCTCCTTCTGTCCTTAGTCTTCCCTTCTGTCCTTAGACTCTCCTTCTGTCCTTAGACTCTCCTTCTGTCCTTAGACCATCCTTCTGTCCTTAGACCCTCCTTCTGTCCTTAGACCTCCTTCTGTCCTTAGACCCTCCTTCTGTCCTTAGACCCTCCTTCTGTCCTTAGACTCTCCTTCTGTCCTTAGACCCTCCTTCTGTCCTTAGACCTCCTTCTGTCCTTAGACCCTCCTTCTGTCCTTAGACCCTCTTCTGTCCTTAGACTCTCCTTCTGTCCTTAGACCCTCCTTCTGTCCTTAGACTCTCCTTCTGTCCTTAGACCCTCCTTCTGTCCTTAGACCCTCCTTCTGTCCTTAGACCCTCCTTCTGTCCTTAACCTTCTTCTGTCCTTAGACCCTCCTTCTGTCCTTAGACTCTCCTTCTGTCCTTAGACCCTCCTTCTTCCTTAGACCCCCCCTTCTGTCCTTAGACCCTCCTTCCCTAAGGGAAAAAGAGAAACCTGGAGGAGAACCACAGTGAAGAAGGGATCCACTCCCATGGACGGACAGGCTGTAGATGTAACTAAGACTAAAGTTATAGAGTTTATGTTTGTAGAGCCAGAGTCCATAAGCAGAGGGAAACGACTCGTCTAGCACTCTGCTCTACTTCCTGTTATTTTAACAGAAACTTTTCTTCACAAAACTTTTTCTACTGAATTCCATTAAAGGACTGTACCTGATTTTTGCATCCTAAAAATGTAAACAAACAGAAATATTACATTTTAAGCTTCTTACTTCAGTCTACATGATTTGCTCAGTTAGCTAATGCATTCTGAGCTTCAGAATTGTCATCATGATGTGTTTAATGTTTTTTCACTGCTGTTAGCAGCAAGGTGAGTCTGTATGCTAACAACAGTTAGCCACAATGCTAAAAACAACAACAGAAAAAGTTGGACACAAACAGGATTTTATTAGACACAGACGGACAATTTTCCACCTGAATAGATCCAACATCATGAGATGTTGATTGGTCCGTCCCAGGATGTGAACCCAAACTCTTCTTTTTGGGACGCTACCCTGTATTTCATAATTCTATTCATTACACAGCCCGTCTCATTACTCAAACAGCATGTATGTGGATGTTTTCTGTGATGACAGTCGTCTTGTAACGTCTGCACCTCTGACCCAAAGGCCACAGTTCTCCAAAAATCACTCAAATCAGCTCACGAAGAATGGAAGGAAGACATGTAGCCTAATGTAGCATGGGGTGCATGTTGAATTGTAAAGCTCAAATATTGTCGAAATGATCTAATATTCAGCCTTGTCATTGTGCTTTGTTCAAAGTCAGAAGTTAGACAATGATGAATTCCATAATAAAAGATGACACATGTGCACTGCAGGCTAACGCTAACAGGTGATTAGCAGCCGCTGGTGCTCTGCATGTTCACACAGGCTAATGGTAACAGAAGCGTTAGCATCCAGAGAGTTAGCGGAGACTCTGGATCAGCACAGATGGACCCACTCTGCAGCTGACATCTGGACTCAAACCATCATCAACATGACTCAACTTTACATGTATTCACTCTTTCTCTCTTTTATAAGCTCCACCTCTTTATAGAGATAAGCCCCGCCTCTGCAGAGTGAAACTTAACTGGACACTGTAAAAATAACAAGACAGCTAAACTTCAACATGTAGATACAAATTCTGCTTTCAGTTTTTTATGGAGCTCATGTGAGTGACTGGTCTGTTATTCTCTCCTCCTCTCTCTCTCTCTCTCTCTCTCTCTCTCTCCTCTGTCTCTTTTTCTCCATCCCTCTTCTCTCTCCTCCTCTCTTTCTCAAACCTCTCTCCTCTCGCTCTCCCTCTCCTCTCTCACGTTCTCTCCTCTCTCTGTCTCTTTCTCATTCTCCTTGTTCCCGTTCTCTCTCTCCTCTCACTCACTCACTCTGTCACTTTGTCTCCTCTCTCCTTCTATCCCCTTTTCTATTTCTTTCCTCATCTCTCTCTTTTCTATCTCTTTCTTGTTGTTTCTTTCCTTCTCTCTCTCTTTCTCTCTCTGTCCTTTCTCAATCTCTCTTTCTTCATTTCCCCCTCCGCTCTCTCTCTTGCTCTTTCTCTCTCGCTTGCTCTTTCTCTCTCGCTTCTCGCTCTCTCTCTTTCTCTCTCTCTTTCTTTCTCTCTCTCTCTTTCTCTCTATCCCTTTCTCTCTTTCTTTCTCTTGCTCTTTCTCTCACTCTTTCTCTCTCCTTCTCTTTCTTTCTCTCTCTTTCTCTCTATCTCTCTCTTTCTCTCTTGCTATTTTTCTCTTTCTTTCTCTTTCTCTCTATCTCTTTCTTTCTCTCACTCTTTCTCTGTGTTTCTCTCTCTCTTTCTTTTTCTCTCTCTCTCTTTCTCTCTCCTTCTCTGTATCTCTCTTTTTCTCTCTCCCTCTTTCTTTCTCTCGCTCTTTCTCTTTGTTTCTCTCTCTTTCTCTCTCTTTCTCTCTCCTTCTCTGTATCTCTCTTTCTTTCTCTCTCTTTTTCTCTCCTCTCACGCTCTTTCTCTCTATTTCTTTCTCTCTCTCCTTCTCTCACTCTTTCTCGCTCTCTCTCTCTCTCTCTTCTCTGTCTTTCTCTCTCTCTCTTTCTCTCACTCTTTCTCTCTCTCTCTCTCTCTCTCTTTCTCTCTCTTAAAAGTGAAGGTTGAACATATTTGACTCACATTGTGAAGTTCTACAAACAAAGATATACATATATAAGATGAAGGCCTTTTTAATGTAACAAGCATCCACATCAGCTACAATAGTAATATAAAACAAGATTACTTACATGAATCACTCCAAACGTAACTGTGAGTGAGTAATAATGAGGAGACAAACAAAACAACACAACAACATAAAAACGGCTGTAATCAACATTCTAAACCAGGTTATCCTCATTACAAACCTCAGTGTCTTTCCGACTATTCGAGAACCGTTGCACTTGTACTTGACACATGTTCAGCCCACTCAGCATTACCTCAGTCATGTCGGTCTGTTGTGTGTGATGCTCCTGCTGTTTGGGCTGTGAGCGTGTTGACAGGTCCACACACTTCTCTTGTCCCGTCAACACCGGGACTGTGTAAAGCTTCACAGCCTGCAGGCTTCAGCTCCAGATCTGTTTCCATAGGTACTGTACACTGCATGAGCGAAGAGAATGACTCCAGCTTTAGCAACGAATGCCTGTTCCAGCAGCCATGTTGTGTAGGGGGAATCTAGAGAACTCTGACAACTAACAGGAACTTGTTCATTGGACAAGTGAGAACACAGGCTGAGGTGAAAAACAGACAGAAAGTTAACCAAATGCTGCTTTGATGCCACATTTCCAGTGATGAGAACTTTATTTGTTGAATAGGAAAAAAAAAACTCTTTAAAGCTGTCATCTGTTCAGAACATGATTCATTTTCTAATAGTTACAAAGAGGCTACACCATGTGACTGTTCTGGTTCAGTTGTCAGAATGTACTCGGTCACCTGCAGGACAGTTCAACCTTATTCAAACATACACGGTAAAGAACAGAGCTCAGGTGTCGCTCTGTCCTCCTCCGGCTCACACTCGGAGCTGTGTCGGGCCAGACTTGGGGATGTTCCAGCTTTTGGAAGAGACAGCTGGCGTTTCACACATTTCAGACGACCACCACAAATAGAAGCTCACTCCTGTGTCCAAAGCAAAAAAACACAGTGACCACAACCTGAGCCCAAACCCGACAGGGGTCAGCGAGGTCGGGACGCACATCTCAGGGAACATACTGGAAAAGAATGTTACTGCTGTCATGGATTATTATTGCAAAGTTCATATTTCAGTTATTCCTCGGTCAGTTTTCTTGAAGCAAAAAGAGACAGAATGACAAAACTCACCTCAATAAGAATACAAAGACAATAAGCTGATATTTACTTGTTTACTGCTGTAATTGATCTCGTAAACACTGCCAAAACAAGAATAACACACACGGTTCTGAAGGGCCCATCACTAAAGTTTGTGCCCTGGGCCTACAACAGGGCTATTCAATATGCAGCTCTGTTGGACGGACAGATCAGGCCCCCCCGACCGCTCAAGGCTGGCCCCTGACCCATTTTCAGAACGTTTGTTTTGTAGTTACTGGAATGATCTGAGGTTAGTCTTTGTTTAGACCTGCTTTGATTCTGTCTAGTCTATCTGGTCCCGTCTGGTTCCTGTTCTGGATCCAAATTACAATATGTAATGTTTTGTATTTAGATTGTCCACATAATTCTAATGTAGCAGAAGTCATATTGCAATATTTAAACAAATTTTGTGATATATAGTGTGAGCCCAAGTGTTCAAAGTGGTGATGTGCCCCTGTAGTCCCCAAAATACTCACATTTGACCAGAATTCAAGAACATTTTCCGTCTCGCTGAAGTGTCATAGTTCTGCTTTCGTGTGTTGATGATTAAACTGTAAGAATCCTGATTGTACAAGCTGAGTGTTGTGATGTAATGTTATTGTAACTGGTTGAGGTGACTGAAGACGAGCAGATTTCCCAGCAGGCACCTGGGTAATCCCTGAGGGGGAGGGGCTCCGTGTGGATGGGCATCTGCTCTAAATGTCTCAGTGTTTCCACCTGGGAGCAGTCTAAAGATAGAGCTGTTAGCGATGTGTGCGTATGAGACATGGTTTAAACGAATGAACTAAACACTGTCACAGAATCAGAAGACAGAAGGTCAGACTGAGGAAATCAGGCTTTTTATTTTTTAGAAATGACTCTTGATAAAGGTGGGTTTGGTGAGCCCTCCTCAATGATCTCAATCTTTTTCTGCGTGTGAAGGAAAGTGAAGTTTGAGGAAAATATACTTGAAGTTTTGCTGTGGGCCTTTACTCTTGTGGCTTGAAGGTCCTTGTCCTGCTTGTTTAATGATGCTACTTTAATTATCGTGTATCAGAGTGGAATAAAACTGATATGCCGTCATTAAGAATGTCCCAGTATATTGCTTTAGTCTTGTATTTTAATGTAGTTGACTTTCCACCTCCAGAAGGTTAGACATTTTCTTCTTTCAAACTAACTTGATTTTGATGAAAGTTTATTCCGGTTGGTTTGAAACTGAAGAGTTCACTGATGTCCTAAGACAGATGGAGGACAGGTTAACTCTTTCAGTGCCAGTCCCGTTCTCCATTTGAGCTTCCATAACCGCCAGTGTTATTTTCCTGTTTTCCTTTTTGGTGAAAGAATGAGCCATTACAATGGATGAAAAAACAAGGTTTACATGGTTGGCCGCACAATTTCAGATATTTACATCCTTGGCAGTGAAAGAGTTGACTTGGCAGTGAAAGACTGATTTAACTTCCTTGGTTCAGGAAATACGGGCTCCCAAGTTTTTTTTCTGCAACTTTATAAACTACAAAGTTGTTAAGACGTCTTGCCAAAGTTTTAGTTACAGATGTGCTTTTTAGACTGAAAACAAACTCTCTATTTAATTAATCTGTGGTAGCTGAGAGGTAGATTAGCTATAGAGTAAATGTGACCGGTGTGTTTTTGGCTCTCTGCGTTGTGTTGTGTCCTGAGCGGGAGTTGAACCCAGGTCTCCCGCGGGCAGTCGACCGACAAACTCATTGAGCTAAAGGGAATGCTCCCCTTAGCTCAGTTTGTTTGTGGGTTCTTATACCTGAGGGGAGTGAGTTTATCCCATACCACCACACACTTCTCCATACTGGTACCTCGTG
The DNA here is from genome assembly GCA_038363315.1 of Mugilogobius chulae. NCBI lineage: Eukaryota > Metazoa > Chordata > Actinopteri > Gobiiformes > Gobiidae > Mugilogobius > Mugilogobius chulae. Next base: position 19,192,071 of record CM076411.1, on the reverse strand, counting down.
TGGGCCTACACCGGTTACATAAAGGCCTAATGATTCCCCACTAATCCCAATTACATCAAAACACCAGAACTATAGTAGTGCAACGCCACCTGGTTGAGGACCCGGGAACCTTAAATAAAATTTAGCCCAACTAAATCTTTGGCACGCAGATACGTACAACAAGGACTGAATGGACAGAAACCATAAATTATGAAAAAATATACATTCTTTATTTTACATATATTTGAAACAAAAAAACAATTTAAAATGACCATACTTCACACTCTCTCTCTCTCACACATAAAATGGCCAGTAATTGATTAATTCTAAGAGTTCATTGCCGATAGGCCTTTACAGCCGTGTGCCTATGTGTTGTACAGTTCAGACAGTCTTTACACAGCGGTACCTTGCACCGTGGAAACACGGCTCCACCACGGCGCCACCAAGCACAGCAGAGAACCAGTCAGAAAAACGAGCAAGGAAGAGGAGGCCCGTGACGATCCTGTAGGCTAAATAAATTTGGATTGATTAAATTGTTTTACCTGTATTTACCTGTATGCAGTGCACAGAAATACTTACCTGTAGCTCTAAAGGAACCAAACTTTTGGCAGGAGATGCCGAAAAATCACACAGCTGGTGCGCTCGAACGGATCTAAATGACATCCACATGAGCCGCGAATTCCAAATATTTTATTAGGTTTAAAAATAAAAATAAAACCTTTTGCTTACCCAAGAAACAATGACGCCACGCGCGCTCCAAACAGGCCTTAAAGCGCATGCAGGGCCAAACGCCGTAATCTAAAACAGTGCGTAAGCCTAATTAGTTGGATTGATTATGAATGAATGAAAGAATGGAGAGCGCACACTCACCAAACTGCCAGCGGTAAAGATTACGTCGCCTATGATATGCTGATTTGGTGGCGACCAAATGTTTGAGGCAGAGAGATCCAAAATTGAGCTTTTAGGCTGGCAGCTCTGCTCAAACAGGTGCGCACGGTGAGCTGAAGTCAGAGGTCAGACCAAAGAGGAAATGCAGGCAGGGGAGACTTCCTTAAATAACCTCTGCTAGAACGTGATTGGACGGCCAGCGGAAGCGCGTGTCATCACAAATCTATGAGTCTTTACAATGGGACAGCTTACTTCTGGAACCAGGGAGACCTTCTACTGTTGAGCTCCATAAACTGCATTTAAACAATCTGTATTTTAGCTGGTAAACACCTGGTCTCATATTGTTTAGAGCAGAGCTTCTTCTCACTTATAACTGGAGTTCATAAAGAGTTCAGACCTTTGTTTGTGTCCAAAGGCTCAGAAACAGTCTCACTTTGAATATTAGGTCGTTTAAAAGAGCCCCTTGTGAATGATCCAAACACATCATGGGCCTGATTAAGTCAGGGCTGCTTGTATAGAGTATGTTATTTGTGAGCGTTTTGTACCTAATTTATTATTGAGTTCCTGCTCCACGGGACTAAATTTGCCGCCACTACAGCAATGCCACTGCCATTGAACCTAAAACAAAAATAAAGTGATCTTTATTGGAACTTACACTATAACATACAGTATTACACAAAGTAGATGTACGTTGTTTTTTTTAGTTCCTCACACACTGTTTGAGCCTATAGTATCACAGGTTCTTTCAGTTCCTCACACACTGTTTGAGTCTATAGTATCACAGGTTCTTTCAGTTCCTCACACACTGTTTGAGTCTATAGTATCACAGGTTCTTTCAGTTCCTCACACACTGTTTGAACCTATAGTATCACAGGTTCTTTCAGTTCCTCACACACTGTTTGAGCCTATAGTATCACAGGTTCTTTCAGTTCCTCACACACTGTTTGAGTCTATAGTATCACAGGTTCTTTCAGTTCCTCACACACAAAGTATCACAGGTTCTTTCAGTTCCTCACACACTGTTTGAGTCTATAGTATCACAGGTTCTTTCAGTTCCTCACACACTGTTTGAACCTACAGTATCACAGGTTCTTTCAGTTCCTCACACACTGTTTGAGTCTATAGTATCACAGGTTCTTTCAGTTCCTCACACACAAAGTATCACAGGTTCTTTCAGTTCCTCACACACTGTTTGAGCCATAGTATCACAGGTTCTTTCAGTTCCTCACACACTGTTTGAGTCTATAGTCTCACAGGTTCTTTCAGTTCCTCACACACTGTTTGAGTCTATAGTATCACAGGTTCTTTCAGTTCCTCACACACTGTTTGAGCCTATAGTATCACAGGTTCTTTCAGTTCCGCACACACAAAGTATCGCCGGTTCTTTCAGTTCCTCACACACTGTTTGAGCCTATAGTATCACAGGTTCTTTCAGTTCCTCACACACTGTTTGAGTCCAAAGTATCACAGGTTCTTTCAGTTCCTCACACACTGTTTTCAGCCTATAGTATCACAGGTTCTTTCAGTTCCTCACACACTGTTTGAGCCTATAGTATCACAGGTTCTTTTAGTTCCTCACACACATAGTATCACAGGTTCTTTCAGTTCCTCACACACTGTTTGAGTCTATAGTATCACAGGTTCTTTCAGTTCCTCACACACTGTTTGAGTCTATAGTATCACGGGTTCTTTCAGTTCCTCACACACAAAGTATCACAGGTTCTTTCAGTTCCTCACACACTGTTTGAGTCCAAAGTATCACAGGTTCTTTCAGTTCCTCACACACTGTTTGAGCCTATAGTATCACAGGTTCTTTCAGTTCCTCACACACTGTTTGAGTCTATAGTATCACAGGTTCTTTCAGTTCCTCACACACTGTTTGAGCCTATAGTATCACAGGTTCTTTCAGTTCCTCACACACTGTTTGAGTCCAAAGTATCACAGGTTTTTTCAGTTCATCACACACTGTTTGAGTCTATAGTATCACAGGTTCTTTCAGTTCCTCTCACACAAAGTATCACAGGTTCTTTCAGTTCCTCACACACTGTTTGAGTCTATAGTATCACAGGTTCTTTCAGTTCCTCTCACACAAAGTATCACAGGTTCTTTCAGTTCCTCACACACTGTTTGAGCCTAAAGTATCACAGGTTCTTTCAGTTCCTCACACACTGTTTGAGTCCAAAGTATCACAGGTTCTTTCAGTTCCTCACACACTGTTTTCAGCCTATAGTATCACAGGTTCTTTCAGTTCCTCACACACTGTTTGAGCCTATAGTATCACAGGTTCTTTTAGTTCCTCTCACACAAAGTATCACAGGTTCTTTCAGTTCCTCACACACTGTTTGAACCTATAGTATCACAGGTTCTTTCAGTTCCTCACACACTGTTTGAGTCTATAGTATCACAGGTTCTTTCAGTTCCTCACACACTGTTTGAGTCTATAGTATCACAGGTTCTTTCAGTTCCTCACACACTGTTTGAGCCTAAAGTATCACCGGTTCTTTCAGTTCCTCACACACTGTTTGAGTCTATAGTATCACAGGTTCTTTCAGTTCCTCACACACTGTTTGAGTCTATAGTATCACAGGTTCTTTCAGTTCCTCACACACTGTTTGAGCCTATAGTATCACAGGTTCTTTCAGTTCCTCACACACTGTTTGAGTCTATAGTATCACAGGTTCTTTCAGTTCCTCACACACTGTTTGAGTCTATAGTATCACAGGTTCTTTCAGTTCCTCACACACTGTTTGAGCCTATAGTATCACAGGTTCTTTCAGTTCCTCACACACTGTTTGAGTCTATAGTATCACAGGTTCTTTCAGTTCCTCACACACAAAGTATCACAGGTTCTTTCAGTTCCTCTCATACATATTGTCTGAGTGTGAAACATGAAGCTCATTAAAAATAGATCCTGCTCAGAATTGAACCTGCTCAGACCATTCTTCATCGTGTCGTCCTTGTGCTTCTCTCATTAATCTGACCTGACTGGACGGAGACATACCCAACATTCACCTCGTGCCTGGGACTGACACTGAAGTCACTGTCATTAGCTTAATTAGCTCTGGATTTGACGAGATTCCTGGAACTTGAACTTAGAATTCGGTTACAAAATCTCTAAATCTCTAAATGAAGAATATCATCAGCTTTTTCATTGTGTCCACTGAGGATGTCAGGATCATTGGGTTGATCACTAGTTATGATCAGTTAAATGACAGTATTACTGTGAGAAAAAAATGAATGAAGGCCATGTTTAGCACAGGTGTGTCTTTTTCTCTTATGCTACTACTTTTTTTTACCTATAGAAAGTTTTTTAATACAACCTAAAACAAATGTGTCTACAGCAGAAGTCACAATACAATTTTTATTCAGAAATTTTGAATATTAATTTGGTCAAACTTGCTGAAAAGTGACACGTTTGACAATGAGAATGAAATAAATGATAAAGATAAAGATCTGGTGAATAAAAACTAATATCTGTCTGTTTTCTTTTATGAAACACTTGAACAAAGTTGAGTCTACAATTTTACAAGCTACTGACACTTAAATGGTCTGTATTTATATAATGCTTTTCCACCTTTCATGTGAGTTAAGTGTCTTGCCGAAGGACACAATGATTTCTGGATGAAAGTCAAAGCATCTCGATCTTCTAAAACATGATCCAGATGAATTCTTTCAATAACTATGCATGTGAAAAACCAAGAGCTGATATGTGAAAGTAAAAGGTGAACCACAAGTAAAAAACCTAACATTTCAAAATGTATTGATAACCTTTGCCAAATAAAAGTATTTTATTAATCATGAAACATTCCTTATCAATAGAAAAACTAGCATCCGCTGCCTTTGGCTTTAGCTTAGTTTTATATTGTTTTTCTTAATAATGTTGGTTAGGGAACCAGAACTTTGTGTTGCATAAGTGACTCTTAAGCCATGCACTATGTAGTAAAAAGTGTGGACTTGCAAGATGTGACTTGAGTCACTATCTGATGACTTGAAAGTTGACAAAATGAACTAAGACTTGCGACTCCACTTGTACTTGAAGTTCAGTGACTTGAGACTTGAGGCGACTTGATATTTCTTTATAATAAATATTAATAATAAAAAAATCAGTTTTACATTGCTGCAACAAACTGAAACGTGTCCCTCCTCACTTCTTTTGTGACCAGAAATGTATTTTAAATGGACAACTTAATACAATCTTAGAAATGTAAGATGTATTCAGTACAGTGAAGACTTGAAAAGACTTAAAACTCAAAGCATAAGAACAGGACTGGACTTGGACTTGTCTCTCTTTGACTTGGGACTTGTCTCACTTTGACTTGGGACTTGACTTGGACTTGTCTCTCTTTGACTTGAACTTGACTTGGACTTGTCTCTCTTTGACTTGGGACTTGACTTGGACTTGTCTCACTTTGACTTGGACTTGACTTGGACTTGTCTCTCTTTGACTTGGGACTTGACTTGGACTTGTCTCACTTTGACTTGGGACTTGACTTGGACTTGTCTCACTTTGACTTGGACTTGACTTGGACTTGTCTCTCTTTGACTTGGGACTTGACTTGGACTTGTCTCTCTTTGACTTGGGACTTGACTTGGACTTGTCTCACTTTGACTTGGACTTGACTTGGACTTGTCTCTCTTTGACTTAGGACTGGAATGAGTCGAAGAGGTTGGCTGCTCTTTTGCTGTCTCTCTGGTGGCACTGAGCACTTTTTGAAACTTTTTTGGTTTTTGGCTAGGTTTTTGTCAGGAAAACTTTGGACTTCGGCCGGCTGAGACGTGTGGCCTCTGGTGTTCAACAAACATGAGCTAAGTACTGTCCGATTTGTGAAAAGAAGACATCTATTTTTCTTGTAACCATGGAGACCATACAAAGCTAATGCTACCCACGCTAGCTATGGACTGTCAGACTTTCACACCCGAAGCAGCAGAGGACGTTGCAGTGAGGATGGTTTGATTCTTGGGGTTCTTTCATCCACCCTGTGATGCTCAAAAGACACAAGTTAGGATTTTTTGTTTGTTTGTCTTGTAACCATGGAGATGAGACATGAAGCTATGAATGCTAACTTTGCTAGCTTCAGACATCTGAAAAGCTCCAGCAGAAGATTTTCCAGACAAATATTTTGAGGGGATGGCCTTATCACCGACTGAAACAACAGAAGTTTTCTCTGATCCACTTGGACCTGTGTCATCTGTTCAACTGCATCTGCTCCTCCAGCTAAGGCCCTGACCCAGTCGACCACATCATGGAGATGGTCCAGAGGCTGTTTTGTGGACCAAGCTCCAAACCTGGGGCAACAGAGCCTTCTCCATCACTGCCCCACCCTCTGGGACAGAGACTGCACCGACCTCACCACTTTTAAGAAAAATCTGAAGATCCATCTGTTTAAATCTGCTTTGAAAGTTTTGTAATTGTAATGTTTGATTCATGTTGTAATTGACCTTTCGCCGAGCCCCGCCCCCCTAGTTACTGTTGCTACGTCCGTCAAATATGATAGACTGCCATAGACTTCAATGACAAAAAGAAGTACAACTGTTCGCGTTAGTGACTTTTTTAAAACAATTTTTCCGCGATATCGTCTAGATTGAGGCAAAAGAGGTTCACTCTGCAGCGGAGGGATTTATTCAAAAGATTAAAATACGCAACGGAGGAAACATAACTTCTATGGAGGCTAATGCTACTGGGCTCAAGCTAAGAGAAACTCATGATCTTTACCTCAAATACACAGCCTTGTACTGCTCTTGCACTGCCTGGTAAGTTCGCTTTCAAATGTTAAGGTCTATTTTTCTCTATTGCAAGAATATTGTTCATATACGAGGTATGTTAGCGAGCTAAAGCTACCAGTGTTGGCTAAAGCTAAGAGGCTCGCTAAACTTAGCAGCTTAGAGCGTAACTTCTGAAGTTATATCCTCGTCATGGTATAACTTGGGTCTAGTTTGTGTTTTTGCCTCTAGATCTAACAACAGTAAGTCCATAGCTATAGTTAAACATTAGTTTTACCTTTGAGCAGACATCTGTTCGATATAACTTATGTAAGTTAGCTGGTAGAGGAGCTGTCCCGAGCCACCCGAACTGTTTAATCCATTGTAGACACTGCTCCAGTTGTTTTCGGCTTTAGAAAAGGAAAGAACACAACTCCTCCGGTCAATATTTCGGGGTATCTGCGGTCCGGTTTACATAAACCATAGGCGCATCGCTTCACCATCTTGCTTTGAGCTCAAGATTTGACGGACTCTATTTACATAGCAACGGTTGCTGCGATGTTTGATTGGACAATAGCCGTTTTGGGGCGGGGCTCGGCGAAAGGTCAATTACTAACTGTTTTTGTGTATTGTACCTTTAACTGCCGTTGTCTGTAAAGCGTCTTTGAGTGTCTAGAAAAGCGCTATATAAATAAAATGTATTATTATTATTATATTATTATTATTGTCTCTCTTTGACTTGGGACTTGTCTTGCACTCGTCCAGGGCCGGCCTTGGGCATAGGCAAACTAGTCAGTTGTCTAGGGTGCCATTTGGTGGTGACGGTGCCAAATTGCAACCCTAACAAGATGAAAATAAAATTCTCCCACTCAAGCTATGAGCCATTTTTAATAGGACATATTTACTGAGTTATGACCACATACTTATACGACTGTAGATTTGCGCTAACAACAGCGGCGATAGAAGCTTCATAAAACAAGAGGCTACTTGTCCTGGCAAAAATGTCAAGCTTTTGTACTCCTGTTCAAGAATGAAGCTTATTGGCTGCAGACATTGCAGGTGGAGAGAGACAATAAAAGTATGCACAAATTAACAATTGTAGAAGATGCATTTATTGGTTAAAAATAGTCTAGATAATAGTATTATAGTATTTTAGTGCTAAGATGCTTTAATGGTGATGGTGGTGTAGTGGTGGTTGGGGTTCTGCCTAGGGCGCCAAAAGGACTAGGGCCAGCCCTGGACTCGTCTCTCTTTGACTTTGGGCTTGACTTGGACTCATCTCTTTTTGACTTGGACTTGGACTCGTCTTTGCTTGACTTTAGCCAAAAACTTGATACTTGCAAAACATTCCCTTGGTCTCACATCTGGTACAAAGTCAGACAGTTCACGCTCTGAGAACTACCACAAGAAGCACAGATGCATTTCAAAGTAGTGATAATGATACTAAAACCCTGTGGCAGAGTAACGCAGCCCTTCAGACGCCTCTTTCCGCTGTGCGAGTGTGACAGGTGCAGACAGCAGTGTGGAGGAGAAGATTGCATCATGAGCAGTGTGCCGGTGGTGCAGAGGCAGTCAGCAGGTGCCATCACATCCCCCTCTCACAGCACATCAGCACAGCGCCCGCAGCAGCAGCAGACACACGCGTTAGCACGTCACGCTAATGCTACGCTAACGTGGAGAGACAACCAGACTAAAGATAACGACGAGGAGCGAGGCCGTGGGCTGGGATCAGTCCTGAAGACATGTTCTATCAAACACATGAGACACTACACACAGGCTAGCTCATACTTTATGTCAGTGGTTCTCAAACCTTTAACCTCTTCAGTGCCAGCTCCATTGTGGATTTGACCCTCCTTATTCTACATTCTTTTTCTAAATCAAACCTCATGTCAGTGTTGTTTTTCTCTGTTCTACTTTTTGGTGAAAGAATATGAGCCACTACAATCAAATAATGTCTTTAGGATACAAATACGAGGTTTACATGATTAAGATTAGGATTTCGTTAAAGGGGGGTGTCATGTTTTTCTTTAACTATTTAGTAATAAACTAGAACATATGTAGATCAGTAATTTACATTTAGTTCATTGCAAAACACAAAATGTATCTATCACAAGTTAAAAGTAGAAGCAACTCCAGTGACTTCCTGTTTAAAACGTTCTTAGCCCTTCACTTTAAATTTTAACTGTAACAAGCAGCAGTTTTTAAATGATTAATTTTTATTGTTGTAAAGTGTCTATGGGGCAGTTTTGAACCATTCATACTTTACTTTAAGTACTCATGTTTGAATTACAATGAGTAAATACAGACAATTGGGTGGGGCCAAGAACAGAGATGTAAAAAAAAATGGTAAATGGTCTATAGTAGAAGTCTTCAAAGTAGTCATCTGGACAGTGTTTCCGAAGATCATGGATAAATGGTCTATTTATACAGTGCTTTTCTACCTTTCCAGGCACTGAAAGCGCTTTACAATCTAGTGTGGCAGATCGGAATGAGATTTAATAAAATAAAATAAAATATAAAGTATGAACCTAAACAAAAAGACCAGCAACGCCACCCCAGGAATCTCACCTGGAGAGTAGAATTATAAGGCACACAGGTAAGTCGGTGAGACAGCTTTAAGTTTCCATAGTAATTTATTTTCTCTCAATTTATGTTAGAGTTCATAAATAAAACAGTGCTTTTGTTCATGGTACTTTCCATCATTGATATAACACGTTTTCGTTGACACAGTTCTTCACATTTTTCAGTCCAGCTTAAAGAATCACTTACAGGTCACATTAGTGGAAACACAGGAGTCCTTCAGATGTTACTGATGACAAGGCGTTGGTAACACGCACCAAGCAACAGCAAGGCAATGTAGTTCACACAGATGGACAAAACGTGGTTGGCAAAACGTCGGCAAAAAGTCAGTGGGCTGTTCCCCACATGACTACCTGAAAACATGACCAATGTTACTCTTCTGATATTTATGAATGAATAAAGTCAGCATTCGCTACGAAACATACTGTGGGCAGATGACACACAGCGAGGAGCACGCTGGCCAAACACGACACCCGACTGGTACAACCGCAGCAACGTGCGATAAACAAAAGGACACTGGTGCGAGTAACTGAACAATACTGAGGAATAAACCACATTTGGAACCTGATAAAAAGAGTTGACACGAGCACGATCAGCACGGTGGAAATGTGCAGAAACATAACCAAAGGTCAAAGCAGCGGAAGTTGCATGTTTTTATAGCGTGTGCGCTCCCGTAATGATTAGTTGGCATGAATAAATAAAATGACAAAAGTCATGCCACACTAGTATCCACGCACCCAGTGTAACAGACACTGAGGCAGTGTGGGTTAAGTGTCTTGCCCAAGGACACAACGACAATCTACTCCTGTCGTCCCACTGCGGCACCTGGTGTTAACGGTCTCCCATCCAAGTACTAACCAGGCCCTTTCTTGCTTAGCTTCTAAGTGTGTGAGCTCTCGAGCGAGAGCTGTAGAAAGAAAACAAGATTACTCACACAGACATGAATCAAATCAAATACAACTTTGAGTAAACTAATGTTGAGGGAAGACAGTTATAACAAGATTATAATCTCTGAATAATTGATTTAACATAATACCCAGTCTTTAATACTCACAAATAGGAACACGTCTTAACGACCACCATAGAAATGAACAGGGACTTGTGACGCGTGGCACATTTACACAAAAACACCGTAAACTCGTGCTAATCATACTCAATTTACATGTCCTGTATTGTCATGGTAAATGTATGCTTTCCTGTGAGATCGGGCTCAAATTCTGGGTAACCAACATATGACAAGTAAACGTACATTTACCACAACACAGGCCGTTTCTGTGTTATGTTACGATATGAAAAAGTGTAAAAATGACACCAATTTTGGTTGAAGTCACGTGGGGACTTTTTCTTTAGGTGTAACTTCTCTTCTGTTTTGACTAAAGTCTAAACAATCACAAAAGATCTTAAACTCCTCTAGTGTGCTTTAGGCAGACATGAGTAAAAGCGATGAGTTTTGTGTCTGTGAGGGAAAGTGGGCCATCGGCGGTCAGCTGCTCCTGTTTTCTTCTTCTACATGCTTTTAGCTGCTGCTGATTCAGCCGCTACATGATGTGAAGGATTGTAATGCCATGTGTGCGCTAACCTTCCTTCAAGGAGGAAGTGTAGTGGGTGAGAGAAAGAGTTTGAGAATAAAAGATTGTTTTACATCTTCTGTGTTTTCAAGTATCAACGCTTCTTCAGCTAAACAAGTTTAAAATCCTGTAATTTAAGTAGCAAACTTCTGCCCTTTCTGAAGATCATCCCTTCTCCCTGTTTGTCCAAAGCGCTAACTACTCTGCCACCGTCCCTAGTATGACACAACATCAGCTGAGACAAGTCCCCAGTGTCGCGGCACGTGTCGGTCCGGGCGCGCCAAAGACAAAAGCCGGCTCTGTGTGATTAATGACACAGGTGAGAGTCGCACTGGGCACGCTCAGAACACCTCCACCACCCCCGAACACCTCACCGTCAACACCCGGGTCCGCACGCTCCTCAAGCAGCCGTCGTAAATCACCCCCCAAAAAACAAAGCGCGTGTAATCTTTGACGCGCAGCCTGACACGCAAATTTATGAGCTGTTGTTGGAAAACGCATGTGTCCCATTCAGCCGGGATAGGCAGTATTTACCTTGAAGAAAGCAGAAAAACACAAAAGTCTGGCTGTGAAAAGCTGACGAGCGCGCTGTCTTTTTGTGCGCGGCGCGGAGGACAAAAGCAGGCTTACGGAGAGGAGGGTTTGACACGCCCGAGCCGCTTTCTCCTGCCAGGAAGACTGAGGGATTTGTTGTAGAACATGAATGCCAAATTATCTGCGCAGGATTAGTGCGGAGAGCGCATGTTTGCACACGGTGAGTCACTGGAGGGAGGATCTTCACACTAGTACAAGTACAAGTACAAGTGCAAGTACAAGGGTGGGAAGCGCAGGTTCACAGAGGTGATGGGGCTGTTTAAAGGCCTGTGTGCTTTCTTTCATTCACATAAATCCAGCGTTTTGACTGCTGTGTTTCAACCTTGTGATGTCATTAGACCAGAGGTTCTCAGACTTTTCAGCACTGGGACACCCCTAAGTGTACTTGCCCCAAGCCGAGGCACCTCTTACCATTTTACTTAATATTTGACTTTAAATAGGGAGTGTTTTTTACCGTTATAAAACATGCACAGCTTATTTAGATGTCATTGACATTTACAGTAAAAACCTCCACCAAACTCTCTATTGAAGCCGTAAACACTTTATCACAAAAATAATGTTTGTTTGTTTTTTTGATTTGTGTCTCCCACAAGGACATTTTTTAAACTCAATGTGATATTCAGTATTCTGAAATAAGTCAAATATTTTTTCCTAATACATAATGTAATTGTGTTATAATTGAAAAGTTATAAAGCATGTTGTAAAATCATTTTACAACATGCTTTCCACAAACTTTTGTCAGAACAGGACTTCTGTTTTATGTGACATTCTTGCAAATAAAAGCTCCAATTTCCGACCTCTTTTCTGCAGAAAAAAAGGCAGATTTGCACAAATTAAGCATTGATGCAAAGTTCCAGTTTCTTAGAATATCACTGGGTGTTGGAAAGGCTTCTTTAAAGACACAATCTGCTGCTCATAAGCTCTGATATGACACAGACACACAGACTCTCTGAAGTGAGGATGGGACAGAGGAAAGCTGTCAGAACGTAAATGTTTCCGAGTGAGGCAAAGAGTGCTCTGGGTGTTCACTACTGCTGGTCTATTCAAAAGGCTTAATGTGTAAAATCAGACTCAACAATTTCACGTCACGGCACCCAGTTTGAGAACCTCTGCATATGATACTGTAATCCTTACCATTACAGCCTATTTTCCTTAAAACGCAGTCAAACTAAACTAAAGTTGAAACTTGAAACAGTTTCTTAATCTTCCGGAGCAAAGATATGGCTGAAGTGCTTGTGAAGCTGAGGCTTTGTACTTGTAGCCTCTGATTCTGGGTGAGTCTAATCACTCGTGAGACATTGCTTCCTCATCCCAAACACAGTTGTGTCTGTTCCCCTCTGAGCCTCAGAAAAAACAGTTCTGAATGTCCCAGATCTGTGATGTCATAGGTAGATCTCGAGGTTCTTCTGCTCTGTTTACAGGTCCATAAATTCCCCAGACTTGTTGAAAGCAGCATTATCAGATCTGAAGCACATGAATCTGTGTTAACACACTCTTTATTTGTTCTAGTGTCTGGGACCAGTGTGGAGCTGCTCAGGAGCATGATTAAAAGACAGAAACCATCCTTTAAGAATGAACATGCTTATATTTTATATTATTTATGTCTGACATGCTGCTCTGCTCTCTGTGTGCACTCATTCTCTTTTTCCCTCTGTCATGGTGAGTCTGTGGTGAAGATACCTTGTCTTGAGGTTGGCCACTTCCACACCACCATCAGCCACATCACAGAGTCACTGTCAGACCACCTGTGTGTGCTCTCTCTCTTTACACTTAGACTGTTCAGACTGGCCCAAATGCACTGATCAATCTAAAGATCTTTCAGCTATACACAGAATAACTATGTATGTATTTTAATTTAGTGGAATACTTGTTGTTCCTCTTTAGGGTTACAGGTGACTTTGGGTCTTAGGCGGGGAACACCATGGGCAGTGGCTATGGAAGGGTTAATATATAAGGTGCATAGGATCAAGAACTAAGTTCCAACATTCCTCTAGCCCCTGTTGAGTCAGAAGAACTATCCTGTTCCAGGTTGTGATATGAGATTGAACTAGCTTTAGCATTAGCATCTGTGAAGTCATTAAAGTCATTGTGTTCATCAATCTACATAAAACTATGATGTATTAATGTTAAAAGACTCATTTTAAAATGTTTTCACTTAATCAGACCAAGTGTAAGAAGATTATGGCTTTAAGATATTCTATCCTGATTTACAACATCTATAACAATGTTTGTTTAAGCAAGTTTGTATCTGTTTTAGGCCATAATTGTTTGAATCAAGAAAAGATTTGCTTAAAGATCTTGTCAAGAGAACTTGAAACTAACTTGTGGCACGGTGGCAGAGCGGATAGCGCTCTGGCCTCACAGCAAGAAGGTCGCGGGTTCGATTCCCGCTCAGGCCCGGACCTTTCAGTGTGGAGTTTGCATGTTCCTCCTTGTGTCTGGGTGGTTTCCTCCGGTTTCCCCACCAACTGATAACATGCATGTTAGGGAACACTTGGTGGTAGTCGGAGGTTGAGACGCCAGGTGTTAGGTGAATCTCCTCTGCTGAGCTGCCCCAGGGCAGTTTACTATCACTGAGTGGGGAGGGGAGGGGTTCATCTCACTGTGAAGCGCTTTGTGACTCTGTGTCTGTGAAATGCGCGGTACAAATAAAGATTACTTACTTACTTACTTACTACATTTTCTGCTCAAAACAAAGAGGTTAGTCACATGTTCTTACTGCCCTGTCAGATAATTTCTCTTGAAATTAGACATTTTTACCTCAAAATGAGCAAAAAATGTAGTGCAGTTACTATTTACATTGTAAACATGTGTTGTAGGAGTACTGCTTCTACGTACATTCTCTCAAGGATAAAGACAGTTCTTTAAATCATGTTTCCAAACAAAGTTCTAGTTGTAAATGTGCTTCTGTCTCCAAAAAGTTCCAGATCTGATAGAAAGCACCTGCCCCAGTGCAAGAGCTAAAAAGTTCCTACAGTCTATAGTTCCTGCTCTTTGTGAACACAAATGGGGACTGGATATAAAAAACAAAAAGTTCAGACAGACACACAGACCGTTGTTCATTCTCTCATTCAATCACTAGAGCAGAATCTCTCAAATGTTCAATACCATTGATTATTATTGAATGTTACAACGGAGTTTGAGAAATGTGTTTCATTCAAATCTGTTTGTAAATGAGGATCCTTGAGAGACATTCTTACTGATAAGGGCCTCAAAAAGCCCCTGCACTTGGGGATTTTTACAGTGTTGACCTGTACATCTGTTTTTTTTTTTTTTTTATCAGAACAGACAGATTGGGCAAAAACAAGTAATGCACTTAGCTAAACCTTACTTCTAATCCTATTTTAAATGAGGGATGTTTGAAGCTCTTTATCTAAGCTCAGAGTAAACCTGGATCTTAATCGTGGATAATGTGAATGCTCATCCATCTTTGCTGAAACGACACGTTGAAGTTTTGTGAAAACGCCTGACAGAGCTGCAGCTCATGAAGTCATTTCCTCCTTCAAACTGACTCTGTCCCAGAACACAACCGGGACTTTTATCTCCGCTCGCCGGGAATTCCCCCTGTTTTTCCTGCTGCTGATCTCCTCCCAGAATGCAACAGTCAAGAGAGGGAGGAGAGAGAGAGAGGGCAAAGAGCAGAGGGGGGTGGAAGAGAGAGGTGGGGATGGGGAGAAGATTGGGGTAGAGGAGGAAAGAGTGAGGAGAGAGGGTGAAGAGAAAGTGAATAAGGAGCGGTGAGGAGAAGAGGGAAGGAGAGAGGGGGAGGGGAGAGAGAGGGGGATGAGACAGGGGGTGAGGACAGAAGGAGTAGAGAGAAAGGGGTGAGGCGAAAGAGAGAGTTGAGAGGAGAGCGTGAGGAGGAGAGGGGGAGAAGGTGAGGGGAGAGAGAAGAGAGAGAGATGAAAGAGGTGGAAGAGGGTGAGGAGAGAGAGCGAGAGGAAAGAGGGTGAGGAAAAGGAAGAAGGTGAGGAGAGAGAGGATGAGAAGAAAGAGAAGAGAAGCAGGTCAAGAGAGGGTGAAGAGAGAGCGAATAAGGAGAGGTGAGGAAGAAAGGGAAGGAGAGAGAGGGAGAGGGTGAGGAGAGATGGGGGGCAGAAGGAGCGGAGAGAAAGGGGTGAGGCGAGAGAGGAAGGAGAGGGAGATGAGAGGAGAGCATGAGCAGGAGAGGGGGAGAAGGTGAAAAGAGAGAGAAGAGAGGGAAATGAAAGAGGGTGAAGGAGGGTGAAGAGAGAGACCAAAAGATAGATAGATAGATAGATAGATAGATAGATAGATAGATAGATAGATAGATAGATAGATAGATAGATAGATAGATAGATAGATAGATAGATAGATAGATAGATAGATAGATAGCTTTATTTCGTCCCCGTGGGGAAATTGGTTTGCAGCAAAACACATTTACATGGCTGGTTTCCCCTTTCATACTCCACATACACAAGCTTACACATTAAAAACAAACATTGTGCTGGGATGAACACCCCTACAAACCATTGAGGAATTTTATGGCTTGTGGGATGAACGAGAACTTTGACCTATTTTTCTTAAACAGAGGAGAACAGAAGCGACGACCAGAAGGCAGGAGGACAAACTCTGAGAAAAGAGGATGGAGAGGATCAGAAAGAATCTTTTGAGCCTTGTTTACTGTCCTCACTGAGTAGACCTCCTCCAAGCCGGGCAGTTTTAGCCCCAGCAGTTTAGATGCCACAGTCACGGTCTTTCTTAGGCATTTCTTCTGGGCTTCTGTGCTGCTCCCGTACCACCCAATTAGACAGAACGTTAGGACACTTTCGATAAAACTAGAATAAAACATATGCAGCAATTTTTGCTCAACGTTAAAAGAAACTAGTTTTTTAAAAAAGAAGAGTCTTTGCTGCGCTTTGACTGCGACACAGTCTGTCCAAGCATCCCACTTTAAATTCTGGTCCAAAACAACACCAAGATATTTAAATTGCTCCACCTCCTCGATGCAGATGTCATTTATAACTGTGGACCCCTGTTGTTTTGTTTTTCTGAAATCTATGCACATTTGCTTTGTTTTAGTTGTATTCAGTACCAGGTGGGATTTTTTGCTCCAGTCAAGGAACCAGTGGAGGACTGGGCCATGTTCTTCTTCGTCATCCAAGAGTAGACTCACCAGTGCCGTATCATCTGCATATTTAATAAAGTGTCTGTTAGGGAACTTACTGGAGCAGGCATTGGTGTATAAAATAAATAGTACAGCCGACAGCACACAGCCCTGAGGACTGCCAGTGGAGGTGATAATTTTGTCGGACATTGAGTTCCCTAATTTAACCTGCTGAACCCGACAAGACAAAAAATCAGAAATCCATAAAATCAGCTGATTGTCCAATAAAAATTCTGTAGATAAAATGTTTGTTAAAATATCAGGTCGAATTGTGTTAAAAGCTGATGTAAAATCCAGAAAGAGAATCTTGGCGTGAGTCTTAGGTTTCTCCAGGTGGCGGTGCAGAAGATGGAGAAGAGTCACAATGGCATCTTCGACTCCCTTGGAGGACTGGTATGCAAACTGGAGAGGATCTATTAGATGCTTGGTTTGTTCTAATATTTGAGTTTTAACAAGCTTCTCAAAACACTTCATAACCAATGAAGTGAGTGCAATTGGTCGGAAATCACTGGGTTCAGAAGGGTTGGGAATTTTTGGTACTGGGATAACAACAGAGGATTTCCATAAAGTGGGAACTGTATGGTGTTTGAGGGAACGATTAAAAATACTAGTAAAAACAGGTGCTAATTGTTCAGCGCAATGCTTAAGAACATTCCCACATATTTGGTCAGGACCAGGGCTTTTCCTTATATTGGATGATTTGAAAAGGTAAAATACATCTCTCTCTTTGATTTCAATACTACTGCATGTTGGTGATGAAGGGTTTTCAGCAGCATGAAAAACAGAAGTGTCATCCGCATCATGTTCAAATCGACAGAAGAATGAATTTAAGTCATTGGCCTGTCTTAGGCCTTCGCTCCCCTCTGGAACTAATGTTACCTTTGTTTTTCCTTTATAAGGAATATTTGTCATATTTTTAAGACCTTGCCAGGCTTGTCTAGGGTTACCGGATGACATAGATGTTTATCCAGATATATCTGATTCTTTATCTGCTTTTGGATGTCTTTTTTAGTTTGTTCATCTTGTTGATTGTGTGCCTCAATCTTTTTGGTCAGTAGTTTTTTCACGTTATTAGACAGCCATGGTTTATCGTTGGCATATACTTTAAATGTCTTTGATGGAATTACCGAATCTATGCAAAAATTTATGTAGTCTGACACTACTGAGACTTCTTCATCAATATCTGGGGAATGGAATACTTCCCAGTCTGTGCAGTCTAGGCATCCTTGCAGAGCCATGGTGCTATTATTGTCCCAGATTTTAATAGTTTTGATTTGAGGTTTTTCTCTCTCCAATAGTCTTTGGTAGGTGGGTCGGAGGTACACTACACTGTGGTCCGATGCTCCAAGTGGGGAAGTGTGGTTACATTGAAGGCATTTTTTATAGTGCCAAAGCACATGTCTAAAGTCTTAGTTTTCCTGGTGGACAGTTGACATACTGGTAGAAAGTGCGCAAAGCTTTTTTAGCTGGACAACAATTAAAATCACCTAAGAAAAACTTAGGAGCATCCGGGGAAAGTGACTCAATTTTTTGTGACAGATTAAAAATAGATTCGTTTGCTTTGTTAAAGTCAGCTTTAGGATGAACATATACGACTGTCATAAATATTTGTGGAAATTCCCTTGGCAGATAGTAAGGGCGCAGTGAGACACATAACAACTCTATGTCGGGGGTACATAGGTGTTCTCTCACTGTAACAGCCCTGCACCACTCATCCCTGACGAGGAGACAGACTCCGCCTCCTCGAGCTTTCCCAGTGACGTCAGGGTCCCGGTCAGTCCTGTAAACAGAGAAGCCGGCTGGCTGTATTTCCGTGGATGTGATGTTTTTATCCAACCAGGTTTCTGTAATCGCCAAGACGCACGCATTCCTGTATTCTTGAAGGAAGCGAATGTTGGCGGACAGCTCGTCCATTTTCATACGCAGAGATTGTGCGTTTAACAGCAGTGTAATAGGTAAAGGGAGCTTCTTCTTTAGCTTTTTTAGCCGCTGTCTGAGGCCGCCCTTACTTCCGCGTTTCCGCTTCGCTGAAGAAAACAGTCTTTTAGCTCCTCGTTTTAGGTAGTTTGGTATTTGATCTGTTATTTTGGAATAGTCCGGGCAGAGGTTAGCACGAAGACCCAACAGGGCATCTCTACTATAGTAAAATCCAGGTGGGCCGGTACCATCAGCATGCCCGAGGACATGGCCAGCAGTCATGTTTTTGTGTAAGGCCAAACTTAAAAGTCCAATCGCGTACCACCACGCGATAAAATCCATCACTGGTTTCAATAAGCACACATCCCAGACACAGCTCAAAAATCATACGAAAACTGACAGCTTAAACCAGACAAAAGTGAAACGCTGCAGAGCGGCCACAGTGCAGCGCTCTGTGGAGGAAAAGGGTTTCTGCGAGGAGGGGAAAGAGAAGGAAGATGAAGGGGTGAAGAAGAGAGGAAAGAGAGGGTGAGAAGAAGAGAGGGTAGGGAGAGAGAAGGAGAAGAAAAAAATGTGAGGAGAGGAGAGCGTGAGGAGAGAGAAGGAGATGAGAAATAGGAGAGGGTGAGGAAAGAGAGCGAGAGGAAAGAGGGTGAGGAGAGGGAAGAGAAGCAGGTCAGGAGAGGAGAGAGGGGGGAAAGAGGAAAGGAGAGGAGAAAGAGGGTGAGAAGATAAAGGACGAGAAGAGAGAGTATGAATAGAGGGTGAGGAGATGAGGAAAGAGTGAGGAGGAGAAAGTGAGGAGAGGAAAGAGAGTGAGGAGAGAGAGAGGGTGAAAAGATGAGGAATGAGTGAGGACGAGGAGAGTGAGGAGAGGAAAGAGAGGGTGAGGAAATAGAGTGAGGAGAGAGAGAGGATGAGGAGAGGAGCAGAAGAGAATCAGGAGAGGATGAGTGTTTGAGGAGTGACCCAGAGGGGAAGGAGAAACAGACAGTCAGGGGAGGAGAGACAAGCTCAAGAAAGAGGGAGTAGAGGAGAGAGTGAGGTGGTCAAGAGAGGGGAAGAAGGAGAAAAAGAAAGAATCAGGAGAAATGCAGAGTTTTCGGAGAAGGAAAGGAGAGTCTGGAGAGGTTTAGGAGAAAGGATGAAGGAAGGATGAGACGGTCAAGCGAAGAGGAAAGGAAAAGAGGGTCTGAAAAGGAAGAGAGTCAGGAAAGACAGACAGGTTCAGGAGAGAAGAAGGATAAAGACAGAAGAGTCGGAGAGACATGAAAGGCTAGGATAGGGTTAGGAGAAGAAGAAGGAGAAAACAGAAGAAAGAAGCCTGAGAAAAGGAGAAGATTTCCAAAGCTTTGTGTCCTAACAGAACAAACCTAAAACCTGAGAAAACTCCCTCACACACTCACGAGACCAGACTAGTTACACAATTGTGCCCGGCTGCGTTTTCAGAAGCTATTCGTAACTCTACCAAGTCCTTTTTTTATCCCGAAGTGTGATCGTGACGCCTTCCCTCCACACTGCACATCAAAGCCCCGGACCGTCCCACCGAGGAATTCTGCTCCTTTTATGTAGCGCGCATGATTAAGGAGTTCAACACTGTAAGCAGAGTAATGGTTCCACTGGGCCGAGGGGAGCGCCCGTGCACCCTCAGAGAACACTCCAAAATATACTCATGTATTCATCACGCACGCACGGGCTCAGGGTGTCGGCCGTGTGCAGGTGGAGAGAGAGAGAGAGCTGCTGACTGCTCAACACCAAACAGCTCCTGTACATTATTGTTGATTGTGGACACTGAGAAATGTAGAAAATGACAAAGATGATCTTGATTTAGGCTGCATTCACAATACAAACCCAACTGGACTCGGCTCGATTGGGAACCAAAATTGCAACATTGTATCTTTCTTTTTCACAATACACTTTTTGCCAATCGCACCAGCGCTGTCGTGACACATCTGCTCCTCACCTGTGACAGAAGCACGTTACGTCAGCAGCAAAGAAGACACCCGGGTTCTCGGCTAACAGCGGCTACAGCTAACTTACATCAGAAAACAAGCTGCTGGACTTTATATTTTTGTTTTTTATGGATCTATCCCACAACTTCTCTCACATTAACAGGACCAGAGTGAGTAACAGATGAAGTGTCAGAGCAAAGACACGTTTATCTGTAGGAACAGACTGGTGGGTCACAGTCCTGGGGTCCCTCGTTGAAGCTGGTGACTGGGGTAGTCGTTATCGGGTGATGGCTCGTTGTGAGAGTGTGGTACGTTGACTGCTCTGGTTCCTGTGGTGTGTTAGCCTAGCCTTTAGCTTATCTTCGATCTCAGCAGGGTCTGGGGCTCAATGCACCCGGGCACCTGCTGCCCTGCGTTTCCTCTTTGGTTTAGTTTCAGTATGTCTTGATGGAGAAAACTGTATGAAGAAATATGAGACCGGAGTGTGAACAAACTTGTCTCCTAAATTAACTGCCAAAGGACATTTTATTCACGATGTTCATCTTGTCTTCCATAGTATTAGCAGTAAACAATTTCTTCTATTCAGACAACTTTTAAGTGAGTTGTATTTACCTTTTTGACATGTTTCGGCTGCTAGCTAGCTTTTTGACATGTTTCGGCTGCTAGCTGCGAGCCATCTTCAGAAGCGTCACCGTGGTGACGTGTTGTTTATTAGGTGTTACTTCCTGGAGGCGTGGTCAACCCGGTGCAACCTGGGTCGCTCGGACTGACCACGCCTCGTGAGAGGGAAACTACAGGAAGGTTCACAAGAGCAAGTAAAGACAAAGCAGAACAAGAAACCTAAAATCAGCAATATCAGATCACTGCAAGAGAAATAATCATATCATGGACTGGGACGGAGCACGGGTCATAGGAGCTGAAAACAACAAGTTCAAACGGATGGATCAAGGAGGCCATAGAAATCAGGAAGCGAGGCCCAGACACCATCAATCGAGATGAAGGAGCGTTCCTCCTTTCACCTACCTGGGACTCCATTCTCCAGAGACCACCGGGCGGCAGGAGGCGTGGTCAGTCCGAACGACCCAGGTCGCACCGGGTTGACCACGCCTCCAGGAAGTAACATCTAATAAACGAAACGTCACCACGGAGACCGGTGACGCTTGGCTCGCAGCTAGCAGCCGAAACATGTCAAAAAGGTAAATACAACTCACTTAAAAGTTGTCTGAATAGAAGAAATCGTTTACTGCTAAAGGACATTTTAGTTCCAGTTGACTATGAGCAGTATTGGGAGTAACGGTGTTACTAATCGTGTTATTTCAATGAGTATACTGTATGTCATCTAATTAATGACTTTCCCCTCAGTGATAATGCCGTTATAGTAGTTACTATCAAGGTAATACGGCTCCTTATTTCACTGTGATCAGAGCCACTATCGTCTCTTTCAGATAAGTAATGACAGCAGCTGACGAGTTTGTTTCAGGAAGTAAAGGAAGCTAGAGAGCCAAAGAACAGGCGCTTATTGGCGTAAATGGCAAAAGTAACCAATCAGAAGCAGAAGCCTGCCACAAACGGACAGTCGCATATGAATGGATTTATTGATTTGATAACTTTATTTATTTGCCATTCTTTTTTACACCATTTCCTGTCGAGAAGTTGCTTTGACATCCAAGTATTCCAAGCCGTCCACTTATACCTTCACCTGGTCGATAGAAGTGCTCTTGTTTTTCATATGTGGCTATACTCACTGTCTTTAATGATCTAATGTGGAAAGTGTTTGAATGTCCAGACACTCAGACCACTGTGGAACATGGTTCAATCAATACTCCAGATAGTTTTATCTACCAATGTTTGTCATAAATAAGCTTTGGCCTCCTGGTAAATGGACAGGCTCAGTCCCTGGTGAGCCGTGACAGTGATGGATGTTGCCGTGGCGATGGGACTCTTATTAGGGGAGGAGTTAATGAGCAGAGTCCAGGAGCAGAGGCTAATCTACTGTATTATCATCATGTAAATCAGACCATATGTTTTTAAGAGCTGAGGACGAGAACACAGTCTCACTGCTCTTAGAACAACTCTGTCAATACTTACAACGTCATTTCTATTCACACAGAAAATATGTAGAGAGACAACATGCAAATGTAATAATTACCTAGTGCTGTGCAGATTGGTCATGTCTCCAAAGATGTCTGTAAAGTTTTTCTCTTTTGGCCTCAGGTAGTTCTAGTCTGTGAATGCATATGTCTGCTTTCAATATGGAAGGTAATGTTTATCAAGGACAGTGTACAATTACACTAAGCACAATGGTAGAGATGATTGTACCAGAGTCTAGCTTACAGCTGTAGTCCTGTCAGCTGTATAATGATGATATAATGATGATATAATGATGATTTATCTTTTTTTGTTCTAACTTTTTTCTTCAATTTAAATACTATTATTTAAAACTGTAAAAACTGTGACTACAAGAGGTTCAAAGTTACTTTATTCGTACCAAAAGGTTAATGATGCTTGGCTCATTCATTCTTATGACATCCATCCATCCACATTACATCTAAACAAACAGATCCCAGTGTATTCTACATGTTCAAATGACCAATCACCTTCATTCTCATGAGCCACATACAGTACCTCATATACATAATAAGCAAATATGCAGTAGAAGAACTACAATAGTCTCTGTGCAGTTGGCTTGTTTAAGTTCATCCTGTACACACAACCATTTCTGAGGTTTTCACTACATCAGTTTAAAATGAATAAATCATGAATGTTACAGAAAACATGTTAAAGACTTTACAAATCAGATGAATACTTCACTATTGGACACTTGTGTGTTTAAAAAGAGACGTGATTGTGTCTAAATGCTAACGCTAACAGGAAATGGTCGTATGTCGTATGAACAAACACAAACCAACTGAAGTTCCGTGCACACAGCCAATTCAAACCAGAAGAATCACTTGTTTAGAGCACTGATGGCAGCTGGAGCAACTGTTGTGTTTTATACCTGCAGCTCAAACTGACTTCAGGTGGACTCTGCCAGGCTCTGAACCTGTGGGGAAGAAAGAGAAGCAGGATAGAGCTGAGACTCACCCATTGGACCACCTGATTCAGAGACCAAATGACCAAACCATGAAAAGAATCAAAAAGATAAAACAGTTGCGCTGGTGGCTCTTTTAGCACACTGCATCATACAAGTGTATAGTCTATGAGAGTTTATCACCATGTAGGTAAGGTTTGTTAAGGACAATGTACAACTGCATTAAGCCCAATGGCAGAGATGCTTGTGCCAGATTCATGACACATTTAAATCAACTGCACATACAAGTTACAGTCTAGAGTTCATAAGTTTTGGACCAGCCCTTATCACATGATCCAGCCACAGATCAGTCACAGGCACAGCTTCAGGTCCACAGAGGAAAGAGACGTGGGCGACACTGGCAGACCCTATTACAATCAACAGGTAACTAACCAAAGTCTACCATCATTAAGCACCACCAGAACCTACCAGGGACGTGGGCGAGGCGCTGAACCCACAGCCATACTGAGACCATTAGTTGTGTTAGTGATAGTGATTGGATATCACTACATAAGCAAATCAAGCATGTTGAAGCAAATGGATAATTGTCCCAGAGCATCCCCTGTCTTCACAACAGACGCAGCACTCGGACTGTTGTAATATATTAGAATAAGTGCTACACTTCATATTTCTTTTGTTTGAGTGATGTAGACATAGAGCAAGCATCTTTGCTTGTTATCCTGGTATTAAGCACAAAGAAATGGTCAAAAAAGTATTTTAAAAAGCCTGTTTTACAAAAAATGTATGTGCAATAATGATCATTTGTCACAGTCCGACTCTCCACCAGTTCAGAGTTCAAACATGGCCCCCAGAGAAAAAACAACTGCCCACCTGCCTTAGACCCTCCATGTTTTGTGTCTTCTCTTCATCTCTCAACTTCAACTTCATATAAATAAATTAAAACATATTTAAAAACTTGTGGTCATCTTAAAATGTGCCACATGACTGTCACATGAGCTCGTCCAGGAACACCTCCCCTCACGCAGGACTCCCCTGAAAATGAGATTATGAATCAGTGGGACTTTCCACGTTAAATAAAGGTCAATTAAATGAATAAATGATGATTCCAAAGTGGTCAGAGCTACAGCCTGTCTGTCCATGGAAGTGGATCTCTCTTTCACTCTGGTTCTCCAGGTTTCTCATTTTCCTCCTGTTTTTTCCCTTGCTGATGATAAGGGTTTAAGGACAGAGAATGCTCCGGGACAATGATCTATTTTCCTGTTTGTTGTTGGACTGTTGTTGGTCTGCATCTGCTTTATTGATTTGTCTGCTCTTCTGTCATTCCTGCCAACAACAACGACAATTTATAGGCTGCAAAACCTGTGGCCATAGTTTGACAAAGCCTGATGTCATGAGATCTCAGAATCTAAGCGGGTTGGGCCTGCACAGTGTTCAGATTCAGCGTGGGACAGCTGAAAGAGAAACTGTTGTGTTTTTGTTTGTTTGGACCACTTTACATTACAACCTTGAGCTAAAAGAAAACACATCTACTTTCTGTTTTGAAAATTTAAAAACTAAATGTACTGAAACAAAAACAAACAAACAAAAAAAATCACTGCTGGTTATCTAACCTGGCCAGCCATGGTTTATCTCATGATAATTCACAAACACGAGATAAACCATCTGGCCTTCCAGCCGCCCGATTGGTTTGGGAGTCCGAACCAGCGGTGTTTCGGTGGTGTTAAGACGGCTGTTAGCGACCCGGTGTCGCTGCCGAGTCTCATTCAAGCTAAACAAAGATGGCTGCTCTCGTGTTTCTGCTGCTTTTGATGCGGTTTCAGCAGAAATACGGAGTAATTTCTTTTTGAAAGAAGAGCCGTATGTGTGACACTTGTTCTATCTCACGCAGACATTGGATACACCATTACGAGTTGTTGCTGTGATTGGCTAGCTCAAATAAGGTCGGCCCCACACCCAATCAGCTCGAAGTATTTCACTAAACGCCCCGCCTTTTCTCGAACGCTTTCAGCGAGTCAAGTCCCAGATGGATATAGTGAGAACTCAGATAGGAGTTCAACACATATCCATCTGGACTGAGCCAGGTTAGCAGTTATCATGGCCTCATCTATGAGAGGCAAAAGAATAATGTCATGAATAAAATCAGACCTCACACAACAACTCTGCCCTCAGTGCTATTCTTCAGTCTCCAGAGACTCTGAGGTCACGTTCAGTCCAGTCTGAAGACATTGTTTCTGGAGCTGCTGCAGCAGGAAAAGCCCTGATGTCATTCTCTATTGTCGTCCAAAACAATCTGATGTCAGAGTAAGACCTGTAGGTCTGAGACTGTTTCCTGAAGCTCCTCTGGCCCAGCGATGTCGACAGATTTAACCACGAGACTTCTCTGATGCTATCGGACAGTTAGCATCTAAGCTAGTCTGGTAGGATTTGAAAAACTTTAGAGTGGTCTCTTGTGTTTTCTCTTGTAAAGCTGCTTCTTTATTTGTATTGTATTATTATGTGTAATGTTTTCACTTCATTGTATAAAACATATTGATCCTCAGCCAGAATGCCCCTAAGTGTAACTTTACAGAATTGTGTGGTTGTAAATGAGTAAACTTGTATTGTCTGAATGTAAAAATGACGTGTTTTAGTTTTGATTTGGAGCTAAAAGCAGCTTTCTGATTGGCTGTTTGTGTCCACTCCAGTTTCACTCTGCTGTCTGTAAAAATCGATTTTTAAGACATAATTGCAATTCAAAACAAATACTGCTGGATATTAACCTTGTGTTGAAGGATTTATGAGAGGAAGTAGACAGACTTAAAACCTAATTTGTGTTTGCAGTGTGACAATCAGGAAACCCACCTTTAAGCTAATGGCTAGTTGAGGTTTGTGTTCTTGTGTATCTTTAAACACTCATCCTCTTTCACATGTTACCAGTGAGAGCAGCAGACAAATTATAAATAATACAAAAGACACTGAAGCATTTGGAGGGGTTTGGGATATTCACACACGTTTATCAGCTTCAGGTGTATTTTTGTTGTCCAACATGGCCAGGGCATTACATCCAAATAATGTAGAGCATAAAGCGCACAAGTTCATTCACAGTGATTAAACATTAACTTTTCTTAGTTGTTATAATATAAACTCCCTTGAACGTCAGTCCAAAAGTTTAGTCAGGTCAAATGTATTCAGTTCATCACATTTATCCAGATACAGTCCGTTCAGAAGACACTCACAGTGGATTTACACTAAGTGCAACTTGGATGCGAGTCGTGACTCGCGCGAGTCACGCAGAACTTAGAAAGTGCTTAAAACCAATGCGTTGATTTACACCGTTCTCCGACACGTCCGACTGCGAGTGCGAGAGTCGCGCGACTCTGCGGAAAGAATCCGCATGAAGTCTATTTTTGTCGGAGACCGCAGCGGTCTGGTGCGGCTTTCATTCATTATACGAGCGTTCTCGCGGGAATCTACGTGACTCCACGAGGCTTTGGACGAAACCGGACCGCAGTTGACAGCATCTGGTGTAACAGGCACTTAGCAAGAAACCCGCACGTGTCCCGACCCGCACTCGCCTTGCAGTCTGTGTAAATCCAGCGTCAGACTCGGGCACATGCACATGACCCAACCAGGAACACAAAGGTAGACACACAAGGTGGAAGTGAAGAAGAATGGGGCCGATGTGGTTCCACCTCTTCGTCTTCAACCTGGTTCAAGCGTTGTTGCTACACCATATTCAGACCTGAGCTTCAAGAGGAGCGCCGACTCCACAGCACAACGCCACACCACACCACACCACGGCTCGACAATAACACAGGCATCAATGACTAGACAAGATTACATTTGGAGAATAAGAAGAGCAGAGCAAGATAGAAAGAGAGATTCAAAGGCTGCAAAAGGGTTAGAGGAGTGTTTTTATACTCTAAAGGCAGAATTTTATCACACGTACGACAGTTTTAGACATGGGCCGAGTTTCAGCTCAGTCATGTGTCATGCACCGTGTAGTGTACATGAAGTAATAAGAAGAGAT
The DNA here is from genome assembly GCA_038363315.1 of Mugilogobius chulae. Lineage (NCBI taxonomy): Eukaryota > Metazoa > Chordata > Actinopteri > Gobiiformes > Gobiidae > Mugilogobius > Mugilogobius chulae. The sequence continues at coordinate 19,164,725 of CM076411.1, read as the reverse complement.
TAACACCTCACGACCAGCTTCTGATCAACAATCGTAGGATCACAAAAAAAATCCAACTTGATTGAAATCCTGGTGGCTCTTCGTGGGAACATCGCTGTAGAAGCTGTGCCACAAGCTCTCACACTGCCCATGAGCAAACAAACAAGGAGCATCTCCACTACCGGATTCTTCTTTCTCTCCTCCAGGTTTTATGTTGTGCTTCTGGAGTCAGGAGTCTGACGCGCCATGGGTCGATGTACAGTAGATCTATTCAACTAAGACTCAGAGCCATGGCCACTGGGCTGGTTTACAGCACACTATAGCCTCTGATTTAAATTGCTCTACAGCAGGGCTATTCAACTAGCGGCCCGCGGGCCAAATGCGGCCCGCGAAGCAGTATGATGTGACCCACCTTGGGCCATGGACAGGGCCACATTGTAAAGAAGCCAGGGAAACAATCCGTATATGATTTACAATGAACAGTGGTGGATACAGCAACATAATGCTAAGGAATAAAGACTGGCCCATCATAATAAAGTGGGCCAGGGACTGGGCCACATTTCTACTGCTATTTTTAAATCAACTTCATCAGCTAAAATTCCACTGATATTTGTTTTGTTCACTTTTGTTCTGGTTCATAAATTGTTCTAGAGTCTTGTTCCTAATTGTGGTTCACCCTGAAGTAGCAAATATGTAGACCTAGAGTCATAGAGTTGGATTAACTGTAGATTTATTCTAGTCCTTTATCTGTTGTTCTGATTAGCTCACATTCTAGTTTAGATTTATCTCTGCTAGTGTAAGCCTGTTAAATGACAAAGCAATTTAGACTCATTTTCAATTTACTAAACATAAGTTCTTGGTGCAGTTTTGTTAATCGGCCCATAGACCATAGTCCTCTGTCTGCTGTAAAATATAATTGAATAGTCCTACTGTAGAGCAATAAAAACAGACGCAGCATTAGTTATTATCACTATAGAAACAACTCTAGTCTTGGGCACAATCTTGAGTCAAAAACTGCGATGTATTGTGTAACTGCCCGGCCCACAAGCCGTGGTCCTCGATACAATCTGGCCCTCTGAAAAATAAAGTTGAATAGCCCTGCTCTACAGAATGTCTAAACCAGCACCCAACCAAAATAAAACAAGCACTAGATTGGCACTAGCCAAGTCTGTACCAAGATTAATCAACATTAAGACAAAACCAGGTACAGTTTAAAGCAGAATTACACTTACAAAACCAAAATAGGAACAACTCAGGTCTAAGATACACCCATATAGTAACTCTGGAAACAAGAAATAATGCATAGTTGCAATATTTGAATGAGATCTTTGGAGGGACAATTTGCCCCCGGGCCTTAAGTTGAATGGGCCGTGTAGTGTGTACTGTGAGCTGCTAACTTTTGACCCTAGCAATACAGTAATAGCTAGTTTTAGTGCATTTTATCCATAAAAGTGTGCCATTGTTTTCAATAGATTTTCCTCATCACACAAACCAGGAACATGGAGGCACATTATCTGTGTTGTATTTGAACTGAAGAGATTGAACTACCCACTTTCTGTTTTGCAATGTGAAAGTCAGGTACCTCAGCTTCAAACGGAACATCTTGCACAACGAGTGTCCAAACCTTTCTTCTGTTTGTCGCTGCTGAAGTTGTTCCACTGCTGCTGCTTTCATGGCCGCTCGTGTTGACATATTGCTGTGGTAGTTGTAGGCCATTGTACACTGGAGGAAGCTGCTTTTATCTTTAGATTGTGGCGCTATTTATACCCAAAGGAAAGAATGTCTCAGTAGAACAGACCAGCCCAGTGTATCCGGCCGCACTGACACTAAACTACACAACGCAGGAGTGATTAGAAGCACTAGAGAGAGTCCACGAAGTCCAGCTCCATGTCGTGTTGGTGAATTCTACTAAAAACTCACACAAACTGGAACAGGACAAACAGGAAGCTGAACTTTTTCATGATAAAAGTTCTTTGATATCTGAACCTTTTCACACTGTGGCACAAAGATGAACGCCCAGGCCTGAGTTCATCCAATGTGAAAAAAAGCAAAGCAAAATTTAGGCCAGGGCAATGAGATGTCGAAAGAATGAAAATGTAGAAGCATAAACAGTTAAACAGCCTCAATTAAGACAGAAGAAGACACTAGAACAGGGCTAGTCAATTCTATTTTACAGCGAGCCGGACATTTCAAAAGGCTGTGGTCTATGGCCGAACAACAAAACCGCCCCAAGAACTTGTGTTTAGTCAGAAGTCTAAACTGCTCTGTCCTATCACAGGCTTAACAAGCAGAGATCAATCAAAACTAAAACATGAGCAAATCAGAACAACAGATAAAGAACAAGGCTAAACCTACAGTTAATCCAACTCTGTGATTCAAGTGGATTTAAAAGTACTGAACACTACTGAATACCCAACACGGTCTCACTAGAGGGCGTACATTTACCACGACACAAAAACAGCGTATTTTGAGCATGAGTTCACAGCTGTTTTTAGTACTTATGTTACGCCGTACATTTAGCAGCCACGTGGGGACGGTTTCTTCAGGTGAAACAGGTAAGTTTAGGCTTCAAGTTAGTAAAATGTATACGTTTAGGTCTGGGGGCTTGAGGCAGGTTAAGACTAGGATCAGGATTTCATTAATATTCATAAATAAGAACACGTCTTAACAACCACCATAGAAATGAACTGGGACTGTGACGCGTACCATAATTACCGTGAACTCGTGCTAATCATACCTAATTTACATGTTGTGTAATGTCGTGGTAATGTACTATTTCTGTGAGATCAGGCTCCAAGGGGTTATTCATCTTAAACGTTAAATAAATAAATACAATAACTTTAAGGGACACATAATGCATTATTTCTTACAAATTCAAAAATATATAAAGGTTCCATTCATGACACAAATCTTAACCTGCAGTCCTGGCTCTGGCCTCAAAGCAAAGACTCAGACTGATTCCCCTGTAGCTCGGTGCCTCTCTATGTGAAGGTCTTCATACATTTATTTGGTATTTTGGACTAATGTTTTTAAACTGTCTGACATGTCTCCTGTTGCATCAGTAAACTCTAATGTGTCTTCTCATGTTTGTGTGTTTGGAGTAAAGACTCTTTCAGCTCATGTCTGCACTGGACTCGTTTCACTGTGAGAGTCACACATTCTGAACATTTTCACAAAACATCTTCACAAGCTCTTCTGTTTTTGTCTTTCAGGTTGTTCTGGATATTTGGGACAAAATGGGGTCATCTGTGCAGTGCCGCCGCCCCCAATACGCACATAACGCAGAGCGCGTAGAGGCGGCACGGTGGCTGAGCGGATAGCGTTCTTGTCTCACAGCAAGAAGGTCGCGGGTTCGATTCCCGCACGAGCCCGGGCCTTTCTGTGTGGAGTTTGCATGTTTCTCCCCGTGTCTGGGTGGGTTTCCTCCGGGCACTCCGGTTTCCCCCATCAACCAATAACATGCATGTTAGGGTAATATCCTCCAGCTACGGTAGTCCTGACCAAGCCTAGCAACAACATCTGGAGATGGGTCCCCGAGCGCTGCACTGCAGCGATCACTGCTCCTGAGGAGATGCCCCAGAGGCATTGAAGGATGGGTCAAATGCAGAGGACAAATTTCCCTACTAGGACAATAAAGTATACCTTAACCTTAACCTAGGGCATCACTTGCTCTGGGGCACCAAGTCAAGCTGTGCCGTCCCGCTGCTAAACTCAAGTGACAGAAAAGTCTGGTCCAGACGCATGTGCCTGATGTTTCTTAACACACAGCGCAAAAGACTGTGGAAACTGTTTCGAACTCATAAGCTCTTGGCCAATCTTTATTTCGCATCTGTAGGACACATACTGAGCCAGTTACGAGGAGAAACAGCAGATGAATTAAAACGGCTGCAGATTTAAACACGCAAATTACAGTGGCGAAATATGGCTGATTTTTCCACATTTATGTTTAGATTCTTTCAGAGGGAAACACAAACCATGAATCTAGTCTATTTGTGCTGACAAAAGTTACAGACTATAGTATTCCTCAAACTGTAGCGCAAGGATGCAGCCATACGCTGAGCTGTGTTCAGTGGCTCAGTGTGCGCAGGAGAGGAACAGTGGCGGAGCAGAGGGTGTTTGAAGGGGCGAAGGGAGATGGGGCCCCACTGGAAAGCAATTTGAAAAAAAAAAGAAATAAATGGATTTACTGTTCTAAATATCCCAGATAAAAGGACAATTAATTTATTATGTAAAAAAAAAAAAAAAAAAAAGAAGGAAAAAATGTAGGGGACTCTCAGACCCTGTGTCTTAAAATAGATTTGATAGTGTTAGTAGTGTGTGACTGTGTGTGTGGAGACGGTTAAGGGTTGGGAGTTTTTTTTTTTTTTTTTTTTGGAGTTGGGGGGCACCTTTTTGAAATCTTGCATAGGGCACCAAAATGACTAGCAGCAGCCCTGCATCTGTGGGACTCAGAAGCATCACCTTCTTCAGCGATACGATGATGTTTATACTTGTGGAGAATCGTCTGAACAGATGAACGTGGCTCCTTCAGGAATCATCTGGAAACTGCTCCAAGGATGAACCAGACACTTCTCTTCCTGAGATCTGGACTCATGTCTTTGGATTTTCTCAAGATGTTTCACAAAGAAGCAGTTTGTTTCAAATGTAAAATACTGTTTCTAATGAACTCAAAACTCAAACTGAGACCAGTGTAAGAAAACTTACAGTGACATTTTATTGTTTTATGTATAATCTATTTGATTGTATGGCATGTAATGTATTGTTATATATGTTCTAAAATGTATAAAATTGTCTGTATTTCGCAAATACAGATCATTTTGTTAAATCTCGTGACCTAAAACAAGAAAAGTTTATTTTTCTTTTATGTATGACAGAGAGTGTGTGTAAAAGCTTCTGTGTGAAAACATTACAGATTATGCAGATCAAAAGATGAAATAAAACAATAAAAAGGAACCTTTCAAATCTTCCCTCATGTTCTCAAACACATGTGCTTGATCCACTGTGAGCCGTTCTGTGGGTTTGGTTTCCACATAAAGCGACTGTAATCCTCAGAATACACTCAAATGTGAAATGAAGTGAATTGTCTTTGTGTGTAATCCACAGGAAACACAGGGAAAGCATTCTATTGTGACCAGGACTGTGAAAACATACAGCGCCATCTACTGTTCATGTGAGGAACTGTCTGTCTTCTCGGAGAACTGACCATGTGACAGAGATGGCGAGTAACTAAGTATTTTACTCAAGTACGAGTATCTGTACTTTACCTGAGTATTTACTTTGACTTCTTACATATATCTGTTCTTTCTACTTTCTACAGCTTTGTTTCCTCTTCATCACTTGACAAAAGTCTAAATATTTATAATTATTTCAACACTCGTACACATTCGAAACAAACCTTGTCATCTGCAAAAAAAACACTAAACTATTTCTAGTTTGAAAAAAAATGTGTTTCTAGATTGATTAAAAAGTCGTAAAATCTGTATTTTGATTTAGATTTTTGGTCTTTTTCTGGTTGAGATGGTCTGACTTGATGGACCTAGATTATTTAACTTGTTTCAAAGTGTTTCTGCTTTGTCTTAATAAATGTGTGTTTATTTCCAGCCAAATATTTTCGAATGCTGTAAGGCATTTGAAATTTGATTCAAGTTAAAATCTATTGTAAACTGTCGGAAAAGTCTTGAAACAAGTGAAATATTCTGCCAAAATTTAGCAATTTTTTTTTTTAATCACGTTAAAGCAACTAAGGGCAGTGGCAGTAGCGGAGGTGCACAGTCAGAGCACAGAGGCTCTGGTCCTGGAGGGGACTCGGGGTCCTGAGTCCTGTGGGGTTAGAACACAGAGGCTCTGGTCCTGGAGGGGACAAAGGGTCCTGAGTCCTGTGGGGTTAGAACACAGAGGCTCTGGTCCTGGAGGGGTCTCGGGGGTCCTGGAGTCCTGTGGGGTTAGAACACAGAGGCTCTGGTCCTGGAGGGACCGGGGTCTTGAGTCCTGTGGGGGTTAGAACACAGAGGCTCTGGTCCTGGCGGACACAGGGTCTTGAGTCTGTGGGGGTTAGAACACAGAGGCTCTGGTCCTGGAGGGACACAGGGTCTTGAGTCCTGTGGGGGTTAGACACAGAGGCTCTGGTCCTGCGGACACAGGTCTAGCCTGGGGTTAGAACACAGGGTCTCCTGGAGGGACCAGGGTCTGGTCGTGGGTCAGAACACAGAGGCTCTGGTCCTGGAGGGACACAGGTCTTGAGTCCTGTGGGTTAGACACAGAGGCTCTGGTCCTGGCGGGACACAGGGTCTTGAGTCCTGTGGGGTCAGAACACAGAGGCTCTGGTCCTGGAGGGGACACAGGGTCCTGAGTCCTGTGGGGGTTAAAACACAGAGGCTCTGAGACTGGGACAGGCTGCTGCAGGTTTATTAAAGGAGTCATTTTATGCATAACTGAATTTTTTTTTTTCCTAAAATTATTTTATATACAATAATTTGCAAAAATACATAACCTACAATCATGTAGGAATTACAATTTTTGACTGAACTATATAGAAATAAAAATCTGAAACAGCTGTTTTTTGTTCTTACGAGTGCTCCTCAGTGTTCGTAGGATTTGTTCTTACAGTCGAACATTTTCCGTTAGAACACATTTTTGGAATGCCAAAAATGTTCGTAAACAGCCCTTAAGAACAAATGTGTTCGTATGAATGAGGCCCATTAATCTTAAAAGAGTCATTTTAAGATTTTTCTCTTGATAAGACCAAGTCTTGATTATTTTACTTGTTTAAGATATTCTCCCCTGATTTATCTTATTTAGATATAAACACTGATTTTAAGCAAATGTGTATCTGTGTTAAGCCATAATTACTTCAATCATGAAAAGATTTTCTTTCAAATCTTGTCAAGAGAACTTGAAACTAGCATTTTCTGCTTAAAACAACGAGGTTAGTCAAATGTTCTTACTGCACTGGCCCATTATTTCACTTGAAATAAGACTTTCTTACTTATTTTTGAAAGGCCTTTTTGCAGTGCTGTTACAAGGACATTTACAGAGGATCTTCAAGGGTTTGATCTCATCAGGCCCGTAGATCAAGACATACCTTTTTTGGCCTCACTATGTCCACATGGCGGCACGGTGGCAGAGCGGTTAGCGCTCTGGCCTCACAGCAAGAAGGTCGAGGGTTCGATTCCCGCACGGCCCGGGACCTTCTGTGTGGAGTTTGCATGTTCCTCCCCGTGTCTGGGTGGTTTCCTCCGGGCACTCCGGTTTTCCCCCACCAACTGATAACATGCATGTTAGGGAACACTTGGTGATAGTCGGTTGAGGCGCCAGGTGTTAGGTGAATCGCCTCTGCTGAGTTGCCCCAGGGCAGTTTTACTATCACTGAGTGGGAGGGGAGGGGTTCATCTCACTGTGAAGCACTTTGTGACTCTGTGTCTGTGAAATGTGCTATACAAATAAAGATTACTACTTACTTACAGTTTCAATATTTGTATCATTGTTTTTTTCTTTTTACCATAGGTTCGACTCTCTTACAAATCTACACAACTGTTTTCACCAAGGTTTTGAAATCTTCCATACAACCAGCAATGTAGATTCTAAAATATACTATATACTATATATATAAAAGCTCCAAAATACAGGAAATGACACCAGTTTTTCTAAAAATCTCTGATTTGAAATGATCCTAATAAATAGTTCTTTCTTATTGTGGCCACTCTAAAACAATAACACAAAATAAAGGCAAGTACAGTACTGTTTTGGCCTGATCCCTTTCCTTTTCAAACTCCCCTCAAGTGTTCCTGTAAATATGAAGCACTGCACAGAGCTGTTACTTTTTGTTTGCTTTCTCTTCGCCTGGACTGTTTTCTCAGGACTGTTAGTGACTCACGGTGATTGTTTTCCTCTCATGTTGTTGAGACTCCTGCTCTGCCTGATCCTCCTGTGAGATCCGGGTCTGGGATCAGGAGCTGGGTCTGCTCACTGCGGTGGTCCACTGCACAAGAGCAAAGTCTGTCTAACCTTAATCTGTGAGCGACCTCGAATGTCTTTTACTTTCAGCCACTTTCACTGTTTATGGAATTGGAAGAGAATAGAACAGCCACATAACACTTGACCTTGCTTTTGACCTACACTAACATTTATAACACTGTATAAAGCATTCAAACTGGTATTCTCTGACATTAAAGGACAGGTATGATACTTTTGTTTCATCCTGTTCTAACATAGATCCTTCATCACAAACACAGCTGGAGTTCTTCTTTTCTTCTCTCTCTGAACATGTCAATACTTTAATGGTTGTTTACATAACATTTACATAACACTCTCTTACTTTAATTCCGTGGGTTGTCAGGACTTCCAGAGACAAATCATAGTTTTCAGATTTCTGCCAGGTTTTTGTGTGGCTCCCAGCAGACGGGAATGGAAAAAGTAACTTTAGAGTTTGTAGCCAAGTGAGTCATTTGCTGAGCATCAATTGTTTAAAACAAAAAATAATAATAATAAATACATAAATAAACACATTCTCTTCTCAATTGATTTAATATATTTTCTGTTACATCTATTCTGATGCATATTAGAAATAATATTTTACATATACAGTACCATCTTGGAGTAGTCATTTTATTCTCATAAAATGAGGCTTATTTAGTGAACTTGAACTACAGGTGCACTATGACTATGACTCATGGACTGTCTTCTGATGTGACCAATCATTCAGAAACTGGTCTCATACATGCATACACATATACAGTTACATTATATATATAATATATATATATATAATATGTTACGACCCAGGCTCGGTGAGCCGCAACAAAGGATGGGGAGACACGACAAAGGTTTGGCCCTCAGAGGGGTTTTATTTAAACAATAATAAAGATGTTACTGTTGTCAGTAAATGGAGAATGTGCTGTGGTGTGTGAGGTGCAAATGTAAATCAGTGTATGAGAACCAGTGTAGTGCAATGTGTGGTGTTGAGGTGCGTGTAAAAAGGTGCGGCGGGCTGGCGTGGCTGGCGTGAGCAGGGCCCGGGCGGCTGGCGAAGACCCAGGTGTCCTGCGGATGAGAGAGAGCGGGCGTTCCCTTTCCGCTTATTTAAGGGCGCGGCCTGCAGTGGCGGAGCCGAGTTGGAGACCTGCACAGACAGAGAGGAGGGAGAGGCGGCGGCAGAAGGGCTGCAAAGCGGGCCGTAACAATATATATATATATATATATATATAATATATATATATATATATATATATATATATATATATATATATAATATATATATATATAGCAGTCGTGTTTGGTGATGTGGAGCAGTCCACCTGTGTGGTTCTGAACAGAGCTGTGCCTCTGAGCTCATGGACAGTGGAACAGGTTTTATCAGAGGTGCTGTTAGACATGTGAATGTGTGGTTCTTTCTGTTGTTGGCTGTGTAGTAGAGGTCATAAAGGTAATGTGGTCGTAAGGAGCTGCAGTTGTTGTTGTCTGAGTGGAGCTGTCCATGTGTGTGGTGCTGAACCCTGTACAGTATGGAGCTGTTCACCTGTGAGGTGCTGAACAAAGCACTGCCTCTACAACTAGCTCTAGTTCTACTAGACACATGAAGCAGTGTTTTTGCTGGCAAAGGTAGTCTGTTCCCAGAGTCTCCAGAGAGAATGTCCCTGAGCTTTAGGAACCATCAGGTCCCTGGAAGAGGGATTTCTCTCTCTCTCTCTCTCTCTCTCTCTCTCTCTCTCTCTCTCTCTCTCTCTCTCTCTCTCTCTCTCTCTCTCTCTCTCTCTCTCTCTCTCATCGTCTCTCTCTCTCTCTCTCCTCTCTCTCTTCTCTCTCTCTCTCTCTCTCTCTCTCTCTCCTCTCTCTCTCTCTCTCTCTCTCTCGTCTCTCTCTTCGTCTCTCTCGTCTCTCTCTCCCTTCTCCTCTCTCTCTCCTCAATCTCTCTCTCTCTTCTCTCTCCCTCTTCTCTCTCTTCTCTCGTCTCATCTCTTCTCATCTCTGTCTCTCA
>CM076411.1:18923083-19153773 GCA_038363315.1 Mugilogobius chulae | reverse complement strand
GAAAATCTCGTTGAGCCGAAACAGTAATTTTCAAAACACTAAACTGTTTTTTTTTAATCACTAAATGGATTTTTTAATTAGAACTAAATCAGAACTGGGCCTCATTATTAAAGGTCAGAGTGTTTTTCATAAATACGTTCACAGATTCAGCGGCATTTTCTTTGGTATTAGAGCCATAATCAACACACGTGTTGTAAATAAAAATGAGAGGAATAAAACAACCCTTGTCTGTGTTTTTGTCAACATTTGCATTAAGGCAGAAATGTAAATGTAATATTGTATAAAATTTCCGACTTAAACAGTTCTTCTTCACTTCTGCCTGTCAACAAGTGTCAAGCAGAGTTTTTTTTTTTTTAGCTAATTTTAATCTCACTAAAAACTATGTAAAATATATTAAATATTTTAAAAATCTTAAATAAGAGAAAATGTGCTTGTTTCTTTAACGGCTTTTTTCCCCCCCACCTTTTTTTCAAGGTAAATCTTGACTTTTTAAAATAGATTTAAGATGGTATTTTTTCCAGTGTATTACTTTAGATGTCGGATGGATTTAGATAAAATAAAGCTCATAGTATTACACAAGTGACACAAAGGATCTATATTAGGGATGGAAATCGATCGAAAACTTCGAAAATCAATCGAAGTATGTAGCAATTGAATTGAAAGGCCAGAATCAGTTTTGCTCTTGCAGCCACTGACTTATACACACACTCTGCAGTTGTATAAAACACACAATAATACAAGAATAGTCACAATGTTTGAAGAAACAAAATGTGAACTTGTGCAAGACCCGACTAAATGTTCTTTATTATGTTGCGTGAACAACTGATGGGTGGATCTGTGCATATGGACACTAAATATTACTGTTTACTGTTTTAATGACAAAAAACACTAGTTCTAAGCGCTAACAACAGTGTCTTTTTTTAAAGGGACTGTACTTTTTTGGCAACAAGATAACTTATTTTCCCTCTAGCACTGATGCCTTGTTAATGTATCTAATCAGGTGGAAATTAGTCCCCAAAGTCCTGTCTATGTCTAATAAAATCCCGAGCTAGCATTGTGGCTAACTGTTTTAGCATAGTGACTCACCTCGCTGTTAAAAGCTGTGAAAAAACATTAAAACTCATCATGATGAATTCTGAAGCTCAGAATGCATTAGCTACGTGAGGAAATCATGTAGTTGAAGGAAAAAGGTTAAAATTAATATATCTGTTTGTTTACATTTTTAGGAGGCAAAAATCAGGTACAGTTAAATGTCATGTCTTTTTTTGTGTCCTAAGATAAAAAAAGCTAATATGGATAAAAAATTGAAACAAAATCAACATTTTGGCTGCAAAATTGAAACTGAATCAAATCGTGACTTTGTGAATCGTTCCATCCCTAATCTATATTAAATGTATTTCATTTTCTATATTTTTTGGAGTTTAAATGCTTTTTATTGCTTCTACTGTTAAGCTGCATTACATACAAAATAAAAATAGTTACTTTTATATTCAGTATACATTTATGACAATATCACAAACATAGTACAAATATAACTGCAGAATCAATTTTTGTTCAGCTTGCTTGGTCTTCTTCATTAACAGAAAACATTAAGCATAAATACATATGACAAAACAATAAGAGAAAAGCTGTGTAATATAATCACTGTTGGGGAAAGTATTAAAAAATAATCAGCTATACATCAACTCCGTTTACTTTTACTAGAAAGATAGTAATAGTAAGATAGAACCCTATCTAACACTGATAATAACAATAGGCCTACATTGCTTAGAAGTGCATCCAAATCCTTCAAATCACCTCATCTAAAATTATTTTTGAAAGCCTGTGCACACAAATTCAGTGTTTTCTTTTTTTAGTTCTTCTCTGCAGCCTCAGTTTTATTTGTTTATTTTTTCTGATCTTACCAACTTATTTGCTGCAGGAACAAACATGCCCAAGAGGAAAACTCCCAGTAGTGGACCACTGACGACTCCCATTACAGTAAAAGATCCCTGCAGGTAAAGAGAAACATGAAAGAAATCATGCATGCATTATTATTGATATTTTTAATGACCAGAACCAAACCGACTATGATGTGATACCTGAAGCACTCCCCAGTCCAGGAACGAGGACAGAGCAGCGACTGAAATACACCCAATTCCATAAAACAAGGCTAAAAAGGAGGAAACAAAAATGGTTGATCATCATCAAGGTTTTGTCTTGACACAAAGTTATTATAAAATCACTAATAAGAGGTTAAGCACAGACATTGTTTTAATTGCAAAATTCTCCAAAACATTCTGATTGAGAGATAAATACACTTTGCTTTTCATGTCTAAATTTTTATCCCTGGAGTGAGGGCTGGGCCACACGGACAAAAATGTATATAGGCGATTGATATATTTTTTCATATCTCAATATACAATATATATCTTGATTTCTTTGAAATTACATTAAAGGTGCACATCAGTGTAACTTTCTGGAGGCGAAAAGTTATCTATATGATTCAGTAGAATTAGAAAGTTAAAACTAAACTTTTGGACTGAATGGAGACCGATACGTTTTATGCCATATTATGAAAAAAACAACAACAAAATCAGCTAAAGGAACAATTTTTCTGCAAAAACAGATGTGTTCGGGCCCTCCTCCAAGCCAAATAATCGACTATTTTGTGGCCATGCAAGCCTGCTCAAAATAAAAATGCTGATTTTTACTACTTAGTGTAACTTAGTGTAACTAAGGCATCGAAATGACAAAAGTTTTTTTTGGCCAAAAAGTTGCGCAGTGCATCTTTAAGTGATTTTTTTTCTAAGCCCGCTGATTACAAAGTAAAAATGGAAAACTGCATTTAATATACTATTACATCGACTATTGCAACAAAAGTGAATTGATCTTATCATTCTGTAGCGTATGGCCAAATTCATATCTTGTCCAGTAAATATCTTGATATAGGATATATATCAATGTGTTGCCCAGCCCTATCTGCCGTTTTTTTTTTTAACACAAATTACTTTATGTGTTATGTGTTAAAATGGAAAGCAGTAGTTTTTCTGTTGTCATGGCAACGGCACAGTAGGCTACTTCACTTGCTTGTTTGCTAACGGCCGTTGGAGATTTAGGACATTTTAACTGCAGCGCTACAAATAATGTCCTCATCAAACAGTGTAAAACATCTTTTTGAAGGAGAGACAGGCAATGACGTCAACTGTCAAAAGTCTGTGAGAAAAGTGTCTTTGTGTCTTTCTGCTTTATGTTTCTAACACTGTTTGCCGGATTTTATCTGTTCATCTGTCACAAACAAACTCAACATTTAGCAGAGTTGTGGTTGGTTATATTTTTCATCATAGCTAAACTTTTTCTTATTTTAGCTGTATTTTGAGGAAACCGGAGAAAAACGTCCCTTCTCAATATTGACTCCCAAGTATTTTGCCACTCAGTGCTAAGATAGTACTACGTCTAACCTCTATTCATGAAATTAATGCAGAATACTAACTTACAGAGTGCCTTTGAGACGAGTACTATATTCGACTGTTTGATGTGGGTCAAATGAGGCCTGAGTATGTCCTCTAGTGTCACAGCTGCCATGGCGTTGATGCTCGTGGAGGCAGTGCTGAAACAAGATTATGTTTAATAAAGAGAATATAATCACATTTCTCTCTCTGTGTCATACATCAGCTGTTACCTTAGAGTTCCGCTGTAGGCACAAGCCAAGAAAAGACCCGGGAAACCAGGATAGCCATCGAATATTTCTAACACAAAGTTTGGCATGTACTTGAAAATAGAAAAAGAAACATATTATCTGTCACATGTGTATAAAACTGCAGTTAAGTTCAGATAAAGTCTGTGTCTGTACAGTTAGAAGGAGACATTGTGGAAGTACCCTAGAATAGGTTGGTTTCAGCACATTTCAGTCAGAGCAAAAGCCTTTAATTTATTTGGGTGAGTTACTGTTTTTAAGAGAAATATCCAAATTTATCATCCACAAATGTTGAAACGTGTTATTGTTTGTTTTTGATTGCCTAAATAAACTTGTCATCTTGGGTGCCCTAACTTTTTTTTTATCCAAAGCAGGCTAAAGTTTGTATTTGTTTTTTCCACGTAAATATTTTGCAATATACCGATGGACAAACCTAATTTTGCATTGATTTAAAAAAAAATTATTTGAATTAAGATAGTGAATAAATATTTTTTAAATGTTTGTGGTTATGTTTTAGCAGTATAAGCTTAATTAAAACTTGTTTTATAAGCTTTATTTGATGTACTTTGACTATCTTTGACTTAAAATGTAATCAGACAGACACTCCGAACAAACCTTGCCACTTTTGGAGAGCCGATTTAGCTCTCTGGCCCAACTTTGGGCACACTGTCTCAGAGTATTTTCAACTTTACAAAAATCATCATGTCTTTCAGGGTTGGATATTACCACCACTTTCAGAAATGATTTAGAGTGAGCACGGTGGCAGAGCAGATAGCGCTCTTGCCTCACAGCAAGAAGATTGCGAGTTCGATTCCCACATGGCCTGGACCGTTCAGTGTGGAGTTTGAATGTTCCTCGATGTGTCTGGGTGGTTTCCCCACCACATGCATGTAAGTTTCAAGTTTTCTAAATAATATGTTTAAGCAAATCCATTCTTGATTTAAGCAATTATGGGTTAAAACAAATACACATTTGCTTAAAACAATATCCGGATAAGGTAAACCATGATCTTAAAACAAGTCAAATAATCTTAGTAAGACTTGCAGCCCGATCTTGCCCCTTTGTCTTAGCCGGTCTTAGCCTTGGTCTTAAGTATTCCTCTGTTGGCCACTAGTGGCTCTCTCCAAGCTCTATACACTGTCAGTGTAGAAGGTGTGGCTCCAGCCAGATGTGAGGGGGTGCAGTTTTTTTCATTGAACCTGACACATGCTCAAGCCTGTGACAAGTGGGTAGCTGCTTTAGGATCACAGGCAAAAGAGAACTGTAGCAGCAGCTTCAGTTTGAAAAAAATTGCAATAATAGAAATCTATTTGGTGAAAGTCTATTTACTTGACAGACTTGATCAACTTTGTCTAAAAATGAGGCCAGCATTTTTTTAACGTGTTGACACATAAAAAATGGTTTAAAAAATACATGATGGCCTCTTTGGCCTTTCCATAGCATTCACACTGACCCATGTTCACTCTCACATCTGATTATCTTTTTTATTAAGTCAACAAGCTTTATGTAAAAGAAAAGACACATTTTTAGACAAAGTTGTTAAAGTCTGTCAAGTAAATAGACTTTCACCAAATAGATTTCTATTATTACAGTTTTTTTCCAAACTGAAGCTGCTGCTACAGTTCTCTTTTGCCTGTGATCCTAAAGCAGCTGCTCACTTGTCACAGGAGTGAGCATGTGTCAGGTTCAATGAAAAAAACTGCACCCCCTCACATCTGGCTGGAGCCACACCTTCTATACTGACAGTCTACAGAGCTTGGAGAGAGCCACTAGTGGCCACAGAGGAATAATTAAGACCAAGGCTAAGACCGGCTAAGACAAAAGGGCAAGATCGGGCTGTTGGTCTTATTAAGTGAAAAAATCTTAAATGTTGTCTTTTAAGATTAACATGCTTAGTTCAAGTCATTGTTAATTCATTCATATTTCAGTTAAACAATTTGGTAATGCCAATTTTGACTTGTATTCCAGCTCAGTCTTATGCTTTTAGATACATTTTCACATATTCATATTTAAAATCATTATTTACAAATGTTGA
Organism: Mugilogobius chulae; assembly: GCA_038363315.1. Lineage (NCBI taxonomy): Eukaryota > Metazoa > Chordata > Actinopteri > Gobiiformes > Gobiidae > Mugilogobius > Mugilogobius chulae. The sequence goes on along the minus strand of CM076411.1, from coordinate 19,148,062 downwards.
ACTATTAAATCTTTAATCTTAGAAACAGCACTTTCAGAAGCTATAATGAAAAAAACATTTCAGTATGGTTTATTCATATTGACAAAGCCAGTTTTTAGTGCAATGGTTAGCCGCCGTAATTCTAGACATTATCCCTAATGGATCAGAAAACATTTGCCCATTATAAAGTGTTGTCATCATGAGCACAATGTATGAGTAATTGTATCCGAAGATCAGGCGATGAGATTTACGCGCGGCACAACGCTGCCGTTGGGCCCGCGCGCGAGCCGCGGGGACCACAACAGGCCGGTGCCGCGCCCCGGGACAATTTTTTTCTATCCGATGTCATCTCAAATCTGCCATCTTTCTCCCGCGCTATGCATTGACATATTTGTTCTCTGAATGGTTAGATCAATCACTATCACTCACTGTTTGAGACACAATGTCTGTCAAGTATTTTAAAGGTCTTGACAAGAGGTTTATAAGTAGTGGTCATAATAATGTATACGATGAATACTTTACATTGTTAAGTATGTATGTACTTCACTCTAAATAAGTTTACTTATCAGACTATCTTGTGATGCCTCGACTCTTTTCTTGCAGTTATCGTCATATGATGTTGCTTCATCAGTTGAGAGAAAGTAAGAATGCACTCTGTTTCTGGAATTCTTTATTTTTTCCTGATGTGGTCTTTGTTATTTGTCACTGTTACTTTGGCTTTAGCCTCATCGATAATACTGTTCCCATTTTCTGTAGTGTTTTTTTGAGATGTAAAACTAAGATGCGTGTTCTATTCTTTTTTAGAAGCTCATAAAGATACACTGACTTGAATTGATAAATTGAATCTCAGTCTCAGTAGTTTGGAAAAGGAACAACACAATACATCTTGGTCAAATGAGTTCATTTATCATCTAATCTGCTAAAACCAAGGTCATATTTCTTGAATTATTATGTGGTATCCTCGTCATGCTAATTATTCAGAATTTCCCTGTCATCCTTATGTGGGTCACTCCAGCAGCTTTTTCTATATATAGTTGTCAAAGAGGGAGCAAGGCCAAAATTTTCAGTTCATTTTTTAAAGAATGACTGCATTTGAAGTGTAGAGACAGGCACGTCAATGTCCTCTCCTCCTTTTTTCTGTCACAGTGGACACCAGCCAAGCCTGCCAGTGCCAGGATATATTATTACTCTATATCTTTTCCTCTTCTAATGGTGTCCTCCTGCTCCTGTCGTTGCCATGGACACTAAGGAATGTAGCAGAGACCAGAGGTGAGGATGTGTCCAGGGTTACATTCACACACGTTCGGTAATGTTCTAATGGAGTCACAATTACATGTTAGAATCCATCAGTATCACACAGAGGGTTGTAGCTAGAAATGAAAAAAAAAAAAAACACTATTGAATATATTTAACAATAATATGCCTGTTTAGAGTACTATTAAAACAGGTGGAAGTAACCATTTACAGCTATTTTCATTAGTTTAAATATTGTATTTGTACATTATATACTTGTAGCTGTATAATTGTAGTTCAGTTTCAGGCTGAGACTCTGCCCCAAAGCATGGCTTTGTCTGTCAGTTCTATCTAGATCTTTTTGTAACAAACAGGCATAACAGCCTTACCTGTAAGTTACAGTTTAAAACCATTAACAGCCTTTTGTGAAGTTGTTCAGAAATTACTGATCTAAAATATAAATATATTTATAAGAAGATCTAAAAATATGATTAAAAATCAGTATTCTGAGTAGTATTTATTATGACTATTTTTTTACTTCTACTACAATTTTAAGCAGTCTAGCTAGTTAGTATTACTTTATTTCACTAATAAATGATTTTCCTTATTTACTTAATCAACCCAAAGTTATTCTTGGTCTAGTGTAGGACTAAAACCCTAGAGTCATTTAGCTTTGTTGGCCAACAATTTAATTTGTTGGTTTTTATTTTATTGGGACTTAACATACCATTTTAATATGAAACTTTTCTTGTCTCGTCAAAGCACACGTGTGTAAATTATATACAAATCCCAAACTGTTTTAAAACTGTTCCAGTTTTCTTTGTTAAGTGTTAATACAACTTGACTAGTATAAAAAAGGTTGCATTATTAGGTTTAAAATCAGTGAAATGATTGTGTTACTATTATTGCAATACCATTTTTCCACAGAACATTTAACAAACATGTAAAGCTCTAATATTGTGCAGCTTGTATGTTGTATATGCCATAAGACTTATAAGCAGTTTTAAATACATATTCAGTGAGATTAGATGTCCCGTATGTCTTACTGTACTTTGAAAAGGTGGTACTTGAGACTTGAGAGTCCCATTGCATTTCTCTGTGGGAGGGAAAAAAATCTTTGTGTAACCTGTTTGTGTGTTGATTTAGGAGGGTGACTCACGTCGTGTCTATTATAAGTGGAGACGGATCAGGTTGCTAGGCAATTAAGAGCGGCTATTGTCAAAGGGGACAATGGTGGACCCACAGTGCCCTGTCTTCGTCTACTTTTGTTTTTTTTCCTATTTGTACAAGCTGGAAGAGTCATGATTTGGGACTCTTATTCAATCTTTTGGATGGATAAAGATTAGCAAATAACGTAATATTTGAACACATTTATGATATTTGAAAATCTTGCAACAACTGCAGCTGGGTCATTTTGTCTGATATTGTTTTGAGGACTCAGTTGACCTGGCTGTTGCTTACCACAGCTGAACACAGTGGCACCTACGTCATTGTGCCTGCTTTGATCAGTAATCATCCACTTGAGTCGCAATCAGGAGAGAAATACCGCTTGGAATAAAGCAGAAATGATGAGGGTTTCAGTGTTGCTAAAAAGTAAACACTTAAAGCATACATTTATGCTGATTGCAGTCTTACAGTAGATTTACAAAAGCATTCTTTTAATATCTAACTTTGATTTGGTGCTCTGATTCCACAAATATTTCAAATATGTGTGTATTTTTGACTCTGATTTCTGTTCATTTCAGCACTTCTTTTATTAAAAATATACCTCGGGCTATATTAGACTAAAGATAAAAATAAGTGAATACTGCAGGGCAAGACACTTCAAAGCCTTCTGTGTCCGTACACAGGTTTGCAAATGTGTATTTGATTTGGTGAGTGGTTTCTTAATGTAACATTATTTGAGTGCCTCGAGGGTTGAAAAGTGCTGTATCAATAATAGACCACTGACCATTAATAAATCAGGTCTAACATTATTATTATTTCAGTATTTGTTTTTTTTTTAATACAATTTGTTATTTAATAGTCTATATTTAAAAGCCGTCAGATACCACATTCTCAGGTGCTCCTAAATCTTCATCCAAGAACTAACTAATCACATTCTTGTCTGTTCAGTTGAGTCCTCACAGTTGCCAACAAAAGATCGCAAACTACTATTGTTTAAAAGAAAAAGACACATTTACCTATTTCAGCTTGTATCAATGCAATGTGTTAATACACAATAGAGCTGAATTAATACAGACCCATATCACAAATACCAATTGTTTTCTGGCCATGTACATACGTATATCACTATGACCAACCTCTCTACATGCACACTTTGCTTATCTTGTCTCTGTAAACGGCTCAATAGCTGTTCATTTCATCACTCTCCTGCTAGATTTGGGCGAACACAGAGTTGACAGCGAGAAAGAGAGATAGAGAACGAGAGAGGAGGGAGGAGGAGTGGAGGAAAGAGAGAGAGAGCGAGAGAAAGAATGGACTCGCAATCATTGGAAAGGGACCAAAGTGTGCATAGCTGGAGGCAGAGAAGAGAGATGGCAGCATTTCTGGACACTCAACGGTTATAAGGGAAAGATCTCGTTCATATCTGAGGCGACAGGGGGAGGAGAAGCTCAGGAGTTGGTGGACGTATGCCTGGTCCATGCCTGTGCGTGACAGTCTGTGGGTGGTGGGCAGGGAGGGCAGACCCGTTACACTGAGGATGAGACAGCGTTTCTAACAGGATATACTCTCCACCAATTTTGGGATAATACTGTGTTTTGGCAAGCGTCACAGAGCCGGGAGAATTGCAGGCTTCAGCCATGGAAGGATTGCTGTCTCCTATGCGTACACGGGTAAGTTACTATGGAGATGAAAGGGAGACACTACAGGTAAAAGTCTGATTTGAAAGAATTATGTCACTGTAAATAATCAACTTTATTGAAAAAACAAACTATGCATTTCTATTTTGATTTATTTTTAGTTTTATTTATATATCTAAAAACATGACTTGAATCTTCAAATAATAAACCATCACCTGTAGTGTCTCTCTTACCATTCTCCACATAGACATCAGCAACGTGTCACATTTTGGGCTTTAGAGCGATTTGTGATGTCTTAGAAAGCCGGCAAAATGATTTATACGTACCACTGCCGTCTCCGTGGTGATGCCAGAAGTCAGGAGAAGTTTCGAAGATGCCAGCGTTGCTAGGGGCGTCAAGGAGACTGCAGTGGGGGTGTGTGGGAGAGTGTTGATTTATTGTAGCATGACAGAAAGAGCATTTGGGAATTTGATTTGCGCAAATATGAGTAGGCAGTTTTGTCTACTGTAGAATGTCTACTGCGTGCTTTACAGATAATGGTGCATGTTCACGTTTAGTACTTTTGAAACAATCAGGATGGATGTGTGTGCAGTGCTTTTCATAATGAATCGACTCAATGTTTGCTAATGGCTATTCATTCTCTGTTTTGATCAATTCATTTTGGACAGAGCTCATTGTACATTGTGTTGGCTGTATACTGGCTGCCTTGGTACTGTAAGGATGATTGTATGTTTTAATGAATGGGAAAAGGGCAGTTGTGCATTTAGCTTCCAGCAAAATGAATTGATAATAAGGTAGCTCAGTAGTTCAAATACAGTGGGATTTTAGAGTGCTTATGTGTGGTCAAGGGAGTTGTGGTTGAGTCTGCATTAATATTTATAAAGGAGTGATTGTATTTTTGATATGAGAGAAGAGGGCACAATAGGGGATTATGTGACAGGTAATTACATTTATGGTGGAGAAAATCCAATAAAAGCTTCAATTATAGATAAGTTATAGTATTAATGATTAAATGCATTTTTATTGTCTTGTAGGTGTGAGATTTTCAGCCATGTAAAAAGGAAAATCTTTATGAAATACATTACAATGATTAAAGACATGTAATAAACTCACATACAAATGGATATTAAAGGAGACCTATAGTGTATTTTCTATGGATTTAGTAATAAACAATGACATGCTGTTTATGTCAGTAATTTGCATTATGTCTATTGTTAAACACAAAGATGATGGAACAGGTCTATTGACTTTGTGTTCAGAACTGCAGAGCTAAGGGCTAGGGTTAAGGTCTTTAACTGAAGCAGACTCTAACTTCCTTGTATAAATTATTGGAAAGTGCTAACATGACTATTTTGAATCTTTATATTCTACTCTGAATCTTTTTTTTTTCAATCTAGCTTTTTCAGTTCCGATACCAATTCCGATACTTTGGCTTTAAGTATTTACTGATGTGTACAGTGTAAGGACTGAAATTGCTTTTCTTTCTTATTTATCATTAAAGTGTTATGTAACTGTTATTTATAGTACAAGTCACAACTTAACAACTTAGTCTGAATAAAATGTCCAATAATATGAGACATTCTTGATCAATACCAGTCAACAAATTTGTCTAGTTATGTCCAATTAAAGGCACAACTATGATATCGGCGGATTGATATCATGGAGCTGATATCCGATCCAGGATCGATTAATCCCTAGAAGTAAGTGAAGTCAGAAAGTCAGAAATATTTTTCAGCTGAGCACTTGAGCATCAGCTGCAAGACAATTCATGATTACTCAAATATGCCTGAATCAACCCAATTACAACTTTGTGTAAAGTAATAATGAGAGAACATTGTTCTAACATGGTTAACAACTCAGAAAAGTGAATTTTACATAATAGGTGCAATTTAAAGCAATTATGAAACTGTGTAGTTAATAGAACAAGTATTTATACTGAAAAGAATTCTAATATTTGAATTTTCCTTTAATACAGTCTGACTGTATATGAATTTAATATTGTTTAACAAAGTGGGGCAAGAGATTTTTAGAGAGATTAACATGAGACAAGAAATGGCCCCCATATTATTTCATATTTTCACTTATATTTTGCATCATCGTTGTAACATTTTAAATTGTGTTAAAATTACAATGCAATATCAAAAACTTTACAAGCAAAAGGTTTATGCATTGTTTTTGTTTAAGGAAAAGAAGAAAATAAGACTACATTCCATAGTTATCACTGCAGAGTACTTAAAGTACTCATCAGAAAAGTCTTGTTTATGATGAAAAGTCAAAGTTTGCAAATCTTTTCAAATACATTATGGTATGGTTGTTGTTTCTTAGATGTGCTTAATTCTCTTCAATAGATGAATTTATATGTTGTTTGGGGTAATTGTGACATGTAGACTACTGTAGAATTCCAACTAAAACAATGTCTATGTTTTTTATATGTATAGGTTTCTTCTAGCCTGGAATGTATTTTTGAGTTGTACCTTATGTTTCAGCTGCATGTTTGTTAATAAGAAAACTACACGTGTAATCTCAATGTCTTCCCTAAAAATCTTCAGTAAAGAACATTTTCGTTTCCATCCATGGTACTCTTGTCCGTCCACCAGCTGTCAGTCTGCCGCTCGCTGCGTCTTTGGCCGTCATTACGGGTGAGTGCTATTTGCAGATTGTTGAGTTCGCTTGGAGATAGACTTGGCTTTCAAAATCATGGCCCTGAATCAAGCCCGCTGCATCTGTCAAGTCTGCCACTCTTCTCCAGATCGACCCGGGGTTCCAAACGTAGCATCACCACCAGACACACCGAGTCCTAAACGCGGCGGCGAACAGTTTGTCTGAACACGCATCAAAGTCAATGGAGATTTGTGTGAATGAACATCGCCAAGGTGATCCAACTGTGCTGTCCTCTGAAGCAACCCTGTCATTTAAGTGCACTTTGCGAAACCATTAATCTATAGAGGGAACTCTGAAGTTTTGATTAGTATTTTTAGTTAAAAGTTGTAAATGTTGGTACTTAATGGTTAATGGAAGAGGATGAAAATGGTGTACGGTGTAACTTTTTTGGTAGAGAATACATTACCTGCCTGCTTTCGCTGTTGTTTTTTTCACGAGAATTAAGTTTCACTGCATTAATAAGATTAACTAACTGCTGTATATTTAGAAAAAAGAGTTAGTTAGTTGATGTAACCCTCTTAGTTACCGTCAAAACAGCATTCTAAGATGGCTCTGTGCTTTTGTAAATGCTCTTCTGTTGAACAAAACATACCTATAAATTTAGTTTAAAAAATCAAAATTTTGCTCAAGCTAGTGTTATTCTGGTCGCATCTAGTTCCACCCGGTTTTCTGTTGTTTATTTTTACCAAAGAAAATCTAGGCGTTTTAGTTAAAAAAAATGGTTTCTAATGGGGTTAATGTTTTCCAAGGTATTTTTAGTATTACTGGGCAATTATTATACAAATTAACATCTTGTTTTTTGAGAATCTCGTTAATAATCTGACAATATTTAGTCAGTCCAACAGAATGTGCATCTTTACACAGCTTATTAATTTAAGATTTAAATCACAGACATATGTGAAAAGTCTGTACTATTATGTGCAGTAATTTGTCTTTGAATTCAATTTTGCACCTTCAAACCAACATTCATTTTTATCTCAATGCATTGGTCCTCTCTTAGCAGTGAAAGAAAAAAAATGAACAAATAAGTTTTACACTGTTCGACTGAAAATTTCAAGCAAAGTAATGTTGGCTTTGAATAGCCTATAACTTTCTGAAAGTATAGAGACAGGAGAAACTAGAAAATCCCTAATTGATTTATTTTATGCCCAAGTGATCAATCCAATGGTTCTACTGTCAAGTCCACAGAAGGTGACCCCTGCCTTTATGGAAGTCTGATAACTCCTAATCCTCACAGGCTTGAATAGTGCTGAGATGTGAGAGTGCTCAAAGGTTTTCCATCAACTCTTAATGCTTACTCTGCATTTGGATCATCATTTAGTCCAATGTTTAGTGTGATGATGCACCAATTTAAACTGACATATCAGTAGAAGTTGGAAGTCTTCTGTGCTGTTTTAAGTCCATAAATCATTGCCAAACTCACACTGAGAATTTCTGATTTATGCTGTCAAATCGAGTTTGAGCATGTTAGTTATATTTGGCTTTTTCAGCTCTATACAATATATAGCTTTTTGTTGTCATCATTTCCTCAATTGTGTTGCCAGCAGTAGGTGCCAGACTTAGACATTTGTTCAAAAAGACACATTGACAGTTTAAGTTGTCCAAAATACACTTGTTTAATGCCGGCATTTCTTTAAACTTGCTTGTCTTTTTAGATTTTATTAACCTGATCTTTGCGTGATATTGCAGTCATTCCATCAAACCATTATTGCCAATGATTTCAACATCTTCTTGTTCATTCACCTCATGTCATTTTCTCCCCTAGCAAAGATAAGAACTTGGGAAAGGAGCTCAAGACGCCTTTTGGTTATCCCTTGGTGATGTCTAATTTATGCATATAGGTCAGTAGAACATAAAATATCTTCTTCCCTGGATAATGTGTGCAATTTCACACCCGTTTCATGTCTCCTCTGTCCGCTTCTCAGTCAACTGGTACAGAGCATTAGGGGATCAATAAGGAAGTAGTTATCGAGTGATTAAGCCTGTCAATGTGCTATCAGAGCAATCAAAGACACTGCTATCTTCTCTGCACTGGGTTATGTGCTGAGTGGATGTGTCCCTATCCAGCCGCAGGTGACAGAAGGGCTGAATATTCAAAATGGCTTGAGCAAAAAAAGCACATTTTCATCGACCTCAGTCGATGAAAATGTGTAAATATTTGTATTTATGTTTTTTTATAATAGTTTCCAGGACATTTTACTTAAATTCACCCCAGACATGAGAATATTTAAGACCACATAAAAGATATAAGGAGTGACTTTTATAACACATTGATAACATCAATGATTCTGGCTTTACTTAGGTTATATAAATGCACATCTTTAGAAATTATTGTCTCGAAAAAGAATAAACCAGGTCTATGATTTTGACCTTTGAGAGACACTGCAGTAAAGAGTTCCTTTTGCACACTTTTGCATTTCAATTATCTAAAAAGGGGAATGACCATTGCTACCTCCCACAGCCTTACACATGGATGACATTAATTAGAAGTGAAGGCCAGCACTGTGGGCTTTGGAGCTGGACAAGGTGGGCCCGCCCTTGCCCTTCTGTAAGCCCCAGCAGGTTGGTCAGCCAAGCAGTCAGCTTCCAAATGCCTGTCTGTGCAGGAAGGAGAAGTCTAAACAATAGTTTCATGCTTAGAACTAAAATTAATTGTATCAGTTGCATTTGATATTAGTTCACAGTTTTCTTTCAGCAGTGGAAAGAACTAGTGTAGTAGTACTCAAGACTGGTCTTGGCCTTAAGACCGGTCTCAAGACAGCTTTTTTAAGGTCTTGGTCTTGTCTCAGACTCGGAACACATTTGGACTTGATTTTGTCTTGGTCTTAAGGGCGCTTGAACTCAGTCTTGCCTTGGACTCGGTCTTGGATACTGAGACCACATTTTCTTACCACCAGGCTCTGCTAAACTTGCACCACAGTGACCTGTTCCAGGCACAGTTTGCAATAAGCCATGCACAATAAGGTCATGCAGACACTGATAATTGCATAAAATCCCTAAAATGTCAGACTGATGGTCTGTCATTTTAGGGATTTGTCTCAATGGACTGGGTTCTTGTCTTGGTCACGGCCTATAAAAGTTTTGGTCTTGTCTCGGCCTCGGCCTTCAGTGGTCTTGGTCTTGTCTCAGTCTTGGTACTCTGTGGTCTCCGAAAGGTCTTGGTCTCGATTAATGCAGTCTTGACTACTACATTAGAATGAACGCTGGGGGAAAAAAGCTAAATCTTAAAATCAACATCATTTATAGAAATAAAAAAGAAGCTCTCTGAACAGTCAGAGTCCATTTGTCTCAGAACAAGTCTGCTTTGTAAACAGCAGTAATGAAATCTGCAGGAATTGAGCCAGATAGTAATGGACGCCAGGTGAAATTTTGATGAGTGATCAAAAATATTGCAGTAGTAAAAAGTTCAAAAAGTCTGTTTAAAAAAATGGTATTACTCGGATTGTATTCCACACCTTATGGAAACGTAGATCAATTGCCTATGTATTTTTAATTACCCTTGAGATTTTGCAGAACATGTAGCCCTAATCCTGACATGTCTAGTGGGAAAACATAGCACGCCATAAAGACATCAGAACAGAACAGTGGGGGTCCACAGCGAAACATTCCCTCTGCTCCTGTTTTTATGTTCCTTTCCCTTTTCTGCCAGGTCGGAGATTCACCCTTTACAATCTCCTCTCTGATGATACATGTGTGTGGTGCTACGAAGGTGGGAACTCACGACTGACGCACTTAATGTTAGAAGTCGCCATGGAAACGCTAGGTACAGATTTGCCGCTTGGTTGGCCCCCGTTGAGTCTTGAGGCATTCTCACATTATCTCCAGGAGAGCAATTGAAACGTGGAAAGGAGGATTTGCCCCTGCAGATAGAATGGCAGAGAGGGAGAATTTAATGCCCTATAATTGCGTTTTTAAATGCACACCTAGCTTTAATTAAATGCATTGCTATATTTCTAAGGGAGATACTCGAAGCATGTAGTTTAGCTTTCAGCAATGCCACACTGTAATTTCACTCTGTCCTCAAGTGACAAGTTAATTTAAAGCAGCAAATGTAGATAGGTCAGTAAGCTAACTTAGCATCTTAGAAGGTCAAAAGCGCTGTTACTTGCCAGATTAATGAAAATGTACTTTTAACCAAAGTACGAGAAAAGCAAATTTATTTAGAACAAGGCATACTACAAAGACATTGACAAAGTGCAAATTAAGTGTGAATGTGCAGACGAAAACAGCAACGTAGAATGTGTGACTGGTAGTGTAGCTCGCTCTTTAATTTACAATGGATTAAATCTACTTTTGGTTTGCTTTATGCGAGAATGAACTTGTGAGTTGAATGTTAGTAAGATTTTCTTAACAAGAATAAAATGTGTGCTTGTTTTAGAAAGATAAGTAAAAGCAGAAATTTACTATAGACCATTTTTAAGCACCAAGAACTCAGAGTAAGCACTAAATTCAAATTCAAATCTTTGTTTCAAACCATGTCAGATTTCTCTTGTCACAGTCTGTAGGCAGAGAGATTTGGGGTTAACATTAGCTCTAAAGTTATTAGGTTTTCATACAAGCTATAAAATACATTGCTCACATTTAGTTTCTCTAATAAACACACAGAAGCACAGATAGTGGAACAAAATGCACGTCACTTTGAATCCTTGCCAAATTACTTGCACAGCAGCCTGTCGATTAACCACTTTCACTGTGACTCTCAATTCTAATGCATTTGGACCAATATCGGCGTAATTGTATTGAAAAGGTATTCCAATAGATATTTTTGTAGTCAGAAGTGCTGCATGTATTGCCTGTAATAGGCTCCGCTCTCAGTAAGCATGCACTGAAACGCAGCAGTGATGAACGAGCCCAGGATTAATCGTGTCACCTGCGTTTCCAAAGGTCACACTGTGTTACCCAGGTATCATACATCACCTATCAGCACATCCAGCAAAGACAATTTTATGCATACACAAATCCTCGGAAACAGGAAATAGGCTTTGTCAACCCCCCTCACCCCAACACTTATTGTCCTCTTATCTCCAAAGGGGTACATGGAATGCTTCATTACACAGTCACCATGTTGAACCTATTGCGCATAGGGCTGCGTTTCTATAAGACACTTTTCCGACAACTGCAAATTACTGTCAAAGTAATGTGGCCGACGATGACAGCTAGTAGTGGTATCGTTCTGACCTGTTCGGTGATGGGTTGTTTATGGGTACTTTTCTGATGTAAAACACACCATATTTTGTTTTAAATTTAGAAATAGTAGTACTGCCTATCCTGATGAGTGAAAGTCATAAATAGTCTAATAAGAGATACAAGTAGCCAACAGCAGCATCATTATTCAAATATACATAATAATGCCATTTCCTGAGGTTAGTAACGCTATAGCACAGAGCAACAACAGATGTAAAAAGTTCAGAAACCTAGGCTCCAGTCAAGTGAATGAACATAATAATTCATAATGTGAGACCTGCTGAGCGTGGAATCTTTTTCAGGGGGTTCTTGAGGAAACTGAGATTGGAGGCTCTACATCAGGGGTGGCAAACTCATTTTGACAAGGGGCCTCAATAGCATCATGTTGTAACTAAAATAAACCTTACTAATCTGTGACACGCTACAAATAATAGTTGTATTTGAACATTGTAAATTTTTTGATGTGACAATTACTGAATTTACATCCACATTAGTCTGCAAAATGAATTACAGACAAATTATTTCATTAGGTCAAGACGCCCAAATTATTAGAGTAGCCCTAATAATATAAGGTCTAATAAAACCTTGAGGGCATGAAATGAGGTGGAGGGCCGCATCTGGGCACCGGGCCTTGAGTTTGACATATGTGCTCTACATGATTATAATGGTAGGGGAAACCAGGGGAGACAAAGGAAACAGACAAAGAGAGAACATGCAAACTCTACACAGAAATACTCAATGCCCCTTATGGTCAACTTCCTTTTGATTAAAAAGTAGACATGTTGCTAGAAGTTATTATTACTTTTATTATGTAATAAAATGTTATAATGAAACAGCACATAAATTGGGTGCTAATTTTGTGGAACATAATGCATATTTAACAAACCAGTCGCTTGTAAAACACATTGTAAAATCATTGTAGCGGCATTTTGTTCGCACAGATGTTGCTGCACCTGCATTGTTCCTAGTTTGACCTCGTCTCACAAGCCAAATGGGGATTCTGGTTCACAATTAGAAATTCTGCCTGGAGCTATACGTCCCAAAGTAAAAAAAAAAATGCCTGCCTACCTCCACTGCAGGGACCTAGCTAACCTCTTCTTCTGCTGCACTCATGACCTTGGGTGTTCATTTGTGCATAATTGGTAGTAGAGGTTGTAGCTCATGGACATTGCTAGTGCTTGGTTAGATCACCCATTATCCATCAATCATGTGTGTTATTGCCTCGTGGTCTTTATGTCAAGGAATGACCAAAAGCAGCACAAGCTATGTTGGGCTCTTTAATGGAAGGCATTTAAAAGACTGGTTCTATTCACATTTATATTTCAGAGATTGATAATGTATTATAATTATTGCAGGCTAATCTTTTCTCACAACTGCACAAACTTGGGTCCTTCAAAATAGACTTCTGTTCGTTTGTTTTTTCATTGATGACTGAATAACTCTACATTGAGATGGCATGAACTCAAATACAAAATACCAGCCTTTAAAATTCAAGAATGGTCATGAACATAATATCACAAGCACAGCCAATGATCAAGTTAAAAGTAAAATGTTTCACTTTTTACTAAGTGGTTTATTGGAACTCTTATCAACTCTGTAGCTCTTCAGCACTATAAAAACAAAATAAATAAAAATCCAACTCACTCTACTGAAAAATGTCATTGCTTGCATACAAAACCACTTAATCTTTGTCAATTCTACATGTGCCCTTTGCATGCCCTGATGCGCTGAAGTCTCATTTTTGAATTACATACATGGCTGCCCAAAGACGCTCCACACTTCTTACATATGCGCTTGGAGATGTATGCCAAATACGGCTCAATTTGCATGCACCATCACTTCCTGGTACACGAACATATGTTTCCAGCAGGCTGCCTTATTGACACGCTGCTTGGATGAGTAGATGGATGTCAGAATAAAAAAAGGAAAGATTAAATAAGGGAAGATTTGATTTGTTTCAGTTGGACCATTTAAGGCTGGTGTGAAAGATGGGTTTAGACAATTTTATATATTCAATTATTTGTTTTCTGCTTGATCAGAAGAATTGGTGCATCATGTAACAATCACTTTCACTCTGCAGTAAACATAACAGTGATATTGATATGTTTACGGTTCACATTTGGAAAAATATACCTCAAGGACTGAGGAAGGGATTGTTCTGTGTTTCACTTCCTCTTGTTTTATCATCTGTGGTCATAAAACTGGTTTGTTCACCTTATTTTGTCCTGCCCATTTTTTTTGGCAGCACAAGTTTAGCTGCAGTTAGCTTGTAGAATTCAGTCACTGGGTTTAATTTAACTTTCATTATATAATTTTTAGATCACTATGCAAGACAGACAAGTTAGCATATTATTAGCTACTTTAAACAGGGCTAGAATGTGGGTGAGGCAAAATAAGATGAATATATGGGATGTTGTTGTTTTTTCTTTTCCTCAAAGAGTGCAATCTGTTGTAAAACACAAAAAATAAAGTTGCAAACAGTGCTCTGACTGGCTTCAATCCACTTCTCTTTCCATTGTGAGAGCTAGATAGATTTAACTAATTTCCTTTTTTTTTTTTTTGCTGTATGAAAATCAAATTCCCCATAAATATTCACTACATCTTCCTCTTTGTCACTTCAAGTACTTAGGGCATCTTATTTGTAATTGTAACTCACATTTTGATTGTTTGTTTGATAAACAAAAACTAAATATCACCGAAAATTGCAATAATGCTCTCTAAGGATTACACGTAGGCTATAAGAAACAAATACTTCAATTTATTAAATTTTAAATAGTAAGAGCAGTCTTTTTATTAAGTGTAGAATCTGTCAACCAGTTTACATGTGGTCCAAATTGCACCAACCTCACTATAAAGGTCATGCCAGATGTATCTGTTGTTATCACTATAAACACAATTCCACCTCGCTTCCCCTGAGTATACAGCTTTTACCACGGTAAATTACCCCTAAATATCTATCAGGTTTACCAAAGTCACTCGTCCCTTCTCTGAGGAGTCTTCACACCCTCTTAAATGTCAAATTGACCCGTGATGTTGTCTGTGCAGGTTGTTAAAATGATTCTATTTGACAAGTGTTAGCCTTTTCCTCACCTGTCTACCTCTGCCTGAGCGTGCGTGTACATGTGCACAGTTTACATGTGAACAGCTGTCAGCATATGCCAGTGTGGTATGAATCCATTAATACATGTCTAGTGGAAGAGTCAGAGTTTGTCAACAGCTGGCGTTGTTTGCAGTGCGCTCCGTACATTTTGGCATCCACGCGGCGGATTGTTTATGTTGCGCTGATATGCATCTTTGTTTAGCATTTAGTTTGGGACAGGAGTTTTGACATTGAGATGTGCTTTGAATGTAGATTTTGTCAGACTTGCACATTTTGGCGTTGTTGGCAGGAACAGGAGACATGGAACCTGACCAATTGTGCAGTGATTGTGCCAGTTTTTTGGATCCATGTAGTGCTTGTTTTGTTAAACCAAAAACACATATTAGTTATTAATTTAATTTGTTTTATCATTTCTTTTTAATATCTAACATTTGAAGATTAGGATCTACCAGTATATCCTACTTATACAATTAAACAAATGAAAATGTAAAATATATTATTAATCCAAGAGCTTCAATAAGATAAACTAATAATTGGAACTAATCTATAGATGAAATAATCTAATTTCATTTAGTAATCAAATAGTAGTTATTTCTGATGTAAACTTTCATTTGCCCGTGAATCTACACCGCAGAATCTCCCCAAGCAGCATTACCTCAGCTCAAACTTTGCAAATATTGTGCATTCAAGTGACTTTTGTGTTCTAAGCAACAATTTTTGTAATCAAAAGAATATCCCCAACTAATTAATTTCTAATATAAATGTAAACAGTCTAATTCTTTTCTAGACTGGCTATTTTCCCCATAAGTGTTACAACAACAATCAGCATTACCCTGAATGAACTTCTTGAAGAAATGTTCACAACCTATTTTCTCATGGATAAAATCTGTTTAATTCCAATAATCTTAAATGATTTGTCCTAGAGTAATAGTTATAATTATGTATTATTTTGTTTTCTTGGTCTTTGATGAAACCGGATTTGTAAATTACAGTGTAGCATGTCTCATGTCAAGTATTGAGACAGACAAAAACAGTTCTGTGCCAATTCTGTTGCAATCATAATATAAGCACTTTTCCCTGCTCCTGTTCATTCTCATCCATTTCTTGTGTGACCAAGTCTGTGTCATCTTGCTTACTTGTCCATTCTCTTCCTTGCCTTGACCTTTAAAAGCCAGTGATTTTGCAGCGTTTCTCTCTTTGACCACCAGAGTGCGCTGTCTGATGGGACTGCCCTGTGCCTGTCTCTGTTGCCAGAATCTTCAGCCTTTAGCTATTAAATGTCCATTAGTGTTTCAGTGAGTGAACAGCAGGTTGTGGGGCTGAGAGGTGATAAATGGCCTTGTCCTGACCCTAAACTAGACTGGGAAAAGATGATTGGAACAGCAAAAGAGCACAGGCGTCAGGAGTGCAACAACACAGCAAAGGTAGTATATGGTGTGTTACTGCATTATTACTAGGATTACGTTTTATATAAATGCTCTACAAGTAAAAATGAATTTATTTTTTTTGTTCTGGATAGCAGATAATTATAATTTAGCCAATACAGCTAACCATTCTAATCTATTTAGTGTTTCATTCATTCATTCATTCATTCATTTTCTACCGCTTAATCCCGTTAGGGTCGCGGTGACTGGAGCCTATCCAGTAACTGTGGCCTTAGGCGGGGAAACACCCTGGACAGTGGCCAACTCATCGCAGGGTTAGACAGACAATCATTCACTCTCTCAGTCATTCTCTAAGGGAAATTTACAGTGATGCCCAATTAACCTAAACATGCATGTTTTTGGAGGTGGGAGGAAACCGGAGTACCGGAGAAACCCACGGTGACACGGGGAGAACATGCAAACTCCACCCAGAGAGATCGTGAGATGTTGATATGGTCCGACCCGGGAGTCGAACCCACGATCTCCTTATTGGGAAGCCAGAGCTCTAACCACTTGGCTACCGTGCACCCGATATTTAGTGTTTCATATACTGTAATTTCTGGATTATAAGACGCTACTTTTTTCATGAGCTTTGAACTATGCTGCTTATAAGGCAGTGCAGCAAAACTTTAGTAAGTAATAGTAAGTAATCTTTATTTTGTATAGCGCATTTCACAGACACAGAGTCAAAAAACGCTTCACGGTGCGATGAACCCCTCCCCTCCCCACTCAGTGACAGTAAACTGCCCTGGGGCAACTCAGCGGAGGCGATTCACCTAACACCTGACGCCTCAACCTCCGACTATCACCAAGTGTTCCCTAACATGCATGTTATCAGTTGGTGGGGAAACCGGAGTGGGGGAAACCGGAGTGCCCGGAGGAAACCACCCAGACACGGGGAGAAACATGCAAACTCCACACAGAAAGGTCCGGGCCTGAGCGGGAATCGAACCCGCGACCTTCTTGCTTGGTTTTGAGGCCAGAGCGCTATCCTTTCTGCCACCGTGCCGCCAATAGACTTACTATTAACAAGTGTAGCCTATACTGTATATGTACTTTATCATTTTTCTTACTTAAATCTATGGGCGCGGCTTATATTCAGGTGCGCTCAATAGGGCAGAAATTACAGTAAATATAAATTAAACAAATGGTTTGAAAAGTAACTTTTTTGATAATTGCTGGCTTCTATTGTATGTTAATTGTTGTAGTATACAACTAAATGTATGAGACAATGTTTTCTGAAAGTTAATATACTTTTCTTACTGATGCTGGCTCCAAGCCTCAATAAACATTATATTATCCAGCAAGGCAGAAAAAATAACAATCAAATGGTTAAGAAATTAAGATCAAAATGTTTTAAGGCTTTTTTCCATCACGGGCCGCATGTTGAAACACAGACTATTAAAAGGTCAATATGGCCAAATAAATGTGGCCCCATACACCAAAACGCTCTAATTTGGAGCCAGTTAAGCTGAGCCTTAAGAAATTTAAATCACAAAAGTAAATTGTGAAATGCTTGATACTGGCATTTCAAAAGGTGGATTTTGAAGAATCTTCAGGAAGCTTGGACAGCCAGTAGAAATTATTCCAAGAGCTGCATTTGGTTCCAGGGCCGCAGTTTGAATATGCCTGTTTTAAAACATCAATGAACAGCTTGTGGCTTTTTGATATAGAAAAAAAACAATTCAGAGTAATTTCTGCACAGTTCAGGCTTTGGTGGAGTGAATGTGTCAAATGGCAGAGATCATGGACGAAAAAACGAAACAATAAATATTTACAAGACCAGCCTGTTCATGACTCCTATTGTTCTATCACCTCAGTTTTCCTGATGCATTGACCCAATAACGACCATTCATGTCTCTTTAACTGGCGCACTTGTGCTGGTGTGCATATCTCCACATGTGACCACTCTCTGACCGCTTGGCCCTCTTTAACGCTGCGCTTTTATTGGACCGCTGTGGTGATTCTCCCCATCCGTCAACACAGCGGGCTCGCAGAGGGGACCAGGTGCAAGACGAGCACTGAAAATGTGCGTGCGGATGTGTGTGCACGCTGTTATATCCATTATTAATGATGTCATCCTGGTGGTAGTCCCGCTAGAAAGAGACGTTGGGACAAAAGAATGAAAGCTAGAAATGTTGAAAAAGAATAGGATAAAGGATGGAGGGGGAAAGACACATGGTGAACTAGTTGATTTATAATGATGACTTCTGTCAAACAGAGTGGTTGAATCGTCTCCCTTGCTTTGACAGAATGTGCAGTTATAGAGAATTTACAACATGGGCCTATCACAGGTTTTATGGTATAATAAACTAAATAATAAAAGAAGTGAACGCAGTGCATTTTCAATGGGTGGATTTACGCTGGCAAACAAATAACATGATTCTAACACCTTTATATGCTTTAATTTAATCTGTCAATAGCACAAGCTATGAATATGTTAGAATTTTAAGAAATTTTAACCTGCTCACATTAGTGTCTAATAATGTTAACTGATTTGCTTAACATGAACCAGATATACACATTTGCTATGGCCTAATGCAGTTTTGTATATAAACATATTGTAGCCATCTAATTTAATAATCAAATAGTTGTAATCTGGTCTATACACACAGACAAAGGATGAGCTAAAACAGTGTTTCCCATCCGTTTTGTCCCAAGTAACCCCTAAGCTTTGTCTCACAATCCAAGTACCCACAAAGTCCGGGCTTTCCAAGTGATACGTTTTCATTTTATCAATTATGACTTTTGTAAGTTCTTGTTAAAATGAAATTTATGGCTCAAATCGTTCACCTTCTTGCAAAGTTTGAAAAAATTCCAATTCCCCTTTGTAAGTGCTTTCAACCCCCAGGAGTCGCTTTGCCCCTGGTTGGGACTGAGCTAAAAGTCGAGGCACCAAATATGCATGCAAGAACATATACATAAATAAATATAAACAACTTTTGTCTTGTAAAATACTCTACTTTTTAAATGTTTTCATTTGGGTCTAATTTATCTCATTCAGAGCTTTGTTAATCTATTCAATACAAAGCTATAGAACTGATAGTACAATCATAAATTACTTAATTAATAAAATAGTCAAATA
Organism: Mugilogobius chulae; assembly: GCA_038363315.1. Taxonomy (NCBI): domain Eukaryota; kingdom Metazoa; phylum Chordata; class Actinopteri; order Gobiiformes; family Gobiidae; genus Mugilogobius; species Mugilogobius chulae. The sequence continues at coordinate 19,128,592 of CM076411.1, read as the reverse complement.
AATATGGGGAACCTGCTTGCACTTGTGCACAATACAATTGTTTATTACAGGCTTAAAAATGTCAGCTAATCTGTTATTCCATTTTCCAAACAACAATTAACTTCAAGCAGAATAAGCAACGACTTTTTCTAAAGAGGTTAATGGGTCCAAATTTCAATATTCTCTAGAGCATTGAGACTATCCAAATGCACGCTGCAAATACTAAAAAGGTCATCTTCATGCTCCCATTGTTTCCTTGGTGACTGAAAGCGCTAATTGTAAATATGGCTCTGGCTTTAGTACAGTCTTCCTGTCAGTGCACAATCACATCTCTCCAACTCTCAGAGAGCAGGACAAAGAGAACAGGAACAAATGAGAAAGGGGGGTCTGGGGGAGAGGAGGGTCTGCCTGGAGGCCTAGGTCTGTCCACTGCCACATGGGACAGTGTTGTTTTTGCCCCAAGCATTTACAACACTTGACCCAGCATTCAGCTTATTATGTGTTGGACAAAAGCTGGTATTGTACTGATTTTGTTCTATGTGTTAAGAGCATTTAAACGTTTTTAGGTGTAATTTATGAGAATGAAATGTCTTTTCTTCCCTGGTGTACACAGTCTCGTACTTAGTTTAATATTCTACTTCGCTAGTTTTCACAACTTGATATTTGCAGACAGCACAAACAAATGGCTGTTTAAATGATCACTAGATGCGACATTGAATCATTTTTATTGTTTCCAAAGTTTTTTTTTTTTTAATAATTGTTATGCAGGATTTGTAGTTCAGAAATTAACAAAAAGTAAATTGACTGCAATGTTTATTTTTGTTTTTATTAGACTTTCGAAGTGAAACTAGAATTACTAGGCTTACATTTAGCAAAGAGTAAAAAAAAGTCAGAATGTTGGTTGCTTAAATTATTGATTTTCAAACAATGTGCCAAGGAAAGCTACTGTGCATTTGATATAACCTAAAAAATATATACTGTATTTTTACATATATTCATCTTTATAATTTACCATATTTTCAATCTCAATGTCTGTGCAAACAATGTGAATCCTACTAAAATCAAATAGCTGCACCTCCAAACAAAAAAGACATTTCTTTTTAAGCCTATGCAAGGTAGGTAGTACCATTGACATACCACCTACATATACAACCTCATAAAAGCATTGATCCAGAAACCACAATTTACAACGGCACCTGCTTATGCCAGTACATTTTCCATCCATATTAATGAGAAAAAGCCTGCAGTGATGTCAGGAAGAGATGTAGAATTCTAATGACTGTCTGATAGCTTACCTCCTGTATACACCCCCAGGGCTCCCCTCTCCCCATGTGGACTCCCAGACACTGTCAAAAACAATGTCTATGGAGGCGAACCTGTCTGCAGAGGTGTGTGTTTGGGGGTGAGTGGGTGGGCAACATTAGCGGTGCGTTCGTTTGTAGCCCAAAGCGGAGAAGGGGGTGGAGCTGAAGCTGTCCGCATCAGGCCTACTGCTCTTTGGGGCACTGGTTGTTGGACAAGAAATATCATTAGCATACAGTATGTTTTAAGGTTATGCTTTTGTATTGTGTACTTTTGAAGGTTTATTAAAATTATAAAAAAAAAAATGGGCAACTTTTGCTTTGCCAAGTGAGCCAAAGGGATTTTACAAGTTCATACTTAAGTTATAAGAAGAAACATACAAATATATTGACATTTGTCACCAGGGCCAAACAGTAGAGACATTAATAACTTTCTTTCATTTGTGTTTACCATTCCTAGAATTCGGACTGTCAGTAAAAGAGGAATCCGACTAGCCAACATTCACAGGAGACAAGACTGTGTAACCTTCCTGAGCATTCCAGAATGACCTCTAGACCTTTCACAAGTAAAAATTCCAGATTCACTCCTATGATAAACAAGCTGTAGATGTTCCAGGACTGATGCACATTTGCAGATAAATTCAAGCTGTAGTGTGTTGACTATCACTTGAATATTTATCTGACTAATCTTGAATTCCTTGAGCTACTGCTGCCCATCTGATATTTTGTCCTCTGGTATAATGATGTATTGTGTTTCAGTTGCGTAGTTGTTTTTGTTTTTTGAAGGCTATGTAGTCTGAGCTGCTGATGCCTCATTATGAGTCATACTGTATATGTGTAGAGTAGAGGTCTTGCAGTCTGGCTTCTGGTGTTATGAGGACAGCTGCTTCCTGTGTATGTGAATGAATGTGTCACAGTCAAAGGTTAAGAATTCCTTGTTTGGAGGAGTTTAGAGACAGGAAAATGAGTGCTGATGAGATTAGAAGAAGTCCTTTTCAATGTATGGTGCACGTGGATGTTAGTTTTTACTTCCTGAAAAAGGCCTCATCTATTGTGACTACTCAGTTAACCATATTTTTTGCTTTACTATAGTAATCTGTACATGTTTTATTGTGTAGCCTCTTACTAAGACTTGTAATTCACTTTGCACCATTTATAGGCCTAATTATAGTAATGTTAACAACTTAGCTTGTTTCGGTTTGGGGCATAAAGCGACTGAGGTTTTGAAAAATTAGATTTAGTTCTTTTTAATTTTTACTTTTCAAGTACTGGCACAGTACAACTGCACATTCTGGAAAACTAATCCTTTGTTGAAGCTGAATTAAACAATGAATGAAAGAAATTGAAACTTCCAACCTTTCCAAGACCACCAGCACAGCCTAGACCCTGTAGGGAGATATTTTTCCAATGCAATCTAGCATGCATTCCCTTCATACTGTATCAAGGCCATCTCTGCAGTATATATGCACCAAAGTTGATTCATCAATAAACAGCATAGCTCTTCAGTCTTTCCATGTTTGCTGCTTTTTCTCATGTTCACAGTATGCTCCCCTGAGATGTTATCACGTCTAGTCCATTCCACCTCATGATCTCTCCTACCCACACCAAATCTAACCGTATCATCAAACATTTAACGCTTCCACTGCTACAAATGTGATTCCTAATCGGCCCTGGACCTTGGGGAATGCGTCTCACGTGCACAAACCTTGATTTTAACTTGATTCGAATATGTGGCTCGCACGCTAGAGTAATTTTCAGCAACGAATCACCAGGCATGTCTACTCAACGAATGCTAATTGTGCAGATCATTGTTGGGCAAACGCTGTGTTGTCTTGTGGCACCAATAGGATCACTGGGTTTATGAGTTTCTATTGGAGGGTATTTTGGTCTGTGCAGTCTGGGAAGTCTCCTTTGCAGAGTGCTAAAGTGGGCTAAGTTTACTGGAGCAGAAAATGCAGGAGCGTGACTCAATCTAGTAGCTTCACTCAACCAGCCTTTGGAAATATGTCTCTATCCAAGTTGGTCTGCTTTCTGCCGCACTTAGTTCACAGGAAGTGTGCCTCTAAGACAGGAGGACCTGGTAAAAGAGAGCAAAAACAATTTTTTTTTTTTTTGCGTGTTGTGTTGTTTAGATCAATTGTACAAAATTGTTTGTTTTATAGTTGAACGGTCATCAATTTTAATGGAATTTAGTTAGTTATCATATTAAAGGTTCTATATCTAAAGGACCTTTCTGCAATAGAGTGAGAAAACGACTCTTCCCTTATCTATTTTAACACCATAATCTTCCTTAAATAATATTGACAGTCTACTGGCCTTGCTAACACATTGAAATATTAAATATGACAGCCCGATGCAGTACATAGTCTACAATCCTCACACAGAACTGCTGCTGCGAAGAATGACTAAGCACAATTCCTTTCATGTTTGCTTGTCAACCTTCGCCTGCCAAATGTGTGACAAAAATAGATGTAACAACTAAGAAAAACTCTGAAAGTCTAACAATAGCACTCTTTTATTTCCTAGACATGAGTTGGTGGAGAAAATTTGGCCCGTACTTGCACCGTCAATCAGTTGGCAGCAAACTCACTAACCTATTAGATCCAGGCAGGTGCTTAAGAGGCTTTATTAGTGAGTCTACCAAACACTACTGCTCTTTTAAATGCCAACAACTGTGGCCCACTTGGAAACTCTCCCAGATTTTGATTAGACTGTATATATTCTGTGCCAGGTGGACATCCCGATCACTCACCGTACCACCCACACTTATGCCCCTCGTTCTGTCGCTAGTCCAAATCGAAGAGCCAAACAGAACATAGGTTAGTTGTGTTTTGAACATTGCGGACTGTAGTAGGGAAGGGCTTGGACATGTATGGAACGGCTTGTTGCAGGAAAAAACGATCTAATGTGGTGGTAGATAGACCATGGCTGAAACCAGCGGTAGGCTTCAAGGAGGAGACAAGGAGTGAAGAAAGATGGAAGCAAGATAGCCTGGGGAAAGGTTGTCTAACAGTAACGTCATGTAAGGTATGATTGTATAAGAAATTCTAGTCTAGAGCGTGTCTTTGTATGGCATATCTACTTTTCTATTGTTATATTAGTTAAATTAGTTTAACAAATGGTATAGACTTTGTTACCAATCTGTTTTTGTAGACATTTCTTTACATGTTATTAGGTACAGTCCCTTGTGTTGGTAGTATAATTTTGACTATATGCGAGAATTGCACTATCTATTGGTAACCCATGTTGGTTTGTTTTGCCCTCTGTTTCTCTATAAAGACATCTCTTTTCCAAGTGGCTTCTACCAATGTCTTGGCTGAACAGACTGATAGCTTCGCTGAGTTTTGACCCCTTGACCTCTCCTTGGTGCTGAGGTCAACCAGATCAGTGATGCATCAATTGTTCTATCAACACCATGGTTCAACTTTCACCCTCTAAGTCAGGAACCATACCAAATATATAGATATATTTTTTTAATATAGACATATTATACTGTATATGTAAAACTGGCCACATTCTGGTTCAGGCAAGAGTAAACTATTGCTGAGTGATTCCTCTAAAATCTAGAGGAATCACTTCAAGATGAAAACTGACATAGGTTAAGATCTAGAGTCTAGATCTTAACATATGTCAGTTTTCATCTTAAATATTATTCTTGCTGAAGCTGTGTTGTGGAAAAAATGCAAAACAAAACAAAAGACGTAAAATGACCAGATTTAACCAAAAAAAAAAAAAAAAGCCTTTCTAGCCCTGGTCTAGACCTGCTTTACTGCCTGCTGTGAATATCTAACACTCCATCATTAATAACTCAGGAAATCCCTTTAATACTCATCTGCATGCTGCTTATGAATTATGAATATGTTCCTTGGGGGGGCTTGGACATACGCGGGCCGCATAAGTCTTGGGATCGAGCTGTGAGTGCATGTAGTGAGGAGAGGAGAACACGGCAGGTAGCAGTAGATTTAGAAGAGCATTTATCACTCAGGAGCTTACCCCCCTCTGCTCCATCATAGCTCCGCCCCCCCCCAACCCCCCCCCCCCCCAGCAGCAGAAGGACGTGTGTCTGTCCCATTGTGCCGGAGCACACAGGGTTAAGGCTTGGATCTCACTCTAATCCAATATATGTGCATGTGTTCGAGACAGGGAGAGTGGAACAGAGCTGTCACTGTTTACAATGGAGTGCTGTGAATAGCTTATTATCTGTATGCTTTTAAGAGAAGGCATTTTGATCAGTGTGTTTTATCCAAGAATGCAAACAGGAACAGAATGCTAACAGAAAAACGAGAAAAGCAAATGCACTTATAGAATTGCACTGCAATATTGTTTGTCTGGCTTGTTTTTAGTTTTTCGGGGATTTTTATCTGAAGACACATAGCTACTAAAAATGTACCGCGTAGCTTTTCTAGAAGAGGCTCGTTGATCTTCGTGTATCTACGTATTGAGAGGCTATGCTTTGCCTAAAATACTACATATGGAATTAAGCTTATGTATTTTTTCGTCTCAAGGATTGACTTTGACCAAAACAGAAAATGTATTGCCACTATACCTTCATAGAAGATTTTCTGAATTTATAGAGTTATATACACTATTGATGGTAAAGGAATAGTTCTGAATGATTTGGCAAAATGTCACACCAACGAACAAAGTGTTGTTATATTTTAGCACACCAACTTTTGAAAGCACCAGAAGTTTCTTTTATTTGTGTATAGGCCTACCATTCCTAGAATTCTGAATGATAAAATGTCAGTAAAAGAGAATCCGAATAACTAATATTCACAGGAAACAAGACTCTAGACCAGGGCTATTCAACTTTATTTTTCAGAGGGCCAGATTTTATCGAGGACCACGGATTGTGGGCCGGGCAGTTGCACAATACATCGCAGTTTTGACGCAAGATTGGCCCAAGACCAGAACTACTTATAGTTTGTTCCATTCTGTAACAGTGCATGAAATAAAAAGGTCTGATACTAGACTGAAGAATCAGATCTAGTCATGTGGTAAGCTGGAGAGAGGCAGAATCAGGGGTACTGCCATGGGTTGGTTTGTTGGTAGAAGAACGTAGGAGAAGCTGTTAATGTTTTGAATGTAACACTGTGCTGTCCTTTACTGAATTCTGTTAGAATTCCAGATGGAGGCAAAATTTTCTATGGCGTTCCCAATCTGTAGTGGTAACTTACAGGTGATGGGAGGTAACACATTTAGTTCAAATTCCTTTTGACAAAGCTCAGGGATTTGCTTGCCTTCTGTTCTCTCGCCTTTGATAAAGAAGCTTTAAAGACTGGTTCTGCTGCTGCGGTAGAGAATGCACATAGATTCAACCTGAAAAGACAACTTGGAAAGAAAGTGCATACCATTTCATTGCCACCCCACTGCCCATGTCCTCAACAACCCCTCCATGCTTGGATTACATAAATTTCCCGTCATACCCTCCCTCCTTCTAAATCCCCCCAAAAATGCATCTCTGGGAGCCTCCACTGTTAATGAGGCCACCACAAAGGGCCATTGATGAGCGCGGATGACCCCAGCCAAAAGCAGCGAGAACTGGGCATCAAGCGTTACCCCCGAGCCCTGCCGCTGCTGAGGCAAAGACAAAGACTTCCAGTGTGGACAGAAGACACCAGGCAGACAGACTTGACCATCCGGGAAAATATGGACAGGGGGGTGCATTGAAAAGAAGGAAAATTAATAATAAAAAGATATGGAAATACACAAGTCATGACATCTTAGGCTTCTATATCTAGATGCTTTCATGCGTTTCCTGTTGTTATCATCGACTATGGATCTTTGATGTCATGTTTAGACCCTCCCAAGGCCAACCCCCACTTTGTCCACTAAAAAGAGGGTGACAACAAGACTTCTGTTAGTCATTTCTCTGAAGGACATGCTCAAATGGATGGAAGAACTGTTTTTTGAAAGATTTTGTCCTTTAATTACAATTTTGAGGAATACTTTGTGAATGGACAGCAGGTGACAAAGTTGAGCAATTGAAATGAAAAATTAAGCAAATCGATTATGGAAGTATTATTTGCAAACTTTTAGATTTTTTAAGCCCTTTGATTTTCACAGTTTTTGCAAACTATGTGATGACGGACTTTGGAATTTTCTGAAAACACATTTTGAATGAACAGAGAAATTATGGAGTGTTACTTTTTGGTATTTGTAGAACACTAAACTACACACGCATTTTTTAAATTTGCACTGTATTTTGGAAGAATCGTAGCAATGACTCTTTCAGCAAAACTGGAGGACATCGAAGTGACCCTGGAGCAAATGCTAATGGATGTTTTTGTAAGTCATCTCACCTTTATAACACTTCGGCTAAAATATGAAGAGTAAGCTAAGCCTATGGTAGTCCGTGTGTCAATTATTTGTAGGCCGGCAGCTAGCATATGCTCATGCCACAAAACAGATGCTCTCTTTCTTCATAATTGGGCTCAAAACACACTGAAAAAAACTTGGTTCTGTGAGGAGTTGCTGACACAGACTTGAACCTAAAATGTGTAACCTAAGATGACATTGTGAATATTAAAGTTTATTTTTAAAAAATTGTTTAAACCAGTAACATTTCTTGCAGTTGTGGATTTTAAAAAATATAAAAGTATACTATTGACTATTGACACTTTGCACATTGCAGAGCTGTATTTAAGCCCTTTCAAATACCCAATATCCTCCGGGTTTTAACCTTGATGACAAGCAAAACAGTTCCTTCAGTGTGTACAATTAGCTTATGCAGACCCCAATATCCTTGAACTGGGAGACTTAATGACTTGTGTCAAAGTGCTAATATGGTCTTTAATGAATAGAAAAAAAAATGGTCAGATTAGATGTGTTTATTGCTCTTGGATCTCAAGTCAGGACCAATACTGTGTTTTGAACACTAGAGCAAGCATGTAATATCGACTTCTGTGGGTTTTAATCATGTTGTGTCACTCATTTATTTTAAATTGTATTTTGATTCTTTGATGAAAGTTTGAGTAATTCTGTAATCTTCTGCATTTGAGTTCAGAAAATGTATTCTCATTGCCCCAGAACTTTGTATTAACTTGAAATTATTCATAAAATGTAATTAGGATGCTAAATCATCATGTAACAGTTTTCAACAATAAGACGCATAAAGAAACTTGTTTTTTATGGTGAAATGTCACTATGAAGAGGTGGGGCCAATCAAATTTGCAGTTTAATGACGAAAATGTCAATTTTTGATTAACTTGAGTTATAATTAATGTGTCTTTGTTAAATGTTTGGGCTATATTTATTTTATTTTTACTAGAGCGCTCACATTTTTGCACGTGTAAACGCAGTGCGGGTTTCAAAGAAGACCATCATAAAAGGTTCATTGTCCTGGAAAAATCCCTAACAAACAACTTCTCTAATGGCTAACGCTGGGCCACCCTAACCGTGGTACAGTGAACACTCATAAGCACCAAGAGGCCATGGCATGCGCTCCATCTCCCATATCCTTCTTCAAATATTATCTCTCTTTGATTAGGGAATGAATCAAATCTTCCAGTTTCAAGATGCATGCTTTGAGAACCAGGAAATGATGTTTGAAAGATGAATGCAAACTGATTGATGTCATCGTCAGAATTCCATTGCCCGTGCCGCTTGGATAGAGGTAGATTATGCTCCCGCCTTTTGGGGTTTGAATGAAAAACTGCTCCACCAGTCACAAAACACACCAGAGTATACACCCAACCATGCAAGTATTATAAATAAGATGTCGGATTTCCTGGATTGCTTGGGTCTTATGACTTTGGTCGTTAATCTCCTGTTTTCATTTGACATTGTTTACCAGTGCTAGCATCTGTCGAAGGAAGCAATCTTTGTTGTTTGGTTTTTCAGAACTGGAGGTTGCCTATCTTTTGCATGCGAAGAGTAATGTTTGGAATCATTTATGGAGCTATATGCAGCTAAAAAGATTAGGTTTTTGAAAAGAGCTCTTATGCTAGATTTTTGGAATGGAAGCTGGACTATTCAAAAGAACTGTTCTTATTTATTTAATTCTCTAATTACTGGGAGAAGCCTAGATATGGGGCCACTTTGCATACTTAAATTAGAAATATTCAAATGGTCTCCCAGTCTGAATGCTGGCAGAGTGCATGTGGTGGGAGGTGGTACAGATGTTTCCTTCCACTCAGCCATCAAATCAAAAGAAGCAGATAATGAAGTTGTTTCGTAAAGCGCTTTGAGTCTCATTTCTGCTCTACGTTCAAGACAAAGACAGATAAGCATGTCCAGCCACTGTGTTGTTCTGTCCATCTCCTCAGAGCTTGTGGATGCTTGCCAAAGGAGCTGAATGTGTGCAAAACACCGGGGACAGTAACAAACAGTGGAAGCTCAACTTTTTAAAAAGTGACTTGAATAAGCTGCAAAACAAACAATCTCTTCCCTCACATTGTTTTTTGGCTTTTTTCCAACAAATGTGATCCAAAAACAGCCGTGGGTCCCTCTTTGTTTATTGGTTTTACTCTGTTTCTTGACGCATGTGGGTTTGGGGAGAAACCGGGATAAGTATCACATACTGATATGTGTTTTGGAGCAAGTGTGGCAGTAAAAAAAAAAGAACTAATCTAAGTCTATGGCATAAGTAGTTTTTTTTTCTGTATTTAACTTCCCAAAGGTATTAATTACAACCAGAAAAGTCACACATCTGGTGTATTCCCAGGAGAATATCCTTGATATTTATTGGCATCTCTTTCCAGTCCCACCGAGTCTTTGAAGTTTACAGTTGAGGATGCTTTCTTCAGTGGCAAAATGTATCTTGGGAAAAAAAAAATTTTTGTTTCCCTATTACAATTTAGAATGCAATTTATCTAAACCTTCTGTCTTTCTAAAAAGAAGAACCATTACAGCACTCAAAATTGGCATAATGACAAAACAACAGTGATATTCTTAACTCATTCACAGAGAATGCAATTTCTTTGCGAACTATCATTATGCAATTAAACTTTTTGAATGAGGAAAAAGTCAGATAAAAGACTCTTTATGCTTAAGGACCGTTGCTTTTTGGAATGTAGAAAATGACATGTATTCCCAGAAGATCTTGCTATTAATTTCCAGTAACCATTATAATCTTCAATTAATGCTTGATTGATATCTTATCAATAGCTAATCTTACTTGTTATTCACATGTAGAAACATCTTTTTGATTCCCAAGTTTTTCCGTATACAGCCCCATGCCCTACTAAAACCTACTGGCTTTAATTTGCATGTTGCTGTAAAAGAGCTGATCTAACATGTGCAGTGGAGTGCTTTTAAATGTGTTTGTGATATGAAAAGTGTTGACCCAAAAAGCATCCCTTGCGGTGTCTGCTTCTCAAACTGGCTGTGAGCAATAAAGTCAACTAAACACTGACCTGGATTTCTTGTAGTAAACTCTTCTGTATCCTCTTTGCTCTTCGTCTTATTCAATCATTCATAAACTGCAGTGGATTTGGATGGTTGTGTTCAAACAAGATGGAGATGTCTACTAGAGCAGAGTTGTTTGTTGCTACCATCATGGCCTCCAAGAGCTGTTTTGTTTGTGAAAGAAAATGCTCCAATGCCAAAATGCAAGTGTCAATAGAGGTTTTTACGTTAAGCATTTTTTAAAAAATATATATTAAGGGAACACTTCAGATGAACAGAAAAAAATAGAGAGCAGATTTTAGATTAAAGATACAAAGAAAAACACACATTAAGATTATAAAATGGCCCTTCTATCAGAAAAAAAAAACAAAAACTAAATTGCAATCTTTGACTTGCTGCTTTCAACTTACATTAAATTGAAATTTGCAAGCTTTTTGTAGTGTTGTGTTGTCACATGCCATCGTCTATGGAAATAAATATATTTATTGCCAGACAGTGAACCATATACAGCAAATGGCAGACCAGATAAAAAACATACAGAGTGTAAATAAAAGGAAATAAAATATTTAAATCAAAGAACTATTGCTGCTAGCATGTGTTTGTTTGTAGTGGAAAACTGTAATTATGTGAAATGAAGAGAAATGTATGGCTGCTTCATTTCCGTTGCAGTTGCAAAATGTCCTGCATCAGATCTTGCGCCAAATTGCTTTTCTCCTTTTGTCTGGCTCAGAAATAGAAGTTCCCGTTCAGACAGCAGGCCTCACAGTCTCTCACAAAGGCTGCCACTAACATGTGGAAATGCAGCGCTGTGATTAAAAATGCATTGGGCGCCTGTGTTGTTTAATTGAATCTCCTCCTCATGCACCCCACACCCCCTCTAGCGTTGTCTCCGCCCTGTCCTATCCCATCCTCCTCATTCTGTAGTCAATTTGTACTATGCACCATCAGGCTTGAAGAAATCCTTATTCTTTGGTCATTTGTATTGAAACATAACAAAAAATCTGTGAAGAGTAACAGTTGTGGGGTGTTCTATGACATTATAGTAGAATTAGTTCTATAAATAGTGATCATTTTGTAGCTGTTCTAGAGTTTTTTTTTTAGTTATTTTTGTTACCATCACTAATATCCCTTCCATTACAATGATCGTTCACAGTGACAGCACTGTAAAGCAGTAACAGCAGAACAGCAGTCTGCTCTAAACAGAGCTTTTTTCCCTTCAATAGTTTTTTAGATTTAACATCCTTTATAGAGGGATTATTGGTCAACGCCACTTTTCCACTCAACTACTGTATGTATGTTCCATGCAGAAAGAGCCATTGTCCATCGGTTACCAGGGGAAACTTCTTTGAATAAAACAACAAAACAGGACAAGAGCTAGCTGTTTCGATCAGGTATGAACTGGTATTATAGACTTCTGGCTGCTGGAGCTTGAGACAGTGTTTTTCTCGCCATTTTTTTCACCTACCTGAATGCAACGTTTATAGGTCGTAGAGTCGAATTTCATTCTGAAATGTTGATTTAGCTGCATAACTTTTGTTTTCGCACAGTGATAAACTTGTAGTTTGCTGACAACAGTGCTGGCTGATTGTTTTCACGATTTGTGTCAATGAGCGGCGGCTCTTAATGCATACTAGGTGTGTGTGCATCACCTGTTGATAAACAAATAATCCCACTATAAGGGGTTGGGGAGTAATGTGATGTCAATATGTAAACCACGTGCCTCTCTAATTAGCTAACATAAACAATCATTTGGCTAAGTTGTTTAAAAATGTCACTCATGTCATTTACTGTCATTCCTGTTATGCTGTTGACTTGAAATAGGACAATCCCATCAAAAAAAAAAAAAAAAAAACCTACGTTTGAAATGGGTTTTAGCATTTTTAAGTTGAAAAGGCATCGATCAGTTCGATACCAAATATGAATACTGTTGTTCTTTTCTTTGTGTCTTTGAAGGTAGAAAAGTATTCCATCCAGAACAATTTAACAATAAACATATTGCTTTCATGAAAAAAAAAAGTGATCAGTCAACGATTTACTAACTGCTTCTACTAACCAACTATCTAGCTTTTTTATAATTTCGATAATTTGGCTAATCCTATCAATACCCGAAAACTATCAGTGGAGAGACTAAAAAAAGCTTTTTTTCTTTTTTAAAATTCAGCTAACTTGTTAACGGTTAGCTGAACTGATATCATAGGACCAAAACCCAATACTGTCAAATTGTATGGATCGGTAACGATATCCAATCCCAGTATCGGATCAGTTCATCCATAGTTTCAACATAGCATTACAAAATTTAAGATTGTTTTACATTAGATACATTCAAACTTTTCCTTTCCATCTAATAGGTCATTGTATGTCAGTGTACATAGCAGAACAAACACAATGCAAATTTACAGATTGTAATTATCACTTCCAATTAGAATATTTTTGTAGTATAAGTTGATTGAAGTTGCTCTTAACAAAAACTGCAAAAAATGTGGAGTTGGATGGAGTAGCTAAAATCTGCTTGTGATCAATATAACTTGGAAATCATTATTTTCCCATATTTACATTTAGAGTAGGTGAATGTCTAATAATACTTCGGGTTAATTCCAATAATCTGTTCTTCTTTCTCCTAAGTAATGGAAGTCATCTCAGTGTGATGACAGAATGATTTAATTATATGAACTCTGTCCTGTCTTCAGCAGCTCATCTTGTCCATATCAATCTGTATTAGCTCTAATGTAAGGTCAGCCTGAGCAGATTGGACCATGTGGCAGGGCAGAGTCTATTACATTACACACACATCTAATCAAAGCCTCTCAGTTTGCTTTATAGAATTTGAAATATAAAGATTGATTGGTCTGCTGCTTAGTTCAGTCATGTGACCCTGTTTGACCATTGATTACCCTATTGGTTTTTATTGCCTGTTAAATGTGACAAACTTTTCAATTTTAAAAGTAGGCAGCAGAAATTGTCAATATCAGAGGTAATCTAACAACCTCCCTGTTCATATCCTTTGAGAAAACTGAATTGGACTGTATTATTTCCATTTTACCAGCATATATGTTAGAAAACAGACCTCTGCACATCACTCACTCGACTTCAGCAGATGAAAATGACTAAACATTATGAAATCCTTCTCTTGGGAATTTTAATTCTATGCATATTTATTCCTTCATTCTAGTCTTGCCTCATTTGATTTTTGCTATCGGCTGTATGAACCACAATGACCATGAAGCCAATGGATTTTCTATGGCCACATCTCAAAACTTATCATCATTTTCCTTTCAATTCCCTTCATAAATAGGCTCTGATTATGATATCTTTTTGCACATTGCGTGTTGAGCTGGCTGGCTGGCTGGCTTTCACATCTGCCGTAATAGACTGGTGATTGGCTCATAGCAGGGACATATTCTAATACTATCTGGCCACAAATGACTAGATAATGGTTGTGGTGAGTGGAAATGTGCGATAGAAGTGCAAGATTTAATGTTTGATGCATAGTAATATAAACATTGTGGTGTTGTTGTTGTTGTTGTTGTTGTTGTTGTTGTTGTTGTTGTTGTTGTTGTTGTTGTTGTTGTTGTTTTGTAATGTATTTGGCATGTTAATACAGCCTCATCTACTATGTTATCACCTTTTGATGCTTTTATCTTGAAGTTGCGCTGTGCACTATTTTTGATGAAAAATGTTTGCTTATCTCTATGGAAACAATATTCTGAAATGTTCCACATTTTTTATTACCCAGAAAATTGGAAGATTCAATCTGACGATTCTTACCGATGACATGTTTGGCATAATTACTCTATTGAAAGATGAGCATCACTTGTACAACTGACTCAACATAAGGTTGCCATTAGCATATTGTATAACGTGTGATTTGCATGTTGAATAAGGTGCACATTTGGAATATGGAACATGTACACCTTAGCTGACTTTCTCTCAATTTTGAGAATTTTAAAATAACTCGATATTTTCACCATTCTCTTTGCCACATTATTATGTTCTCTTTTTTTCCCTTTTCAAAACCAGCACTGGTGTGAATAATCAGAAATAAATGAGATTCCTCACATCAGAAGAAACTGTACAATAATCTGATAACTCTAGAAATGAGATAATCAAAAGATTTTTGGAGTACTTATGATCACGATCACTGTTGCATGTAACTTTTAACGGTTGGTAAAAAGTTGTATTTGGTAGGCTATTCTTTCAAAAGACAGTTGCTAAGACACAAGCTCCTGCCCCGTAGATGAACAGAACATCTTCATTAGCTTGTTGCGCTGACAGGAGCAGAGCCTCTGGGGAATGAACTGTCCTACACATGACATCTGTGTGGCTTCAAGCCTCACCGTTCTACTCCTACTCACATCCTCAGGGGATTCATGTGTCTCCTCATCAGCAGGTGAATACTCCGCACAGCCCAACTGTTGTTATCTTACCTCGTGCATAATGCTAATGTCATGTTCTGGCATGGTGGCTACGTGGTCACAAAAATCTTCCCACAACACTCCAGGAATTTTTTAGTTTACCTGCTCTTGTGTCTTAAGCAAGCACACAATTTCTAATGCAAAGTCTATATTTCCAGTATTATATACAGTATTATATACTGTATTCTCAATTTTACACATTATCAAGCTGGAAAGTGTGACTGAAAACGAGAAAAAGCAAAACCTCATGGCAAATATTTGAAACTGATTGGGCAGACAAACACAACAGTGGAACAAGCCAAGGAATTAATCTTTTGGGAAAACCAGCACAGGCATCTTTCCAATTCACAGATGCTCGAAAATGCCTTTCTCTGCCCATTTTTTAAAAACAAAATTGTCTGTATTTACTTCAAAATAGCTAGGTCTGTTGTAATTACTATGACTGTTTTGATTTGTTTGTGCGCTACACCTTTAGCTTCTTCCCAAACCACAATACTGCTCTGTGGTTGTCTATTATTGACTTGGTGGATTCTCATGTGAACTCACAAATATTTCAGAAGAATTTATGTTGATGACCAGGTTAGCGTCACTTTTGTTATGAAACCCTGTGGAAAAGGCACCTGTGATGAAGGGAACCATTTCTGTCTTTAGAAAATTAGATCTTGTCTCTAATCATTGGTGCTGGTGAAGATAATCAGAGCTGAGAATACGCTCGAGCTATAGCAAGATGACACTAAGGAGAATCCAAGCCTTGTAATACAGCACAAGAACATGCCTGAAGAAACAAAGAGTAGTCAATATTGTTGGGCTGGTGCTGTTGAGTTGGTTGCCTACCCAGCTCAATAAAACTATTCCCTCTTGCCTGTGTACATTTGGTCTGGGGTAGTAGTCCAATTAAACGGCTCAGTCAGGCTCAGTGATTTCCCAGGCTTCCATACCCCCACCAAACCCCCATCCATCCCCCATTACACTCATACTTACTGTAGATCTCAGCTGGGGCAGATAATTGAAGTTTGCATCCCCATGGACAAGTCATTACGCCTCTGTGCTGATGATAAAGGATTTTATGATTTTTTTTTTCCCCCTCTACAATTTTTCCTTTCTACAATTTTTCTTTTTTTTTTTTTTTTGTATTATGTCCATTGCTACTTTACTATGTTTGTGTATTACTTATGTTTTGATTTTTAGGTGATTTTTTTTTTTTTTTTTACAATTTTGTTCGTTTGTTTACTTTCTATTGCTTGTTCTGTTAGGGGTCGCGGGCCTCAGGTGGGAGAACACCCTGGACGGTGGCCAACTTGTCGCAGGCTTAGAGGCAAACAACCATTCACTCTCTCATTCATTCACAGGGGAAATGTACAGTGATGCTCAATTAACCTAAACATGTATGTTATTGGAGGTTGGAGGAAGCCGATGTACCAGGAGAGAACCCACGGTAACATGGGGAGAACATGTAAACTCTACCCAAAGAGATCATCTCTCTTGACCTGGCTTGACCCGGAAGGTGAACGAACCTACAATCTCCATATTGGGAAGCCAGAGCTCTAACCACTGTGCTATTGTGCACTCATTTTACAATTTACATTCAATTTCTTCTATTCATTATCACAGTTTTTCTATTATTTTCTTATAAATTTGCCTTCACTCAAGTTTACTCCTCCATACAACACCACATAAGGCACTGGCTAATTCAATCAGAGCCTTATTGTTTGTCCCTATAATTGTTTCCTTTGTTTAGTCCCTAACAATAGTTTGAGTCTTTTGTGTGCGTAGTGGAATCTGGTAACGCAAACATCCAGCCCTCTCTGTGTGGGAGCGGAAGGAGCGGAGCTGAGGGGCAGCTTTCACGCAGACAGCCCAGGATTAGTCAGCAGCCCTGGGCACACGTCGGCGCTGCGCTGGCCTGGAGATCTGGGTCAAATAGACGTGAAATGTTACTTACTATGCAGAATGTTGTGTCTCATTACAACTGCAGACAGACAGACAGGCGCTAATGAAGAGTTTGTAATCCAGATGTGCCAGATGCTTAGTTAGAACCTCCCCAATTAGCAGCTTTAGTAATAAAAGTAATGGCCAGTTTTGTGTTTTAACTGTTTTGTTTGATTTGTGTATTTGAAGATTGAATTATTCATAATCAAGCTGTTTTTAGAAACAATTGTATGTGCCTCTTCTATTTACCATCTACTTGAGAGGGTTAGGGTGTATGAATGTATATATACTGTATGTATGTATGTATGTATGTATGTATGTATGTATGTATGTATGTATGTACTTGTTTTCTATCTTAGTGAGGACGTTTAGAGTTTTTAACCAACAAGTGAGACATTTTTGGAAGTGAGGACATTTGGCCGGTCCTCACTTTGCGAAGGGCTGTTTTGGCCTTTTTGAGGTCAAGATGAGGTTTTAGAGTTAGGGTTAGAATTGGTTAAGTTAGATTAGGGCTAGGGTTAGGGCTAGGGGTTATGTGGATGGTTATGTTAGGGTAAGGGCTGGGTAATACATTATGCTATGAATGTCCTCACTAAGATAGAAAAACAAGTACGTGTGTATGTATGTATGTATGTATGTATGTATGTGTTAGGGCTGGGCAATATATCATAAATCATATATCGGGATATTATGTGGAACAGTTGAATTTTAGAATATCATGATATGATTGCTCTTCACAGATTTTCAGAGATTAACAAGCAACAAGCCTTCGAAAACATCCAAAACAAACCATCTTTTTATTAATAAAGACTTTATAACATTTTCTGCTTCATATTTCAGTCATTAGTGGGGATATTTTCATGGATCTAACATCCACATTGTGTCACACACCCTTGACTGTCAAAAGAGACTTTCCAAATAAAGACACCCAAAGTACCTATAAAGACACAGACTTGGCAACTCTTGGCCATTTTCATCTGATCTGTCTAAAACCTTGAACAAAAGTAACTTACGCCCAGACAGTGGACGCTCTGCAGAGGCTAAAACACGGTATTTGAAGGGGAACTTGCACTGTAACTAAAACAACCTGAAACACAGAATTATAAAAATAATAAATGCTATGTAGTAAGCTACTGTATATTGTCAACTATATCGTTACCGCCCTGCCCTAATGTATGTATGTATGTGGAAAGATTTGTTCTAGGTAAAGTTCTTACTATGACCACAACTCATATTTTTCTCTTGCTCCATATCTGCCTTAATACTTCTTGTTTTAAGAACTTCTACTACAGCTAGGGGGCTTTGAGTAAACTCTTTTTTTCCTCTTGTATAAAAAAACATTTCTTGTTGACTGAAGTAGGTCACTTTACATCCAGCCCAAGGCAGCAAGAACACAGTTCCAACATGTCTTGCTATCATTTGTAACAACGCTATGATACAGTTGTATGAGTTGAGAGTCTTTTTCTCTCATTTCTTCACTGTTTATGTGTGAGACGTGAAAGTGCTTCCAGTTCTGTGCTGCTTCATAAATAGTGATCTGAAATAGTCCTCTTATAGACCACAGTCACTTCGTCCAATGTAGGCCACTCGTGAATAAGTCATGCTCATGGGGAGAACCTCTGTTTAACAGCTGTAGACTGGAGCAAAGATGAAGGATGATAGTTCGGGAAGGGGGAAAATGTGGCGCAAACATGTTTAATTGAATGTTATAACTTAGAAGATATAATACAACGTGTATCATCTTTAAAACAGGAATGCAAAAACTATTTAATTTTAAACTTTGTCACCATCCAAAGTGATTTCTTACTCATTTCTAGCCCCCTAATTGTTCACTTTATTAGCAATTTTAATAACTTGCATGCTAACACTTCACTTCCAGATTGTCAGGCAAAAATGCACTTTATGCAGACAGCACGATGCAGTCTCATTTTGACACTTAACAACTGCTTTTATCATATGTGTTGGGAAAATATCACATTTTGTTCAAATACATGGAATGACGCTGCTGTTGTAAGAGAAGATACTACATTTGCACATTCTTCTTTTATAATATCCACAACTGATCAATAGAGAAAGACACCTTAGCTCTGAAGGCTAACAATCGCTACATCATGAATCCAAATGACGTGAATGTGTGAGGTCTCTGTGATCCACTTTGCTTAATCAGTTGAGCGCACAGTATTGATGCGAACTGTGAGTGACGATGTCAATATGACAGTTAGTCAGTGGCCGCAGCTCTAACTCATGATTCTTATTGCTTTAATGGACATGTAAAGACCAGCGTATGGGGTGCAAAATTCTGAGTCAGCGTGACATACGGCAGCTAAAGGGAGGAATAAGAACATTTGACATGGTTCATGCTGATGGAGATAAGATAACGCTGTGTCTTTGGGCAAGAGCTAGAAAGTGGAGGTTGATGAGTCGAATCAAATTACCTCAAAATCTCCCAAAATGTATTTATTGGATTGGTTTATCTCTATTGATATTACAATTGGCACAAAAGTAAAGTTCAAGTCAATAACTGTTGTTTTTATTTTGTTGCGGCTATCATGTTATTTTTATTAATCCCGATTACTTTTTATAAAACAATAGTAAACATTTTTGAAAGATTTTGTTCACATCAATTAAAATAAACTATCTTTCTCCTTCTCTTTAGATCAAAGTACTATATCTCTGCACAGCCTTCACTACAATAAAACTACACAAAGAGACAGCCCTGACAGTAGATTGAAGCTGTTGTCTGGGTACCATGGTAACAGCACCCGTGCACTCATGTAGACCTCCCCGCACCAACACCCTATCCCCCTTTACCCACCCTTGTCGTGCGTCCCGGCCCAGACAGAGCGGGGAAAGAGAAAGCTAGAACTGGGATTTCAAAGATAATCTCTCCAGCAGATGGCAAAACATCCCGTATTCCTTTTGAAATGTACCATGTGATGCAGGGGGCGGGACTAATGGGAGTGGTACAGTGTTCATTCAATTAGGAACGGGTCATGTGATACAGATATGCTAATTACAGCCAAGCACTGTAAAATGGTGTTGATTTCGACGCCAAGAGCCAGTTTGAATGTAAAATTTTATCGTCAAACCATTCTTTTTTTTTACGTTTAGCTTATCAATGCTGGAGAAAAGACACATTCATAAACAATTAGCTTGATAAGAGTGGTGTTTCCTTATCTTAATCACAATTTAATACTCTGGATCTATTTTATGTCACATTTCTTTCTTTTTCAAATTTCTTTTTGTACATTTTCTCATGCATGTTTATGTTTATTTATTATGAGACATTGCACATTTATTAATGAAGCATGGTAATGTGCTAGAGTTAGTCATGTGAGCTAATTTTCATTTGTAGTTCCATTAACAAGATGATGGCAAAAAAAAAAAAAAAAAAAAAACATATAGACCACAAACAATATACAAATCATGTATACACTTATATATTCTTTTTCTATGTTTATATTATCAGATATTTCATTTTTAGTTGTGTTATATCGTTATTTGGATTTTTTATTTATTTTCTCCCAAGTATGTCCATTAACATTTATTGATAAGAGAGCTTCAGCATTTAATTGACTAATTTGGACAAGTAAGCTATAAATAATACTATATATATCTGGAACACATTTCTAAAAAGAATGTCAATTCCAGATTGGCGCTTCTAAAACCTGCCATTACCTTGTTTAACCTTAATTTAAAATGCATTCAAACAGAAATAATCATTTTGCATTACTGGCATGTCTTTTGTTTGACCCCTTTACCCAAGGTACCCAGCGCATCTACAAATATGAGCTCATGCCTATTCCCTCCTCCAACTTGAGTGAGGTAATCATGGCAACGGCGCCTCCAGCTGATCCTGCTGCTTTTAATAACACGGAACAGGGAAAAAAAACTAAAATGAAATAACAACAGTGTAACGTCACATTAATGCAGTGACCTGGTTAAGCCCCCGAACTGACTGGGAGGGAAGTGAAGACGCACAGAAAAGAAGGAGGAGGAGGAGACGAGGACACAAGGAGAGAGAGAAAGGAGACGAGGAGGGGGTGTGTGTCAGCGTAGAGCGCGAGGACAGACAAAGCACGCTCCCACAACCGGAGAGAGTGGAGTGGAGTGCAAAGCCGTGCAGCATGGGAACCCTCTCTTACAGCACCCAAACTTAACCAATTTCTGGGTTAGGGTTAGGGTTATACTTTTTTTCCTTCAATCATTTTTGCTTTAAACTTATTCCTTGTGCACTCGTGGAAGTCGCCAGGCTGGACGGGACAGTCAGGACCCCCACCTTGCACCATCCTCCTCCTTCACCCTATCCCGATGCGCTCACTCCCAGCACGCCAACCACCCCAACGACCGTGGAGCGCACCATGGTGGTCCAAGGAGCGGTGACTCCGGGGAGGACGCGCCGGCTCATGCTCAAGCTGCCGGTGGGGACTCTCCGGAGGAACAGCGGCGAGAGGGTAAGCGCTGGGGAAATGAGGCTAATCCAGGTTATTGTATTAGTAGTTGGAGCAAGTTGCCAAGCTGTTAATCTTCTGCACGCTGGAGAGTGAAGGCTACGGCCAAGGCTGTCAGCGCCGTATGTGCCAAAGAGCGCATTCCATTCCCATCCACTCGTGTTTCTCCCGGTTACCAGGAAGTGTGACTGTGAGAGAGCTGTCTTTTGAGTGCCGCTTGTCATTGTTTGAGCCAGTCTGGTAACACTGAGGAAAGCTGTAGCGTGGACAGCCCAGAAAGATCACTTTTATAGGGGCAGGATGGTTGTTTTTTTGTTGTGTGTGAACTACTATGAGGGTGCGCTCACACTTGTTGGGAGTGATTCAGTTTAAGTGAAATCTGGAGCAGTTGTCTTGTTACTGTAGTTCACTTGAACAAGTGTGAACACAAACACCAGAACCTAACATGTTTATAATGGAACAACAACAGGGTTGACTTTGCTTGGAAAGGATTTTAGAGTGTGATTTTTACTGGGAACTAAGTAAATAGAGCTATTTTTATATTTTTGTTATTGTTTTTGGTCTGCTGCATTGTCTTATCTGTGAAAATAGTTTTGTTGAGCAGATTTGGGCTGCTTGCCATGAATCTTGTAATGTTGTGTTTAGAGTCGCTCATTGTGGGACAAATACAGGTTCTTCTAATATGTTTAGCTTTAGTTTTGCAGCAAAATGTGATTGGCTTTTAGCTGTCTTTATACCCTACTGAGGTTGTTTCTACACTGTATGAATGATGTCACTTGTAAAAGCAATAGGGAGTCTTCTTATAGCCTGTATCCTTTACAGCATACTATATCCTACCTAGTTAACTTCCATTCATCTGTATTCAATATTTTGGATCAATAAAATGTGATGCCATTTGATCATAACCTATAAACTACACTTGGTTTATTTATTATTTTATTTTGTTATGTATTTATTTGTTACTTTGCTATGCTAGGCCTTTACGTCCTTACACTTTTTTCAAACAGGCTTAGTTGTCATTATAGCTGACTGAAAGGTTTTATGTTCTTGTTTTCATCACAGAACATGGACAATAGCTGTTTGGGGTCATAAACCTTTACTATCTTTACATCTATTATGATGGGACCTGATCACATCCTACCTGCGTTACACCTGGAATGTGTTTTGTTCAAAGTTCATCTTTATGTGACAACACGCTGCAACCTGCCGCTCGGATTCACCTCTCCATCTCCATACCTGCCTGTTGTTTACACCCCTAGAAAAGAGCGTGTTTGAAAAGCACGCAGCTGCCACTGTACTGTAATTGCCTCCTATTGTGTGGTTCCCCGCCATTCACCGACAGCTCGCTTTTATGTTCCACATTCTTTGGCATGACGTGGATCAGACTTCCCCGGACTTACAGGTTTCACTGAATTGATGCAGTGCTCTGTCGTAGAGCGAGAGTGTATCTAACTTTTGCTAAACTAATGGATATAAATTACTCTATATTTCTGTCAATTCTGAGCCATCCTTATTGATTTGACAAAAGTGATATGAGAGAGAACGCATATGTAGTTTCATAGACTTGTCGTAGAACTGAGTTACATTAAAAAAGGTTAATTGTGTTAATGCTACATTCTTTGGATTTGTCAGTTAAAAACCTAATTGATCCCCTCTTTGGTTTGTTTGAGTATTTTCAATAGGGCACTCAATTTATTCAATATTTTTAGTACACTTTTCCCCTCCAATCTTATTATTCATGCATGAATTTATGGTAATTCTAGCCTATTCTATTTTCTTTGACATAACGTGAATCAGACTTTTGCGGGCTTACATGTCTTGGTGCTGTTATTGAACAAGAATATGTCACTTTTGATTAGCCAATAGACACATAATAGATAACACAACAAGAGCCTGGAGTTGCAGACTAAAAAAGGCACATGCTATTCCTGTGCGAAAAAAATTTGTTTGAATTTTTTTTTTTTTCCTTTGGAATAGACATAGAACCAAGTGTTATATTGAATACCTCTACATTTAGCTAACTCCGCAATTTGTGTATAGGATAAAGCCATCCTTTTCTTCACAAAATGCTCAGTATATTTAGACACCAATTCTTTTTAGCTCTGTTTTTTCATCCATTAGATTTCTATCCACAAGTTACAGTTAATGATTGTTGAATGAATTTGTTTCACATTCTTTCTAAATCTGGACCTTATCAGGTTAGCTAAAATGAGACTGTGCAAGGTTTACATTGAAGCAAAAGTTTGTTCTGTTAATGATTCACCAAAGAAGGACAAAGACTATTTTGGGGAAGATTTTCACCAAAATAAACAAATATTCCAACTGCAGAGAGTGATGCAGCCGCACAGTCTGAGAAACACTGCCATAGGTAAAATTCAATTTCTCTTTGATTATTAATGTCTATGTTACAGTAAGCCACCGTAAAAATCTCACATGAATCAGCTTTATTCAAACCTACAGATGTCTCTAAACTATGATATTGATTTCCTTTGAGGAGCATGTGTCTTTGTAGTTTTTTTCTCTCTTTGATTAGCCATGCACGTGAGTTACAGTAAGTCATCGTAAATTTCTCAGGGGCTTATGCCGTATGACAGCTGGCTTTCATTTTAATAAGCTCGTATTCCCACAATACATCAGCATAAAAATAACTGCATCACCTCTTTGTCACCTCACATAACAATTAGAGAATGACAGCAGTGGGACTAGTTTTCAGTTTTATGGTTTAAAAGTAGAAGAAAAGCACTAGAAATGTTTATGTGTATTTGGACAGTGATCATTGAGCCAGGCATTCTATTTGGGGTCGCACAAAATATTACTTACTGGATTTGTTTTGACATTGTGAACTATTACTGTATTATTTTTGTTGAAAAAATAAAACGCATAAGACATTCAAATACTGAATTAGATCAATACTAAACAAGAATCAAACCAGTAAATACATTTTTTAATGTTTCAAAGATGGATTATGGGATGTAATTGGTTAGAGGGCCTGATTTAAGTTACCCGATTTTTACGAATATTGTTTTTCATTGTCTAAGTTGTTTCTTCCATCTTGAAACTTTTAGAATGCACAACAATCATTGTCAAACACACAAATAAACATAAAGATACAAAATTAGTTGTATTTTTGAACCATAGATAGAATATATGATTATAATAGATGCTTATCAGTTGACTTAATAATTGTAACATCCTTATCACAAACTGCTCACAGTCCAGGATGTATCCCACCTAAGGCCCGCAGTAGCTAGATTTTTGATTAAATTCTCAATGTTGTAACAAAGTGCTGAAGCATTTTAATTGCACCTGATTGGAAGAAACATCATCTCCTCTGTGTAGAAGTAATTGCGCAGCTTGATTGTGGCAGTGTGCGGGATTTCAGTGGGAGGTCTCACTCTCCCTTGATTACTCTCTGTCGTCTCTCAGCCAGCTGTGCCCAGGCTGAGAGCGGAGAGAGGATAATGTGGGCTGATTTACATAGTCCCTGCCACTGTATTTTACCACTGTACAAATGGCTTGAAAGCATCGGGTTGGAACAGAATATTGAGATGCTTTTAGATATGTGTGGTTGGATGTTACTCTAGGTTTAGGTCTCAGTGTCTAGATAGTTTGTTAAAAGTATTAGATTGGGGATATGGGATAAGTATCTAACTGAATAATAACATAGCAGTTAAAAGTTGTATATTGGAATAAATCAGAGAGCAACTGATTCTGAACCTATAGTACAAAAGTCAGATAATACAAAGAAGAATCAACAATAAAACATTGCATAAACAGAAAATTGGTCTTGAGTATCAAGACTATTTCTTATTGTAATCAACTCTGAATGTCAGCATTGTAACAACACTTAACCTCAATAGCCCCTTGGATTGAAAATGGTATCTAAAAAGTAATTTTGCTCATGCATGCGTCTTCATATTTCACAAGAAGAGATGTGGAATCTTTTCAAAGCACAGACAAGCAGCTGTTTCCGGGCTTAAAAAGATATGGCATTTTATTGCTATTGATCTTCATTGCGTAGCATCTAAATGTTTAATATGCAATGGTTCATTAAATGTAGACATTATTTTAATGGATTTGGCCGGTGAGGTGAAATGTGTGATAACATTTCTACCTACAACACATTAGAATTTGAGTTAATCCGGAACTTGACCAAATTATGCAGCAAGAGCACTGGGGTCAAACCAGGACAAATATGAGTAAATGTACTGTAAAATACTATCAGGATCAGTAAACAGTGCAAAACCCTATACTTTTTTGGAACTACTTTATCTGATCTCAAACAATCAAGCCAGAAATCTCAATATCAATTTAATTAGAAAAGGGTTGGCAACAGCTATTGCAAAGCCATTTAGTTTTACAAGAAGATGTAAGAACAAGTTGCAGCTGGAGTCAAAACCTGGACAGCTAAAGTTTGTAATCATACCTTAATATTCAAAATTTCTTTTGGGTGACAGGTTGAAAAATAGTGTGCAGATAATTTCAGATAAAGCGATTTCTACAAATCACACTTTGATTATTCTCTTTCAACTGCTTGACATTGCCTAAACCTATACTACATTATAGACAATCAGGACAAAAGCATTGTACAGCCTCCTAGCATTATGTTCTGCCCCACTCAATGTAAACAGTTGGCAGGCCCAGCACTGAACACATCAACCAGACTGCTTTTCACAATCTTTCAGTGCTCACGGGGCCATGGCAAGTCACTGTAGCTGAAGACAAAAGCATGTCTTAAATGAAAAACCATCAAGAGTTTGCTGGCAGGTGAACAAAGAAGAGTTTCAACCCCAAAGGCTGCTGTCTAGTAGGTTACAACATCACCATGTCGCATTCTCCGAGGCAGCAAAAGCTTTCACTCTTGAATGTCCATCCTGTTTCAGCATGTCAACTTGGATAACTCATTTCGTTTTGGTATTATTGGCTTGTTACGCAACTTCAGCCCGCGGGATAGGACAGCAATTTTTTCGAGCAATATTAGCGTAACATTGTACGTCTATAAGCAGCTGACAGTGCAGAGACTTGCAGTTGGGATGTTTATTTATTGCTACAAGCTTAGATCCAGTTGAAGGAATTTGCAAACTTGGAGATTTCATATCCTCGAGGATTTCAGAAAGCGTGAGAGGAGGGAGCATATCACCAAGGGCCAAATATGTCTTTCTATTAAAAAAAAATCACTATATTCAGCAAGTCATATGGTGGAAGAGGTTTGGCAAATTGGCTTTTAGATAACAAATAGCGTGTCAGTCATGTAACACAGATGAATGGGTAGTGTCTGCTGTCATCCATCACATGTATTATCTACAAGCAGATATGTCTTTGTTCTGAGGGCCACAGCGATGGCACGTTCCAACAAAAGATGTCTCGTTAATTCCGGAACAATGTGAAGATGGGAGGCCAAATTGATTCCTGTCTTAGCTTTGAAATGACATTTGCTATGGTGGACAATGTCATTAGAGACGCATTGAGAGCAGTCCTGGAAGGCAAAGGCAGGAGAAAGCATTCCTAGTCTGACAGAACTACGTCAAATGTCAAAAAAGAATAAATGTATTTTATGCAGTTACTAGTTTCTCCTTAACCAGAGCATGCCTCCATTAAGAGTGACGTCATTAACACATTTACAAATTTGCAAGGAAAACAATATATGAGATATAAAGTACATACAATGTTTATTACTTCATCAGAATGTCACTCTTTATTCAAAAAGTGATCAGTTCAGTTTTATTTTTTAAACCGGCCTGCACTCTTGGAACAAACAAAAAATAAGCAATACCTCGTGAACACATTGGATGATCATTGAAGTCATTTGAATCCGACTCAATAGCATCAGCACTGCTGCTACGGGTGGTGAAGTAATTTGAGCAATGATGATCAATAAAAGTCTAGAAACTTATCGTACCTAAGCATGTGCAGGTGGAGCAAAAACCATCTCTAGGTATGTCATAGCAAGTCCATGCACTCAGTGATGTTGCTTTAGCCTATTATAGGACTTTGAAAGACTCACTGACACTTATTCAAAATGTTCCAGCCTGCGGCCATGACTTTCCATGTTGTTTTGACAGTTCGTCTAATTGTGCTCATTCTTTTAGTGTCATCACATCATAGGCAAAGTGAAAGAAACCCATCAATAGCTTATACCAACAAAGGTATAATACATAAGTGCAGCAGCTGCTGTTGACATGTAAGTGGGAGAAAGCTTTTTTAGGGATGTTTTTGTTAAGATTACCCCTGGCTGAATTAGGATTATCCCCCATCTTTGTTATCCCACTAAGCTGCTCAGTGATTTTTCTTACTGTGAAATTACCAAACAACAAACAAACAAAAGGACCAGAAAGGTGTTCATAGGCTGGAGCGTCTACCAGCGTCTTACTGAACCTGAATTAGTCTCCACGGAAACGTACTGTTGTTGTTCTGGGGGATGTCAAGGGGGGATTTTGGGGGAGTGGAAAGTTCACATAGACGGCGTCTACAAAGGTAAAAAACAACCCATCCTGAGCAGTATATGGGGGAGACAATAGAGAGGCAGTAATTTGGAGCTGTGGGTGTTGCGAGTGTTAGCGGAGGAATGCTAATCACAAACAGGGGAGGGTGTGTGGTTTCAGGGGTTGAGGGAGACAAAAATCCCGAAGGAATGAAAATAAATAAATAATTTATATGCATTCTCTATTGTTGGTTTAATAAATTTGTATTTGTTCACACATGACCCAGGAGCCATATCCAGTTTTTACTGGTATGATGCATCTGCCAAGGGCATACTGGCAGAGACTTGGCAACAATTTTGTGTCATCAACCTTTTTTTTTCCTGATGCTGTGTAAAAAAGAAATGAAATTGTGAAATGTTTTGTGAAATTGCGAAACTTTTGCGTCGTACAAAAAAACCAGAATGCTGTTTAGCCTAACCTGTGTTCCAAGGATGTTTTGTTGTGCAAAACCCCAGATCTAAAGACTAGTTTGTGCAGAAAGCCTGGAGGTATGTGTCCACCACCAATGCTAATTTATTTTACCTTTAAGCTTGTCCAATCACAGCAAAGGTCAGTCATGAAGTGAGGGCACTGACTTGGGTCAGCTTGTGTTTTCTTATTAGGTCTATTTAATTGTTTGGACATTAGCATCACTGTTCATTACGAAAACTCCCCACTGTTGTACAAATGTTTGTTGATGTCCACCTCTTAGATCTCTTGTTCGTCTGGCTAAAATATCGATTCCCAGGGATCTCTTCATGCCTGCAGGTGAGCGAGCTGCGGCCAAGTCTGTCAATTATCCAGACAAATAAAAGAATGGGAATTCCGTGGACGCGCACTTCTAAAGGTTATCCGGATACCCCACCCCTGTTATGGTTTGAAAGTGGACCCTGGTTTTCTCCCCAAGGCGGTTTGTGGAATGTTTTCGGAGTAGTAAACGGGGGCACCCAGGAGACTCCCCTGCGCTTTCATCACTGTCGGGTATGGTTCTTCTGTTGCACGTCCTAAATCAACAGCGAAGATCTAGTGTAGTTCAAAGTAAATCAGCATGGGAGAAGATGTTCATACTAGACTGTTGAATTGGCTGTAATGGTTTAGAGATGGTTGATTCTTGAAACAAAGCAATAGTGTAGCTATTTCAAGTACTTGTAGATGAACTGTTCACAGAATTGTGAACATAGTAAGTGATTAAGACCATTTTGGCAACTGACAATCAACAATATTAAACAAGTCTGGTAAGAAACAAACATCATTAAGTATGGGCATTTGATACCATTTTTTGCTACGATAACTTAAGGGCTAGTTATAGTGAGTTTGTAATACAGTTTTATAATTTGATCTAATCATACAGTCAAAGAGTTTACCTTGGCATGTTTTGATTGGCCAACTTCAAACACGTTGGCCATCATACAAATGGTGTTGGCAGTATTGTTTATAAATTACATTTCATCTAATTCTGCTAAGAAAGTTAATATTTTTAAAAATTTAGCCAATATCACAATTCATCAACCATCACAGTTTGAGTTTTTATAGTTCTCCCAAAATAAACCTCACCTTAACATACATTATTTTCTCTCATACTTGTAATATCATTTAATTTCATATTCGTAATGAGCTGCACGTATTTTTTGCATGAAGTTCCATATTTCAACTATTCCAACTTTATTTACAATTGGAATAGTATGTTTTGATCATAGAATTCAGCTCAGATTTTGCATTTCAATTGTGTTTAGGAAAATTGACTAAAGGAATTCTATGATTATGGAATAAACTTTTATTTATGTAATTGCATGTAATATATTTTAAAAGACATTCAATCTACAAGATTAATTAAATATTTTTATGTAGAAAGTCGCATATTTTGTTGTTTGTGAAGGTCATTATGAGACTTCAAATTGCAGTCTGTGCAATTTTCTAATTTCATTTATTGACATTGATTGAAAGTATGGTTTTTGTTTAACAAGGTTGACATACCACCTTCAGAACGTTACACATTTGTAGATTGTTTTGAGATAGTTTTGCTAGCTTTCCTTGAGTGTAACTCCACTGAAAGTTTTGACAAAAGCTTATAAAATGGAACTTAATGTTTGTAGTTCAGTTTAACTTTCTTTAATGATAGAACGTTACTTACAGTTCCAGGCTGCATACACAATATGTAAACCTGTCACTTCTGGAATAATTTATGAGAAACTGGGCTACCTCCAATGCCAACTCTGTTTTTGATTTTGTGCCTACATTTGTGCTAATGCAGCTTGGGAATGACAGACTTGGGAGATGCTCACTTGATGGGAAAGAAAAGTTGAATTCCAAAACAGGATGTGCAGAGACCCTTCGGATTGTTCCCGAAATATCCAGACACAATCTGCTGTCTTTGTGAGAACCAGATAACGGGACACAACAGGGAGCAGTGAGTCAGTCAAAATAAAGGGCAGCATTCATATTGACGTGTGTGTGTGTTCCATGGAGAATACAAGCATGGGCTGTGTGGAGACATTTGTGAATTAGGGAAAGAATTAGGAATGCTCTTAGAATGGGCTAATATGGTCATAATCTTTGAACATGGGAAATATAATTAGTTTAGAGAGTTAATTGGAAGTTTGACATTTCTATTTGTGGGGCTGTTTAGACATGACAGTAATGCTCCAATGTAGGGTACTTATCTTATTTTTTTAAGGTACATCGAAAGTGTGACTGAAATAGTTTTTTTTTTACTTTGAACAGGGTCTCCTCACCGCAGTTCTGACTTGTAACTTAGTCTTTTGAGGTGTCACCTGCTTGTCTTCATGGAGATCAATATAGAAAGTTTTGTTGTTTCACAGTCAAAAATATGCTTAATTACATTGGTCATTACGTTGGTTCATCAAATCAAATAAAAGATACATTACAAACTATTGATTTAGCTCAAATAGTCAAATGTGGAACTCAAGTAGTAAAATGTGGAACGAATATAAACCATTCAACCCATCTTGAATTGTCCAATTAAGAAATTGGTTCAATTCAAAAGTGTTAAAGTGTCATTCAAGCACAAAAAGCTTTTTAAAGAAATTCTGAGATCTTCCAAGAGAAATCATTGGCTCTATTATAATAATTATATCCGGTCTTATATTGGCAAATTGAAGATAGTGGCACGTTCGTCAATATTTCTAATTGTATCTTCTTTGTTCCTTTGTGATGGGAAGCACAACCAGCTCCAAACCCACTGGGAAACAAAACCATTTGGAACATTTTTGTGCTAAAACTGCGTGGGCTGTTGAAATGACAAAGTAGACCAGGAGGTTAGCAGCCACTGGAATAAGAGCGAGGTGCTTTAACTTTACCAACCAGCTTGTGCATTCCCGTAGGCGTGCTGCAGGAACGTAGTAATACTCATTAATATTGCTCTGCCAGACAAAGTGCATACAATGATTAGCTCAAGATCATGCTTCAAGCTATAGATGTTTGTAGATGTTCTCCATGGTGAATACCCCTTTGTGAAAAAGGCATATCGCGGCACATAAACCATGAACTAGGTCAAACCCGATACCTCAAGAGAGCCTCTAGTCCCCACACTTCAAAGGTTGGATCCGTCTTAGGGGGATTCTCACAGCCTGCACAATTTCATATTAATTATTTCTGGTATTAATTTGGAGCATATAAAGCTCTTGACATTTGCAGAAGCAACGTGGTGGCATTGGAGAGGAGAAACTGAAGGATTGACTGATGGGTTGTGCGTGTAAAGTCCTACTCCAGATGAAATTGGGAGTTCGTCCAAATTGGATTAGCACACCTGGATAATGGAATTTCATGGGCACTTGGAAATTGAGCTAACGCTAATCCAAGCTATGGGTGGACTAAGCACTCTCAGGTATTTCCTAGTTCTTGCAGAAAATTAATTAAGGAAAGTGTGATAGTCTGTGATGAATAAAAAAAATGTTGCTCTTACATCCTTCTGCTTTGGAGGTTCCAATCTTTCTTAAACTGAAATTTTTTTGGTCATCCTAAAAGTCTTTATGCTACTGTTTCTTTAAACAGCAATTCAAGAATTTCTCCATCTTCTTTACCATGTAGCTTTAACAAGTAATTACCACCACAATAGTAGCTTTAAAATCAAGATGCCTTGGTGTTGTTCTCCAGGGCATCCACGCTTTAATCCATAATCTAGTTCTACTGCAATGCTTGTAACATTGACTCAACAAGACATATACTTCCTTGACTGCCTTTTTAGCATCAATATGTTAGCATTGATTTCATTTCTGCCTTTAACACAATTACATTAAAGCAAACAGATTGAATTCCCACCTCGACCAGTTGTGATCACAGAGACCCAGGTGCACAAGTTACTCCATAAAAGAATCGTTCCAAAAGCTTCTGTTTTCCAATATAACATCTGCCCTCTATTCGATGCTCTAGTGCCCTGGCTACGAACGCTGTTGACCTATTTCCCTCCATCGCTTCATCTCTCCTGCCCTTCTTGACTATACCCTGCACTGTTCCATCACATGCTTGACTGAAGATCAGAAGCCAAAGAATCACACACATATCAACTAAGATTTAGAAAAAAAAAACCCGA
The DNA here is from genome assembly GCA_038363315.1 of Mugilogobius chulae. Taxonomy (NCBI): domain Eukaryota; kingdom Metazoa; phylum Chordata; class Actinopteri; order Gobiiformes; family Gobiidae; genus Mugilogobius; species Mugilogobius chulae. Next base: position 19,096,162 of record CM076411.1, on the reverse strand, counting down.
AAATTTGGGAATTCTTAAAAAAATGTATTACAGAACTATTTGAAGCAGTATACACGCACTTTTTTACAACTTCCAGCCTAAGGACATATAGAATGTTTGAAAAATAAAATATTCAAATTCTATATTATGTAGCCATGTTTGATAAAGTAGTGCTTCTTTTGCCCTCTTCATATTAACGTCACAGTTTTTAACCCAAGAACTGCTTGTATTTCATAATCTGTGCTGGGACTAAATTATGTTGTTATAATCATTCTTCGTTATTAATTAGGCTATTTATTCAATGTTATATTTGTTTGATTCATTAGAATAATTCTAGGCTAGATCATAGGCGAAGAGTTCTAAACAGAAACAAAGTCATTTTACTAAAGTTAAAAGGGAAGGTATTGAACCATTTTATTACTAAGGTCATTTTGATGCGTATACCCTAAATCTGATGGTATTTCATGCCAGATGCCTCCAAAAAGCGTAACTTTTAAAACTTGATTCACAATCAGCTCTGCAACCTCAAAACCTACTTTGTACTGTCAGGCACTTGATGTTTAGTCCTATTTATAATAGCTAATATCTGCATGAGGAACTTATTTTTACACCCGGTCTCCGTGGCAACAAGTGACCAGCTGACACGGCCTGTTTACATGATTGGACAAGGGTGACCTTTTCCCAGGATTCATAGCGGCTTTGCAAACACATTAGAGGCATGGGAACCAAACAGAGTTTTACTGCAAGCTAACAGCTAACATTTCTTCTCTCAAACAAATATTGACGCCACTATATCACTGATCCATTTTGGATTGAAATGTTGCATATTCTTCATGCTGATATAGGTCACATTTATACAGTGTATGGACCCAAAACCTGCTGACACTGATTGCAAATAAGATAAACATGTTCCAGGGTTATTTTTGACATATTTAACATTAATATAAAAATGCTTTTAACATTTTCTGCAGCAAGTTGCCTTAGATGGAATGGACATACTAAAAATCAAAACAGTTTCAGAATCGTGATCTTTGAGTTTCAGAGTGATGGAGAATCATCAGCTAAAAACTAATTATGTTCTCAAATTATACATTGCTCAAATTGTTGAAGTCAACTCTTATTATTGTTACAGAATACTTGTCTTACCAAAAGTAGTAATACATCACAAATAATGTAACATTTTGCCAATGAATATATTTAATAACTTCCTGCTTCTCTGATAGATAAACGTTGTATACAGACAGAGCTAAGCAGTGACATGTCCACAACATATGTACATTTACTGGGGCAAGAAAAACTTTACTTAAATGAAAAAATGGGTATCTTATTCTTTTCTTTGACCATGGTCAACAAAATTTAGCTATTTTGTTTGCTGTATACATGTTTAATAGGCTGAAGCAGGTATAAAAGTATGTTTGAATGCATAATCTTCTCTGTGACTCAGGGTTAAAAGGACAGGATTCTATGTGGGTCTATAGAAAGAAATAGACTTACTGTATTGAAGTGCTATTCATTTCTATTGGAAAACATCTTGGATTACATGAATGCGATAACATATTCCATCAGTCTGTAAGATAGCATCCATACACCTAATAGCAATGTTTAATTGTGATGAAATAAAAAAAACTGGCAGAAGATATGAGCTGAAATTATGAATGAGGAGGTTGCATTGCCTCCAAGTGGCCATTGTTGCAAATGTAATGTAGGCCAGCATGAGTAGAAAGCATTGTGAAGCATGGAAGTGCATGAATCTTTAAACACAGAGTAATTAGCTTTGTGCATATTAAGGGAAAGAGTTTTGTGCATAGTTAATGTGGTGTAAGGGAAAAAAAAGGTCCTCGTGCAAACTCTGAGAGAGAAGAAGTACAGATTTTAACTATGGTTCTGCTCAGTTATTGAATTTTTTTAGATTCTGAATTTCTTTTTTCATCCCTTATCTCTAAAGTCCTTATGTTATTAATGTGAATGAAGTGCAAAAAACACAGTTGAGTGGATTTATACTATTCAAGGGAACATATTGGATATTGGATGTACCTTATCATCTAATTTTCAAATTTTCATCTAATTTTTGCGATGACACAGGTGCAGGTGCACCAATGTGTGTGACTTGTAAGTTCACTCCTTCCTTTGAACATTTGAGTCGGCCACTGTCTCCTCCACCCCACCCTCTCTGTCTCTCCCAGTTTCCCTCTCTCACTCTCACATATCCCTTTTCAAACAACCTCAAGCTCAGATCACCACCGAGACTACTGCTCCTGAGTCGCTTTTCTTTGTTTGGGACTATTTTAACTCTGCGTGCCTAACTCTGGACTGAACACTCCACTAAGAATCCAGAATTTGAATCTCAATGTTTGGAACCTTGATCCTTATCAAGTCTCTTTGGAAACTGGGAATGCTATGCAAATTCTTGTAAGGAGTCAGGTTTTTTGGTCATGATGGAGGCGATGTTGTTGGGGTTAGATGAGGTGGTGTGCACGCGACAAGGGCTCTTGTGGACTCTGACATCCACAGCTCTGAAGAGGTTTAGAGCCCCCACCACGCACCTGCCGGGACCCTGAACCTGCTGCGCTATCACAGAGGGCTGTCCCGGCCAATATATCAGGTAGACTTTTTTTTTTATCAGATGAAAAAGTTTTATCATTTTTGTAAATATTTGTTCCTGTTTGACAACTTTTTAGTGACAGTGCAAAATATGTCATTTTGGATATGCTGCTGTGCCTGTAAATGTACTACTTTTTCAGGAGGAAGTGTGCTGCTAGCATGCTCATTGTTGTTGTGAAAAGTACTTTTAGACAATAGAAACTGTATAGCTTATAGTGCCTTCAGTTAGCCTTAATAGTGCATGATTATCTCTATTTATAATGGACATTTATTAAGAATGATCCAGTCTTATAGTAAGGAGGATCGGCGATAGAAGAGTTTATTAAGTTATTAGGCCTGAATCATTCTTAATATCCTACTTGTTTCAATAAATAAGGGTGTATTTCTGCTTTATTTGGACGATTTATATAAAGTGTTGCAGTCTATTTTGAGTTTGGAAGTTGTGCTAGCAGACATGGTAAAAATGGGAAGAAATGTGCTATAGTTATTCAGAAAGGTTTGCTCAGAGCATGTGATAATGTGTTTTGGTGACTATTGTTGACACTACATCAAGTTTTCCCTGGACTTACAGGACACTTTTGAATGTCTGTGTTGACATGGTCATAGGTTTGACAAATGTATTAAGTGTTCCTTTTTATTGTTTAATAGATGTAGCACATTATATGCAGACAGACAGACAGATTGGATTTCTTTATTAGATACAATGCAAAATTAAAACCACCAACAGCATATTATTCAGACTTGCTATCCTGCTTTTGAACCAATCTATTTTGTGATTTCATGCATTGAAAATTGTGAATTCAAATAAGTTCTCCCACTGATTGAAAAGTCTAGTATTTGTATTGTAAATGTTGTTTTTTCCTGAGCAGTTTTCTGAGCAGTGATTCAGCAGAAATGGTTGATCAGTATTCACTCTCCCTGTTTGTCCTCTTACTCTGTTCTTTCATTGACTTATTTGTATTCAGTGCAAGTGTGTGGAGGCCTGTGTGCAGCTGGACCATCTTTTATCCAAGAGTAACCACTCTACGAGAGCTAATAATGCTAATATTGAGTCAAAATCAAATACTAATAAGTTGTAACACACTGATTATTGTTAAAAGAAGTATCACAATTTTACATGTGTTTGTGTTTATTGACACCAGAACCAACAGCAACTTTCATTCCCATTTTAATTGATTTCTCTGGTATGTGACTAGCTTTATGAAAACTAATTTTAGGAACGATTAAGTGAGCTTAACTTAAATAAAAGCACTTTATATCTAGTTTTTGTTTTTAGAGGATATATTCAAACTGAACTGATTTTTGCTTCACATTTCTGAGATTTTCTATATTATTGTACTTGGATTTTTTATTTTTATTTTTTTGGCTTTATTTGCACTGGTTTCATCAATCATTTTAAAGGACATCTTCCTGCTGAGCCTCAGAAAAAGTTTTCCAAATTTCCCACGTATGTGAACTTAAGAAAAAATTTTCCATAAATTCCCTTTACAGCTAGTATATCGAGTGCTAACACCAATCCTGATGAGGAAATGCCTAGAAGTCATGGCTAGTTTTTAGCACTAATAATCCATATATTCTATATTTAGTGTCCTACAACCTTCCTCTCCATACTTCAAATGTAAAGAGAGAGAATATACAGTGTATGAGATGTATAGTTGTGGAACGGCATGTGTCCTTTCCTGTCTTTCTCTGCCCGCTCGATCCTCAGGAGGAGAATGTTGTTTTTACTTTTATCTTGGAAAGACAGGTGTGTTCCTGGTGAGAGCGTCCCCCAAAGAGAGTCGGACAATCAGAGGAAGCCCATACAATACCAACTTATTAGGTGTGTCTCTATGGGGATCGACTGGCAAACTTGCAACTTATATTATGGTTTCGCTAATGGAGAATGAGTAATATTGTAAAGTGGACAAAGAATGTGTTTGGAATTTTGACCATGTCTTTGACTTTCAAATGAATTTCATAGCAATCTTTTATTTGATGCAAACAAAATAACTGAGGTAATTATAAATAAGCTTAATGGTTCCCATGCTTAAAACAGCTAAGAAATGTCTGCACGATGGATACAATCTAATAGTTATATCAATTTACATTCAAATCAAGCATGTTTTATTCACAGTATACAGCATTCAGACTAGAGAGATTAAATTAATCACAACTCTTTGAGGATTAACTGTTTTTTGTGTTTTCAATAAAATAAAACACTTTAAGAAACCCATTTTATTATAAGGCTCAGTGCGTTCTCTTTGTTAATAATGATGTATGTGAGCTATGTGCACATCTTAAAATATTTATGGGAGTCTTCACTCTGATGTGTTGCTAAGAAACAGTCTGATTTTATTCTCATAGAACAGCGTAGAACCTGTAGCTTCAGTGTCCAGTCAGAGTGATACCGTCCAGATTTGTACACGTACTTTGACACGGCTTTCAGATGTTCATCACCAAAATAATAAAAAAAGTTTTTGCTGAATAAATGCTTTAGATTATTTTGACCCTTAAAAAAGCTGCTTTTACAATACATCTGTAAGTTTAAATCAAATTCACAAATAGCATAAACTTGAGGGACATTTTTTGCCACCCACCAGCCCACCTGAGGATAAACGAGACACGCGGTGAGCTGATATATGACAGGATATTTGCAGAGCACATTACCATGCTGCTTTACATTCCTCGCATCCACTTTTAATGGGAGGAAATCCTGGAGAACCACAGCAGAGGTCCTGATGTAGCCGCTAATGATAACACAGCTGCTGCTCAAACTGTTTACCTGCTCAAATTCTGTACGCACGCATTGGAAGTGACAGACTAATAAACCCGAATCCATCTTCTGCAGCTTGTACATCATTTCTGACTTGACAAGATAAACAGTCTAAGTAGAGCGAGTTTGTTTACTACTGCAAAATTCACGATACAAGATGACAGAGTGAAGCCAGAGGAAGATCTGACTGTTTCCATGCTACCTTTTGATAACATTGCTTTATGCAATCTACTTTTTTAAAAGGTGGGACTAGGTAACTTTCTGGTGTAATGTTTCATGCTATAGAAATAAGCATACTTCTTGGTGACAAGCAAAGACTCCACCAGGACAAGTTAAACATCAGATTTATGGAGAGATGTTGGTGAACAAGCTGATAAAAGATATCTGTATTGAATAAAATAAAGATTAAAAAATAGTTTTCACATTTTAACTTTATTTCAAAGAATAATATGAATATAAAATATAATAATAACATATTATAATAACTTTAGATGAATCAAGAACAAATTTATTAAGAAAATATTTATAAATATGTTAAAAATAACAGAAAGTACAGAGGAGTAAACTAATGATATCACACTAGGAAGATCAGTAAATTGTAGTTTCTTTTACGACACTTATTGTTTTACTCTCTGAACAAAATTAACAAAATTATGTGTGTTCCTGTGTAATTGTACATGTCAATAAAAAAAAAATTTAATGAGTTTTGGCCAGTTTTACAACAGGATGTCTGGGTAACCTCCAAGCATGATGTAATTTCAAACCAAGAAGTAAAACTCGAATCAAAAAACTAGCTAAACTGGGTTGAAACTTTTAAAACACAATGAAAATCTTGAATAGATTACTTATGTCTAAGTTTATTGAATGGTCCAACTTGTTAAAGCAAGCATTTGAAGCTGCACTCTAAGTCCTGAAATGTCCTGTTTCTTGTCAAGAGTTATTTTGACTGTGCTAAGAGTTGAAACATTTGGTAAAACTATAATACCTATGGTAGTCTTTCTAAATCATGAACAAAAACTCATTCATCTGTACCTGACTGTGCATCTCCACAGATCAGAGCTGTAACGTGACTTGGCGAAATTGCTAAAAGAATTTTGGAGTAATAAGTATGATTGATTTTTTGATTTTTATTTTTTTCTCAATTTGATCAATCACATTATAATAGTTTATAGCTGTAAAACAATAGAAATGATGATTTTTTTTTTCTGTGAATATAAAAAGACAAAAAACTAGTAAAAATTTCTTCTCCAAGTTTGCCAACTTGGTCCAAACAAGCAGATCATATGTACTATAGATGACAGAATCTTATATTATAATACCACAACCTCTGTTTCAAAAAGGCGTAATGCAATTTTTTATCAATTAATAATTACTCGTGTATTTATACTGTTTTTTATCATCTCCCCAGTTCACTTTGCACATGAATATTCAGGCCTCATGTGCAAAAAGGTTTAGAACCCCTGATCTACATCAAGCTGCACTGTGTTATGGACCTTTATACCAAATCCTGTTGATTTTAAATATCAAGTCATTCAGACTGCAACTTTCCCTCTTAATACTGGCTTTATAAACTTTAAATGTTTCACAATGGCATCCCTGGTCCAGACTGTGCCCTCTAAACCCTTCTCACTTGCAGCCGTCTGAACTCTTGACTTCCTGCTGGAGTATTTTGATTGCGATCCTCGTGTTGGCAGCCATCTTTGTTCCCATTGCCAGAGTCTGGATTTGCAACTCTTTCCCATGAACCGTCCGGGAGTGCATCAGCCATGGGAGGGGAATGAGGAAACTGCAGCAGACCATTTCCATTGTTAATACCGTAGTAGTGGTTTTATTTTCTGAACTAGCTGCAGGCATGTTTGACTTTGGTGTTAGCAGACTGGCTTTTATTGGTAATAGCTGTTAGCTTCATTTCCCAAAGGACAAAACTGATTTGCATAAACATTTCTATTCAGGAATTCACAGGTTTATGAAAAGTGGAATACGCTGGGAAAAGGCACTTAAGATACTGATGTTGGTTAGTTTTGTATGAATGTGGATTGACTCAACTGAAAATACAATAAATTAGTAATCACATAATAAATTAATTTTGATAATATTATAGTCTATTCTGTAAATCATGCCTGATTGTTTAATTGTTTGTTTTTTATTTATTTTTTTTTCATCTTTTGAGACTTTGGTCGCTCTTGTTTTAAGTGCTATAATAAAGTTTATTGATTGATTGTTGATTGAAATCTATTTCAAAATTTCCAACTGCACAATTAAAGATAACCTATACATTCCATTTATACTTTTACCAGTGATGTCACAAAAATTCAAAACAATTTAGCATTCTGAATTCAAGCAATGTTTTAGTTGTGTCTTTTTTTAAGAGAGAGAAAGAACAGGAAAGAGGGGGTCAGGTCTCCAGAGTGAGAATTGAAGGAAAAGTTCCTGTAAAAGTCCAGCTGTGGGAACAAACCAATATGCCAGATGTGAATGAAGTATTTAAATGGGCTGGATTATATGGGATTTCTTTTGTTTGGTTTTATTTTGTGTTTTTTTGTATTGAGAATCAAAATAGTTTAATTAAAGGCTTGAGTTCAGTGTGTTATTATAGCAGCTTCTACATAAAACATAGCTCTAAGTTTAAAAAGCTAATGCAGTTATGACAGTTTAATCCAAACCCATGCTGGCTAAAAAACTGCCAATGTCTGTCACTACTTTTTGGTGACCTATTTTCAACACATTCCAACACTTTTAACACAATTTCCCCTCATCATACAGATTCCAGTAAGCTTCTTAACTCATTCAAAATCCAATTTCTTTGCTAATGAGAAAATACGACATGTCCTGGTCGTTGATGGCAGGCTAGTTATTTGATGGATTGCAAGCATCTTTAAGAAGATAGATGGAGATGACGTTTCTGAGTAAAAAACATGGACAAAATGGCAGTTTATATAATTGTGTATTGTGCTTACTTTTTCGTTTGTTTTGTATGCTTGGAAACTTATTGGCATCTTATGTGGCAGATAGTGTTTGCTTTAGACATTGCACATGCAATTATCACGGCTACATTTGACATCAAAACTGAATTTGTTGGTTCAAAATGTGATTATGTCTTTTTATTTATTTAGCGTGTTCTGTTCCCTCATCAAAAACGTACGTGGAGATAAATTTAGCTCTAATCGTAAGTTCTTTCACTGACTCTCAAAAAAAAAAAAAAAGATTTCAACGACATAACTGAAGATATCTTCTGTGGTGATTTAAGTTCATAAATCATATCTGTCGTCAATCAACTAAGTGCTTTCATTAGCTGTCAGAACAAGCTTTTTTTTTCTCCTCATCTCTCCTGTGTAATCTTTTTGTTCCCAGCTCTAATTTAATTCCTTAATTGCGTACTTTTGTAGACAAGGTTCCAGAACACAAGATGCCAGGACAGATGTACTGAAGTCTAAAGACTATTAAAATGACAATTATGTTTAACTTGTAATCTATAAAGTTCTGCACAAAAACACATTCTTCAATTAGAAACTTTGTGTTGCAGAGCTTGGAATCAAATGCCAACAAACATTTGGCATTTGCATTAACACATGACAACCATCCATAAAGATACATTAGCAAAAACTGGGCTGGGTAAAACTATTCATCTCGCTATAGTGTCACGAACCTTTTCATTTAGTGCTAAAGTTATGTTATCTTAAAATTAAAACATTGGTTTAACGTTTCACAAAATAAAACTGTAAAGAAAAAAGTTACAATTGTGGATGCACCAATTGTCCGCCAATATCACGCTGTATTTGGACTCTTGATCTGTGATTATCGGGACATGATTGAGCTCCACAAATCCAGCTGCTCTCCCTGTAAATCCTTTTGAGTGTGTCCGGAGGCAAGTCGCGTGGTGGGGCATACGTGCTTCTGCCTTTTGGTCCACGGTGGTCCCCTGGTATTGAGCCAACTGTCAGGTCTAAGTGTTGCATTAGTGCTGCTGGCTGGAGGGTCTTACAGTGTTTTAAGTTCAGGGGTTAGGTCTGCGTATAGAATAGTAATCCGTCCAGATTAGGAAGGGGATCCCAGGGAATATCTGTGGAAATCCTGATCAGGCCTGTTACATGGCGTGTTTGCGTGGTATTATCAGGCAAGCTGGTCTGAGCACATGTGTTTAAAGAGAAGAGATTTAAATGCTGATGGAAGTATTACGTTTCTCCTAAGTCTGTAGATCAATGTTTTGCTATGATTTGATCTAAATAATTGGCCTGTATCTGATTTGCAATGCAGCAGGTTCAAGAAAATGCAGTAAAGACGTTATGAGGAGTTTGATTGTAAATGAGTAATTTGAGTGGTTGAGACATTGAAAAGAATGACTGCTTATAAATTAAGATTCTTATGCAATAAATGGATACATGATTATTGATTTTTTATTTTTTGAGATAACGCATCTGGTCTTCCAGCAGCCCAATTGGTTTGGAGTTTGACACAGCGTGTTACCGGGTGCCTGGAAAGGCCCACGTGTACCTCTTTCGAATTGCTGTAGCCGTGATTGACAGATTAATTAGCCAATCAGAGACACGCATCTTCCGCCATGTAAAAACCAACAAAGCTGCTCCTGATGAAAAAAATACATTAAAAAATATCACATGGAATTAAAAACATCGCAGATTTCTGCAGAATCAATGAGCGAAGCAGAAAACGATTTAAATGTGAGGTGAGTGAAGTTAGATTTTGGTCTAAATGACAGACGACCAATCAGCTCCTTTGTTTCATCTGTGTCACGCAAATAAGCTAACCTGATTGCCCGGTACAATGTAGATTTGATCTGAAATGCAGGCGGAGGGCATAGTGACCAGACCCACTCTTTGCAGTTTGCTGAAGTGTGGGTTCTGGATCCTATAGGCAAGGTTACCGACCCCATCACGTTGCAGTAGGGGATTGAGGGAGAGTTGGAGGAAGTACTGCTTGAATCAAACAAAACAAAGATGGCAGCATTTCCGTTGTATTTGATTCAGTTTTACGTCCCATCGTTTCCCCCAACACTTTCAGCGAGTAAAGTTCCAGATGGATACGGCTCAAGCCATTTGGCTTGAGCAAGGGTAATTGTATTGTTCTTGGGCAAGACACCTCACCCACAGTGCCAATATGGAACTGGTGAGTCTGTGAATTTTTGTGCCATCAGCCGCTTCAAATATGCCAACCTCACTTTCAGCAGTCTACCCCAGGGTAGCTGTGGCTACAATAGTAGCTTACCTCTATCATGTGTGACATGATTGAATAATGCTTAATGCGAAGCATCTTTGAGTGTCATGAACTGCGCTATATAAATCCAGTGCATTATTTTTGTTATTAACATAAGAGCTTGATTGGCATATTTACTGAGACACATCTGTCTTACAAACTATTCCTGGTATTTGTGGTGGTTTGATGACACATTCCCAAGGCCCATGTCTGGATTCATTTTTAGTCAGATGTGATTAAAGCAACTATAGAGATTTTTGTATGTGAAACATTGCAATATATAAATCATTTCATTACTATCATAATCTGATTTCATATTAGAGTTATTTGATAAACAAGGTTTCTGCTCTAGTCTGAGATATTGTCATCACTTTATAAATTCTAAGATCAAAGATTTTATAGTAAATTCCTTGAATAAATGTGTGGTACAGCTTTTCACTTGTATTGCTCACTGTGGGCTTTCTGGCCTGAAACTGTAAAAACGTGTCTTACCTCATGTGTAACTTTAGCAGCTGATTGATCTGCTTTCTCTGGGAGACAGTCTTTTCGTCTCCCAGTTTTGGTTTTCTGGCTCTCCTTGGGGCCAAATGGCTAAATGGAGGACATTCAATACCTTTTCACTGTCGGGATTCCCTTCTGACACACACACACATACACGCATACGCACACACAGGCAGGAATGAGAGAGAGAGAGAGAGAGGGAAGGGGCGACCACAGAGCTGCCAGAGGGCTCTCCCTGCAGTCAGTTGGATCAGTTTTCATAAGTAGAGGATTTATGTGCAGAGTTGAGAAATGTAGTTGAAAGCACCACACACCCTTTTCCATTTTGTAAAAAAATAAAAAATAAAAACATGAAAAGAAAAGTTAGAAAGAAGAAAAAAAAGCAATGTAGTTAATCAGGGTTATATAAGGACTAAACTAAGCCAGGATCGCATAAAGATTACAGCAACATGACTTGATCTACTAGGGAACTTACTCAGCATATATATTAAATTAAATATAAACAAAGATTTTTTTTTTTTTTTTTTTAAGAAAAAAAAACAAAATTATTAACCCTGTTCACAAAACTATCCTGGAAAAGCATCAAATAGAGTTCTTTTTCGCCTTTACCAACACTAACTGTAACTATTGACATCAAGCTTACCATGTCCAGTCTTCTTCTGTTTTATCTTTACTCATTAGTCAGTGTGAAAGTGTTTTGTTTGCTTTCCTTCCTCTCCCAGTAGGACTGCATGCAAAGCCTCTTACGTCACCTGATCTGCCGTCCCCTGCAGCGGTGAGGGGGCAGGAAGAAGAGGGGTGCGTGTGTGGTAGTGGTGGGGGGGTTATTCTTTGAAAAAAACATTCTCATGAAGCCTGTATAAAGCAACAGAACTCACATGTTGCATTAGTCATTAGACATTTCACACGGCTTTAATGTATTTTGTTGAACAGTATAGAAAATTTGAATCCTGTGTCGGACTATCTTTATGAGTTAAACTTGCGACGAGTTGACCGCTGTCCAAGTTGTTACCCTGCCTAAGGCCCAAAGTCACTGGGATAGGCTTCAGAAACCCCATAATCCCACACAGAAACAAGCGGTAGAAAATGGCTGAATGAATATTTGGCAGCAGATAAATGTAAACTTTTTAAAAGTGATAATTATTGCACGTTTCCATTTTGTGTTTTGCTTTTTTTCTGTACTTTGTTTAAAGCAAAGCAATAACTGCTGTCATTATTGGATTTTCTATACACTTTTCCCACAATTTGGACATTTTACACACAGTATTTGGCAGAACAGTATTTTTTTTTCTATGAGGATCTCTGACTTTGTTTATCATCAGTTCACTCTTTACAGTTGCTCAATCAAGCGGCATTATTTCTACAACTGTTGTCTTAAACACTATTGTACTATAATTGGTATTACGACAAAAGAAAACAGATTACAGGATTTTGAGGTCGCCATGACGACTTTTGTTGTTTTGTTTATTGTACTGCTTGTTAGCGCTGAGAACCTGGGGAGGGCGCGGGCAGGTTTAAAAACATTTTTGTGACCTCAATAATGGAGATTTTAAAGGCTAACAAAACATAAAGTGCTTTTGAAGGTATATTATTTATTATGTAAATGGATTCTCACAGTGCTCCTGTAAAAGCTGCCACCGTGAGTGATGTTGTGCTGGCTGTTTTTCTAATTAGGTTGCAGCCTCTTTGGGACCCCCAGGCACACGAGAAAAAGAAAAAAGGGATTTGGAAGCTTTTACCTCCAAGACCTCTTTCTCACTCCTCCCTGCTGCTCTGGTCTCACGCCATGCACTGTAAAAAGAGAGGTACGTTTAATGATGATTCGAGCTGTAGCCTGGTGTCTTAACCTAAGCCAATGTAGTGAAACTCAAGAAAATTACAAGTCTATACAGTCTTACTAGTTCTGTAAGACTCATCTACTTTTTAAGAAGTGGATATTTTCATTGTCAGAAATATGCTGAGTAGGTAATTATTCTACCGGTCTTATTTGTAAACTTCTATACCTTTGAACAAAGAAAGAAGAATAACTGAAAGCATATTTTTTTCTTTCTAATTTGATCTGTATAAATTATTGTTTTCGTGCATGGTAGCCTAATGAATATCAACTTTCAATATCAACATCCGTCATAAAAGTCAAACATTATTTTAGTGACCATTGTTATATTTAAAGCAAAATAAAAGTACTTTGTTACAGTTATTTGCTCTCATAATTCTGATAAATATAACATCTTTGCTAAACCTTTTGAAACTGAAATTTTTATATACTATGGATATAATTCGTGTTGATCTGTTTGAATGCATAAAGTTTATAGATTTTCTTATTTTTGATACTTTGGCACTTCAGTCAATTTAACATGTTTATTTACAATGACCATTTCCAATACTGCTTTTCAGGTGTCTTAGTTTTCACACCATTTTCAATTTTGGTTTTACACGTTTTTCCTTCTTGAACCTATTTCTCGACTACAACTTCCCGTCTTTTTGCAGTGCCTACGTACAGGGCCAGGAGCATACATTAGTCAGTGACACACAGAGGAGATTAGAGTGCCTGGTGTTTAATATGCAGCAGACTGTCTGATTAGACCGTTTGGTATTCTGTCCTGCCTCGGGACGTAGCTGAGGCCGGAGGAGTCCACAGCCCTGCATCAAGTTGCCCTTGACTTTAACATCGCGCCTCTGTTTACTTGTTTATGACAGACTCCGTTATGAGAGAGTTCAAGGAAGAAGAGCCATCAATCAAACAGGACTAATGGATTTGTATGGAGAGGTTGCACTGAAGGAATAGTCCTTCTCAACTATATATTTGAGTACCAAAAGACAAGGTTATTTTATTGTTAAACTGAATAGTTTTTGCCCTTTTTTGTAATTTATCTGTGTGCTTAAGCATTAATAATTTGGTGACGAACCAAGACTACCAGTCTGGCTTATTTTCCCTCAAACACCTGACTAAAATGGTTAAAAATTCAAACATAGGAGTACAAGCAGTTGGCTTGAGTGAAACTGAGCGCTGTACTTTCGTGTCGTATTGCCTTCAATTAGACAAACTTGAAATTTTGTGTATTTACAGTTAGTGCCTGAATGACTCGACTTCGTGCATAGTTTGGGTTCCTCTTCAAAATCTAAAGGTAATTTGACAAAAATGACTTTGAAAGACCTGCAATGAATTCCAAAAGTTTAGGCAACGTTTAAAAAAAATTTGATTTTTAATATATCTCTAGAGATATAATTGATTGAGAATAACTAATTAGATAACATATCTAATACAACTAAACAAGTTAACTGTAAAAACAACAAGAATGTCTATATGATGTACAGTATTCTCATGAATTCAAGCATTTGTTCCACGGTTATTTAATAAATCATGATCATGTTTTTGCTTTCTATATTGAGAGTTACAAACACATTTAGAACCTGATTTTTCATTATTTGACAATTACAAATACACATTCCTTTGAACTAGTTAAGACTCCCAACCCACCAGTTAGAATGTGGTGATATGTGATAATGCAGAGCCAAAGGGTAGACTCAGATTTGTGCTGTGAATAATAGATGGAGAATAGGAGGAGTGAGTAACAGATCTGTCCCCCTGAGCCCGCCACACTTCCTCTGCTCCAGCTCATTCAACTGCACCATAGACGAGTTCATTCAAAACACACATTACATCACATTAGTATTATAACTACAACTAATAACAGTAATTCCACTGCCTCTATTCAGTTTATGTTTTTTGTCTTTAAATATCGTAATTTCTGGCTATAGCGCTATTTTTCTCAGCTGACACTGCCTTATACGACAATGCAGCAAATATAGATTCTCATAGACTTACTATACAGTGCGCTTATATATGTACTTTTCATTTTCTTAGTTAATCTAGTGGTGCGGCTTATATTCAGGTGCGCTCAATAGGCAAAATTACAGTACATGATTTTGTCTGTTTTGTTCCATCAGCTCTATCAGTAGATTATGGTAGTCTATAGATACATTCATATTGTAGTTGCCAACCAATAGCTCATCCAGAGTTGTACAAACTACTCGACTTGTTCTCTGCTGTGTCAGTATTTGTACACTTGGTGGCGCTCTTCACCTCCCCCTCACCTTTCCTAGATGACATTCGCTGCAGTCTGCTCCAAAGCTCTCGGTGTTGTTAAATATAACTGTAGGCTCTCTCTAGGAGTGGTTTGAAGTGTGCACACATCAGCATCGACTGTACGTGACCCACTTCTTATTCTGAACTGAGCTTGTCTGGAGCAGAGGAAGTGACTGAGTGATGCATGACAAGCCTGAGGACAAGAATTATGAGAGATAAGATTATGGAAAGTCATATGCATTCTGCTTTGATCAAGGTTAAGTTTTACAATAATTACTTCGACATTGCTTGTGAACAAAAACTATTCACTAAGTCTTGAAACTTGGACGGACTTACCTTTGTTTGCTTTGGGATGACTTCAACTTTTAGGCCAAATACTTGAGACTTTGTTGCGAAAGGGGATTAGTCTCACCTCTTCTTGTCTCCATAGAGATGTTATACTGTAGTTATTTTGTTCCACAGTAACACAATGAACATTTTTGCCTTATGCCTATCATTTGTATTTATTGGAAAACATGAGTTCTCATTGTTAGCAAGGTTCGAACAGTTTTGAGTATAGATTTGAACATTATCAGGTCTCATGGAAGATCTTACTTCTGGAAGATTTACTCAGTACTGCAATACCAAAACAAAAAAAAACTAATTACTTGTTATATGCTGAGTCTGAGGATTTTTCAACTGTTGAGGCAAATAGTAAGGTATGCAAATTTAATATTGTCTCATGGGCCATTAATCCAAGATTCAGATCAGTCAACATTAACATTAAACATTACAAATTATGATAATGCAGTCCCATGGCTTTGAAGAACAGTTGCTTAAACCACCATTTTTGCAGCAGTTGTGTTAAATGTCTATAGGTATATATTGTAACATAAATAAATAAACTACGTAATGAATTATAATTTTAGTAGGCCTTTTTAGCATTTTAAAATCTCTTTTGAGCATTAAGTCAATTTCCCCCTAACACAAATATCTTGTTAATACATCTATTCAGAAAGTTAGTCCCGCAATGTTTTGTCTACATGTAATAACCCTAGTTCTCTGGTTTGTTCACCAAACTCCACCAAGTTCATCTGTTGTATTTGTAAGCAATGTGACTAACTGACGTTAGCATACTGGCACATCTCACTCCTAACAGCTGTGACGAAAGCTAAGACACATCGTGGTAAACAATACAGAGGCTCATTTCATTAGGTAAGTGAACATAACATCTAGAGTGAAGTAAGACGGTTAAAATTAATGATTTCTGTTTGTTTACATTTTTAGAGAAGCAAAATTTAGTTGCAACTTTTTTTCTTTCACTAAAAGAATCAATCGCTTTACCTCTACATCTCAAACTGTCACATCTAATCCTGCTTTCAGATTTTCCCATCCTTCACCCTGTGTAGCAAAACACACAATTATGGACCAAGTCTGGAGAGGGCATTTTGAAGAGAACAAAGCAGAGTCGGATACAGAAATATCTTCCGTTTGTTTGAAGTGTTTTGGATTGTGAAAACAGCTCATAAGTGGAACCACATTTAGAGCCGGTCACAGCAGCGCGGGTGGAGCTAGCAAGCACGACACATCACTAGCTAGCATAAACAAAAAAAGAAAGTCTCTCCTGGTCCATTTCCCTGGACATTCTTGGCTGCCTTTGCGTGACCCTCCCTGCTCCACCATCAACAAAGAACACATATTAGTTTTCCATGACGTTTTTAATAACTTGGGGAAGTGAAATTGAAGGATATGATGAAGTCCTCTGCATGTTTTGAACTAATAGAATTGGGGCCAAGGGTTCAGAACATAAACAGTTTATTAATAAAATCTGTATTATGAGTAAAAATCATACCATATTGCAAGATGAAACTGAAATCAACCAAGGCTAATTCTGCAAGTTTTATGTCAGTTAAGCTAACAATAACATAGCATGCTAACAGTGCTTTTCTTGTTAGCTCCATATGCATATATACGTTCACAATGAAAGTGGTGACTAAAGAGATGTGTCATAATTCACTAGAATGCTTATGTCAGATGGGAGATCTTCAGAAGTGGCATGTGTTTAGTCTCCATACAGACACACACAGAGATGAACCACTCTCCAAAGAGACGCCATCTTTACTCAATTATATTTATTTATTTGGGTCAGTTTCTACCAGGACAAGTTTCCAAAAAGCCCAATGACCCTGTTCCCTTGAATGACATAAGAAACTAGATTTTGTTAATAGTAATTCTGACTTTATTCGAAGTGCAGATGCTTTAAAAACTAAATTTTGGTCACACATGTCTAATGAAAACATCTGTGCACATTTAGGGTGAGGACAAAATGTAGGAACATAGTAAACTCACTGAGACACAGGGTCTTGGAAGAAAATGCAAGACCTACTTCACAAAAGGCACAATGTTCATGTATAAGATAGTATTGGGATAACCAACGGTAAATGACGGTATAGAGTCATTTCAGCTAAGAAAAATATTTTAGAATTCTTTATACCACAGCAGTTAAGGCTGTGACTGTAGGATCTCCACTGAAGCGCAATATTTTTTTGGGGGAGAAATTGCTTTGCTGTTCATAAATGTAAGATAAACACATTAATGTGTATTTTTATTGTCTTGGTGAAACCATGGCAGATTTCCACATCAGGATAATAAGTTTTTTTTATTCTATTCTACTGGCGTGCACCGGATCTGCTGGCTGAGGGTTAAAATGACACAAAGAAACAATTACAAGAATGGCCAGAAGAAATGCCAATCATATTTGAATAATTTCAAGCTAACTTACTTTATTTCTCCATTATTTGCTACTATACCATGCTACCATCAAATGCTATCAAGAGAAAGCAGTGCATGCCTGATTGATGGAAAGTTATGAGTGATTTTCAATATATGTATTTTTAAAATACGGTATATCAGTATCAGTATCATCTAATGATTATTTTGATGATATTAGTATCTGGCAATACAAAAAATATCAGATTTGGCACTGATATTTTGAGGAGGTTCTAGTGGAGTAAACAAGACACTAAGTTAAAACGGTTACATCATCATAGAACATGTTTAATTTTTTTCTAAAGTTAAAAGTAGGTTTGTGATCTTGTGTGATGTGATTGGTTATCAGCCACAGCATAGACCAAATACTGTATATCATACCAGCTCAAAATATCCATAGGGGCCCATCCCTACTCAAGAGCAGTTTAAAGACATATACAACACAAATACAAACAATGCATAATAAGTTTCCTTAACCTGATGGTATAGAAACACCAGACCTGCATGACAACAATTGCTGGGATTTTAACAGTCCCCTTCCAGCACCAAACTTCTCACCTTATAAAACCACACCTAATCCAGGAACAGTCTTCTCGGAGCAGATGCCACACCTCCAGCCCTCTGTATGTGCAAATGTGTGGGTCATTGTGAGGTGAGCAGCCGGATATAAGGGAACTTAAGGTGCACCAGCCATGAAACAAGTCACTAAAGTCCACAGTTTATTTTTTCCCTCAGATCTCAATTGGCCAGGCTCTGTGCATCTGGCCAAAAAATGTAAACTTGTAGCTTAAACATCCTTGTCTGTCTTTAATTTGCTGCACTTGCGTGATGGCATTTAAAGAGCCAGTAGTATTAAGATTAACATCTAAGGAATTCTCACAAAATATAGTTGTTATTTGACATTTGACTCATTCCAGAGTTGCAAAAACTAACTTTGAAGCTTTTTCTACCAAATACTATGCATTTTCTTTTCAATTTTCATTTCATTGACTTCACCAGCTAATGCTTTGTTATAATTTTACTTAATCTGCTTCAATTAGTTCTTAGCGACACTACCTTCCACCAATAGTTAAAATCATAATACTAAGACTTGAACTCAGTGTTTTCTGTATTTGTTTTTATCCTCTGCAAGTTCCCCAACCCTGGCCTTTGCATATTTTTTCACTAGGGTCTAATGATAGTAAATGGAGGGAAGCTACAAATAAAATAGTTCTATACTGATCCAAGGGAGGAGCGCGCGTATTTAAGCCAAAAGGATAAAGTCATCTGGAGATGTTTAAGTTGGACAGGCCAGTTTCCGGTGTCTGGAATGGGCCAAAAATATCCTCAGTGAGAATCATTCAAGGAACATCTGAGAAAGAAGAGTAGTACAGTGTTTCCATGAGACTTTTCACATGCTAAATATGCTTTTTACAAGTGTTGTAGTAAGGCAAAATGTAATGTTTATTATATTGCCTCATGTCATAAACTGGGGTTAACCAAATGAATGGTTCCTATTATATTTTGCTTCGCTTGCCATATTAGTGATCATGCAATAAAACTTAATCTACTTCAGCTGTTAATTGTGTAAGTTAACAGTTTCTTGCTGAACTGGTGAACTGTGAACTAGAAAGGGTAATAAGGGCATCAGGCTAAAAGAAAATAGGGTTAAATAGTGTAGAAAGGATGACAGATGCTGTTTTTGTTTGGGGTTTTTTGCCAATGCACATTTGACATATAATCAAATTTATCTATAAAAATGAGAGATGGACAATTCACTTAAGCCATGATTCAATTCAGTTTTCAATTATTATTATTATATTTTTTTTTCAATTTTGTTAGTTTTCCTATACTAACATTGTTTTTTACCTTAAAGCACAAAACAAACCATAATAAATTACTTTTAGAACAAAGCCACTGCTGTTAGTGTTTAGAACTTGTATTTTTAAAGAACATTTGAACAGTAAACAGTAATTTTAATGCAACATAATAACACACATTTAGTCAGGTCTTGCACAAGTTCTGCTTTGTTTTTTCATACATTGTGGCTGTTATTGTAATTTGTGTGTTTTATACAAGTGTGTGTAGGTCAGTGGCTGCATGAGCAAAACTGATCAATTCTGGCCTTTTGATTCGATTGCTGCATACTTCGTCGATTTTCATAGTTTTCGAACGATTTTCCATCCCTAAGATGTACTGAAATGTTTTTTTTTTGTAACAGCCAATGTCCAGAGAAGCTGCTTAATCCACAATCTAGCTGTATTGTTGATTTCATTGTGCGTGTTATCTGAGGGATTATATATTGGAGGTAAATAAACATTTGTGTTTCATTTAAAGAAATCCAGATACCATGACAAAAAGTAAATGTAATAAAATACTGGTTTTGATTCTGAAAGGAGAGACGTTAAATGTATGTCATTGCACATTTGGTTACATCTCTACCTCTTAGGCCATGTTTAATAGAGTAATTTAATGGAAAACTAGCCACTCGCTCTGAGTACACTAGAGCATGAGTGTTCCCTTTAAGATTTCAAATCATAACACTCTCACGCCAGTTTGCCGTTGCAGACACCTCATGTTGTTTGAATAACTCTCAGTTCTCTCATGATTCACTCAGGGTTAGCTCTGCTCTGTGCTTGAGTCAGTCCAGCATCACTTCCTGTCTGAGCTGGAACATCCAAACTCCATCCAAACGTCCTGTCCCGCTGCAACGGTCACCCTGGAATGCTCAAGATTTTGTCCTAAATTGGACTCCTGTGTGTTCAACATCTTAGCTGGAGCTTGGCCAGAACCACAACTGTTAAGGACATATTAGTCTAGATGGAAACAGGACAAATATCTGGAGTAGTAAAACATTACATTTGCAGCTTTAAGGTGTAAAATGTGTCTCACAATACAAATTTTCTGGTCTTGTTTCTAGGACTTTGTAAGAAAAAATATATAAATGCAGTGAATTCATTTCTCTGTTATAAAAATTAGTACCATTCCATAGATCAACTTCAATGCATTTTCAATAGGAGATTTATAATTAGCATCCAAACATAGCAAAACCCAGGACTGTTTTGGTAACTGACAATCACTTGACAACTCAGGCGTAATGTCAGAACCTTGTAAGAAAGCGCTGTTTTGTGTGGATTATAAATAAAATAAGTCCAGATAAACATAAGTCTAAGGTGGTGACAGGTATAACCAGTTAGCTGATTTGCAAAGCTTAAACTGTCAATATTAGGTCCCTTAATATGAGCAGGTGAGAGCTATAGGCTGGTTTATTACTCTATTACAAGTGCCCAGGCCCTAATGTTATGAAAACATAGTAGCAGCAGTGAAGGGGTGGTGAGCAGCCTGGCAAATGGAATATATTTTGTCATTTGGCAAGTTTGTATTTTTAACAAAGTGAGAATGTAGTGAATCAATGTGTTTATGGATCACATCATGTTGGACATTAGTTGCAGATTAAAAAATGGCTAAACTTTTATTGTGTAGTTTGCAATATTCTTCCTGTGTGTGGGTGTTCTTTGCATGTCTAGATTCTATCAATTTAAATTGAGTGCAGAAGGCTAATCCTGCAGCTGGACACTCCTGAAGTTGTTAGGAAAGAGAAGAGACACTTTCATTTGGTAGTTTGTAGTCTTAAACTGTTTTGCCTTGAACTAACAAAAGTGGTTGGGTTTGAACGATGTTTGGACAACACATTTTCTACAGTTTTTAGTTTTTGGATATTTCATTGCTTGTCTAATTTTTTGAAAGACAACTATTTATGTTTTTATTATTTAAATTTAAGATGTATGACAGATGGAGCTCATTCAAAAAGCCAAGTCCGGATTGACTTTTCTTCAGTAATGACACCGGTCATGTTTGTTTACACAGATCCCCATTGAAATCCCACATAAGACTCTCTTTCCTTTAAGATTTAGATTAGACCCTCTGTATTTTCAGAAGGTTATCCTCCAGTGCAGACATCCAACTCTCTGATGTCATGTGATTATAACCTTTTGGAGCTATTTCAAACGGTATTCATTGTAGAAATGAGAAATATTACAAAGAGTATGTATATTTTGTTGTCAAACTTCAAACTCAAATTTTAGTGAGTATTAATACTCCATCCAGATACTACTTTTAGCACCCTTGTGATTAAAAATGATTTTTTTCCCCTAGACCAGGGATGTCCAAACGGGTTGACTAGACAAACTCTTTGCAGAAGTGTGGGCTCTGGATTCCAGGCAAACATAATTAATACAAAAGATGTGAATTCTTAAAAAAAATGCATTTAACTTAGTTTTGAGGAGCTAAAATAGGGCACTGAACATTCATTTTTTTATGTTTGCATTCCTGTAGTTTAGATTATGACAACAGAATTGTTTAAAGTGACAGTAAAATATTCATAATATTTTTGTAATTTGAGCCAATTTAGCAGAGTCTGAGGGGCAACAAAATATTGTCCAAGGGCTGCATTTGGCCCCAGGCCGCAGTTTGGACATGCCTGCCCTAGACAATAGAATGTAAATTTCAACATCAAACTATTTGGCTACAACAGTAGTTTCACTATCCATTGACTTCTTACAAAACTGACCAGCCCAGTAGAGCTTGCCAGTTTTGCAAGAAGTCAATGGATCTATTTTTAATACAGAGTTGTTTTTATATAAACGTTGAGTTGTAAATAAACTATTAAAAAAAACGATAATTTACGTATGTTAGCCTATTGTTTATTAACAAGTACCTGGAAAATATTTATGTCTCCTTTAATGTCATTCTCAGTAATAGCCCTTTAAATACAGCTTATGCTTTACAATTGGCTACAATTATGCAACATTTACTGCAATTATTTTGTTTAGTGCACGATTAATAGGCTTTTACTCATGCACACGCTGAAAAATGTGTGTAATTTCTCATTTTCGCTGCAGAAAATCCCCTTCTCCTCCTGTCTGCACCCTCCCTGCCCCCACAACACTACTCGCCTCCATTATTGCCCATGTTTTCGAAGGCAACTCCGGTGACAGCAAGAAACATCGCCTATATAGAATTGCACTCGAGTCATTCTGCAACCTTCTTCCCCTTTTGCCTGCTACTGCCCCCCGCTTTTGCCCTGGATGGTACAGTCCTTTCGCCGCGCAACCACACGCTTCATCCATCCATCCAGCGAACGTGCGTGCGCCGGGTTGGAGGCGATACAGTCCGCGGGAGAAAGCAGCGCTCTCTCGGCTTCGGAGAGCAGGAGAAGGGGGGTGATGGAGAGCGAGTGGGCGTAAAAAAGAAGGCAACACTCCTCTTTCCTTCCTTCCAGTCGGCGGTGTGCCCTCTTTCTCGTCCCAGTCTCTCCTTTTGCCGGGGATGAAGAGCTTAAATTGGATTTTTTACAGCGCGCAACGACAACTATCACCGCTAACTAAAGCTGAATAACATGGATGCTCGCTACGTTTGGAATACTGGCGTTTTTTCACGCATATCTACCTTTATGGGATTTATTACAACACAGTTTTGGTGCCAATTGGAGTGACGGTACGCGTGAGTTTGAAAGGTAATGTTTTTGTAACCGGCTTGTTGTGTTTTACGCATTTTTTCGTCTTAATTTTGTTGTCAGTTTGGGCAGCTTTCCCAGCTCCATTACTGCTTCTTACATTAGTATCTGGTTACATTCTTCCTTTCACTATCCTTCTGTCTTTTAATCCCCTCCGTTGTCACTGAGCAAGGCACCAAAAATGTGGGTTATATTGCTGGTTTTCTTCCGTGAATCATAAGACTGCTTTCCAGGATGATGCAGCAAAACACATGTGCTCCACTCACTTAAATCAAAAGGAAGGTGGATGAAGACGATGTTGTGGTTTGGATTTTTGAATGAAATGTCTAGTCTGTAATCCTTGGTACCTGGTTGAGTCTTTAGTCCTGATTTAACCTTGGTACAATATCGATAGCCATTGTTTTGTCCTAGTTTTGCTCTTGAATGTGTCATATATACTAGTTTTGATCTGATCTTGTCCTTGTTTAGTCCTAATTTATTCCAGATGTTTGTCTTTATCAATGAGATACTATCCTTATTAGCATTGAAATTCGAGTATGGCCAAAAACATCAAAGAAAGTACTAGTATGTTGTGTTGGAAGTGCCAGAGTTAAGGTTAGAGTTATTGTTTTAAATTCTAGCCTAGAAAGGACAGTATTTATTCATCATTGTTGTATAGAAATCGCAATGGAAAAATGTGTCAAATCTTTTGACATTGATGTTGTTCAGACAATTTAATAATGACAATGTTTTGCATGTTTTTGGTCATGCAGAAAACATAATGAACAGCAAATATTGCTGATGGGATTTTGATATGCAAGTATATAGTTCTGGTTGTTTCTATGGAAAGTCACTATCCAGGCTAACAGAAAACACTGTGTATTGTATCATTGTGTGATTGATATAGTACTGATCTGATCTATCTATTTGTTTATCTAATCCCTCTTCTTTAGTCCTGGTTTGGTTCTTCGGGTTGTGCTGCTCTTTGCTTTATTCTTTCAATATCCCTGCTTTATACCTGTTGTACAGGTTTATAGTAACTGATTCTGCACAGCAGGTTCAACACAACTAAAGTGACAATGACAGCCTTGATATACTGTAAGTGTATGCGCTTCATGTAATGACTGAAAATGTTAAGGATAACGTTAATGTTCATCTAAAACACATAAGCTTAAGAAACTTCACGGCCATTATGTAACATTTTTAGATGTGTAACAGTAAACCTATTGATGCACAAATCCATCCTTTTCGTTACCAATTTTGATACATCAGTATCATCTTTGAGTATCTGCCTGAGATTGAGTCACTTTCCCTTTAAGCTACTTGTTAGGTCTATAACAATATAGTACTAATATTGTTTATACAATAATACTACTAATTACTAATTTTTGTTCTTTGTATTGTTTACTAGTCTTTTATTAATATTTTTTACTTTCTTTGCTTACCAGAATACTACACGTTTGTTGTATTATAATTTATATATTGTCCTTTATGGTCTGAAAAGTGACTTTAAACCTAACTATAATTTTAGAGGTGTAGTTGTATACCTGTTGCTTTTCTCTTCTTCCATAGTTGAGATGTTAAACATTTAACTCTATGTTTCACTAAGATTCATCACTAAAACTAGACATTCTTTAAAAATGCTCAAATACCGTTTTTGTCATCACATTCTAATGTCTCCAGCAGTTATTAATAGTGACTTTATTACATCTGGTTTCATGGTCGGTTGCGGCTCCAAGGCTTGTGCCCAAGCCACACTTTTAGAACTCAAAAATAACCCTGTGGATGTTTCTGCCAGATTTTGTCGTTTAAAATAGGTCTTCAGGCTGGGATTTGTTACGTTCCCCTGTGGCTGAGAAACTGATGAGTGTGTGTTTACCTGTCGTCGCACCTTTCTTAGATGCAGTTCCTTGTGGGAACATACAGTGTGGAGTTTGCATGTTCTGCCTGTGTGTAGCTGCTTAGCTATGGAGAACTGAGCAGCTTTGATGCTAATAGCTAGTATCAGTTTTAGATCCCAGGGTTTACAAGATTGTGACTGAAGTGCAGTCTTACTAGGGGCATTTTTTTCTTTTTTGAATAAAGTTGTAAAAATACTACTTTAAACATGAAAACAATCTGTGCCTCAGGATATCTATTTTGCAGCAGACCAAAAGTGTCCCGTTGGAAACATCTCTCCTACTTGTTGCTTGCACAGGTGTGGTGAATGTAGACCACCAAACCACAGGAGATGAGTGCGTGGGAGGCTCAAGCTCCTCTTTAATAAAGCACCCTCAAACCACACACGCTGGGTAAAACCATGACGTCTGCTTTCTCTTTTCCATCTCCTCAGTCCCATGTTAAAAATCCCACTCTGCCCTGACACCTGAACGCAACTTGGCGAAAGTGATGAGAAAGAGTTTCACTGCGATGCGGCTAGCACACCCTTACCAGATTGCAGCAGCCTGAGGAAACTAATATAATACTGAGACTGTTGTGTGTTGGTGTAGCTTGGAGATCAGAGTATTCTGGTAAAAACAGGACTACACCATCATAAGTTTGTAGTATAACTGGTTGATTTTTTTCACCTTCAAATCACAAAATCTTAGGGAGGGGTCTAAAATGCTGACTAGCTTATCTGCCTTCAATTTGAGTATTTGGAGTTTTAGTATAATGCTGAAGAAGTGTTATTTTGGATGGCGCCCCTTTTTTAGTGCTCCTGGATGCGTTTCCTTTCAGACAGATGTGAGGGAAGCAAGGGAAGGCCCAAAGTGATCTCCTCAGGGTCCGTGCTTCCTGTTTCTAATGCTCACAAACGCACCTGTTAACTAATCTAAGCAACATGCAGCCTAGGAATGTGGAATGTTTAAAGTACTGTTATGATATGTACTGAATATTCATTTGAATATATGTACATAATGTGCATACAGCAGGGTTGATTACAGATGAACCAGTTGAGAAAATGCCATCATTGTACATTTTAAATGTTGTCACAATCAAGTCACAATCACAATACTTCTAAAACATTTTTTCTGTTTATTTTCAGTGTCTCATACAGTAGATATAGTGCTATAGAATTGTTAGACAACTCCCTGATCCAGATGCTATTTTTATGTGTTTTATTACCCATCAACAAACTACAATGTTCTATGCTTATGTTTTGACTGGTCTGTGCTCCAGCTCTGCACCTGCTTTTGTGTTTACGTCTGAGTTTGAGCTGTGTTTTGGGAGCTGTCCACTACCACACTAGTAGCTTACATGTGGATTTCCGGCTCTGAAGATTCCTAGACAGTACAAAAAAGACAAGGTTGTGCAGGATGCTTTCTGTCCAATCAAACCTTGTTAAAGAAATGATCAGGAAACCCTCATGGAACTCTTTTGAGTCGTACAACAAACTGGACTTTGTATCTTGTTTTGGAAAGTTTCATCAGTATACCTTTCATGATGTTTCTGTAGCAAGAGTGGACAATAGTTTTTCAGTGATGTAAAAATTCCAATTTTAATCTGGTGATTTTTATTGTTGATTTGAATAGTTAGCTAAAATATTATTAGCTGTTTTCCATCTCTATATACTATTGTTGACCTCTAGGATGTTGTAATGTCACGTGAACACTTTGCATTCAAAAGTGTTTAATTTAAGAGGATCATTAACTGCTATGCTAATGCAGTAATTCAGTGTGTTTCAAAACATGTTTATTAGGTCCCTGTACTTTTTATAACTTAGTGTAATAGCAGTCAAGTTTCAATTGAAACGTGATTTTGTCCGGTGATCTAAGGACTCATTTCATGTCATGGCAAGCAATTGCTATTTTTGTTCCCTCCTGCTGGAATGCAAATTCACTGGAAGAATTTGCATGATGCTGTAATGCTGTTGTTGTGGCTGCGATCTATATGTCTAAAATGGAAAAAATGTACCGTATCATTGTTTTCCCTTGTTTCTTTTTTTTCACCTGTATGTTAAAACACAAAAGAGGATTCGCACAGCAGTTAGAGCTCTCAATTTTTCATTCATGTAGTGATGATTCAGGCCAAATTACCTTTTTCAGCCAATTTTTTTTATACTTGATGTACATTTTAGTATCAGTTATTATCTTTTATCGTTAACTCTAAACATAACCAAGACAGGCTTTTAAGCCTTGCCCTCAATATAATGAAATTATTATTTCTTCCTCCAGAGTCTAAACTTAGTTCTAAACCACTTACTTTACTGATAATGGAATGGCTGACAATTAGACATGGCTGAATTTCGAGCTTTGTTAGTTGATCTGAGAAAGATGTTCCTTGTCACAAAGTCTAACATGTACCATATCTTTGTGTTTCAGATGACCGAAGGGCGGCGATGTCAGGTTCACCTTTTGGACGACCGGAAGCTGGAACTGCTTGTGCAGGTACACACACACACACTCACATGCTTGCATTTGTTTTAGATTTTTTTTTTTTTTTTCAAGCAGAGAGAGAGATAAATTCCTTAGCTTGCTTTGGGAGTACATTACATCTGACCCAAGGAAACATGACCAAGAGAGGTGACTCCACCCCTCCTCCATCTCTTCACACAGCAGAGCACACATCAGAGGCATAAATAGCTCAAGTGCACCGACCCTGCTCTGGAGAGTTCCCCCATGTTTGTAAAAGAAATGACCTAAACTACACTATTGATCTGTTTTTGTTTATATTGTGTCTTAGGGTAATGTTTGTCAGCAGCATTTAGGGGAATGACATTTAATTTGTATCCAGGTTGTGACAGTGTTCCATCTCTGCATTGTATGCAGTAGTCATTTTCTAAATGTATTCATAAAGTGCCCTAGTAACTTTTCTTGGAGGGTGTGTGGTTTTTCACCAATTTGTCTTCTTAAAGATGTAATCTCTTGGATGCTTGCATGAATATGTGCTAGTCACATATATTAATTGAATGCTTGTTGACTCCTGTAATTAAAGAGTCCCTAATTAAAGAAAAATAAAATAAAATATTAGAAGGAGACATTCCATATTGATAATGAGTAGTGACTCAGCTCAGTTCAGAGGGCTACACATATCAATCTGATGTTAGCCAGATTAAGGTTTACTAGCATAGGCGTGATTTGAGCTGTCAGTGTGGATATGGTGACGAAAACTGCATTGACAAATCTACAGCTGCATGTGTCATTGTTACACTGTTAGGCAGTTCTCTATTTTGCTCTGCTGTAAAATAGTAGTAGCAGTAAATAACAAACAGACAACTAACCGTATATTATTACATTATTTGAGATACAGTATTTTGATAAGTGAATACTGCACAACCCCTTGCAAACCATATGGCTGTTATTTCATTGTGAGTGTGAGCTATAGGACAGTGAGCATGTATTTGGATGGGCTCGCAGTGGGAGGGGTGAGGGGAGGTGGACAGGACACAAATGGAGGGGTGTGTGTTCAGAACATGCTGGAGCTGTCTGCTGACTCCAGATTTCATTATCCTGACACAACTCATCCTGTTTGCTAAATTGAAGCAGACTTATTCAATTCTCCAACTTTTTGACCTTCCTTTTGTTTAATTTTTTGCTCAAATGACAACTGAAATATGTTTGAAGTTAATATATAACAACATATTAAAGTACATTTTATGTTGCTATTCATAAACCAAGTAAAACAATTGATCCCTAGAAGGTTATCATGCTTTTATGTCTTGCTTAATGTGTTCTGACTTCAATAGGCTGTATAATGCTACATAAATAGTACATAAGCAAATATTTATGGCTGTTGCAACAGTAAAAAACAAATTAGTCGTCTGCTGTTTATTAAAGGAGTCTTTTAGGAGATCCGTCAAGATGTGTTTTAAAACCATTAGACTACTATATTATTGAATGACCAGTACTTTGCAAAGGACATATCTCCAAAATTGACTTTTTTAATTCTATGTCACATTGTTCAGTAATCTGGAGTGGTTTTTAGCTTGTTCATTGAGTAAGACTGTTTTCAACACCAGAATCATTTTAAGCATTTCTGCCATCAAATCATGTTCATTATAACATGTTGGGCAAGCTAGCTTTAATTTTTTCTCATTTGCAGTTGCCTCTGTAGTATGGATCTCTAACTTATTTCCTGACATTAGAAATTATTGTTATGACTTCATCTATTCTTTTGTGTAAGTAAAAAAAAAACAATCTAAAGTGTGCTAAAATGTTTAAAAGTACAATAGCAGCACAAAAATGCATAATATTTGTCTGCTGATACATAATTTCCTTTATTAGCCCTGGGCAATTTAACAGATTTAATCATATAAACAAATTTCCGCAATTATGAAAACAAGATAATTGGCATACGGCAATTACTGGCCCATTTTCTGTGCCGCAGCACAGCCAGAATCAGTGTTAAACAGGAAGACAAGCTTTTTGACTCATAGCTCATAATAATAGTTTTATGTTTTGGCTGTGGTTTTTTAAAGGAAAATTATATAACCTATACACTGACTGGAATTACAAGTGCTGCTAATTTTCAGTAAATAGACAATCATTCAGAAATGTATCAAAATTGTATTCAGAAACTTTTAATTTTGACAATAACAATAACATTTGCAGTAATTGTGTATTTTGGCTTGAGATTTGATTGTCTTACCAATACACTGAGATGATTGCACTCAAATTGCATCTATTTCCACATCATTGCAGTCTGGTAAAAACAAATGATATTTTTATGCAATATTTGTATATCTACAAAAAAGTCACCTCTACCCTTTTGTACTTCCTGTGGCTTTGGTTTATGAAGCATGACCTTCCTTACCATAACACCAAGAGCCTATAAAAATAGCAACTAACCGCAAACTACTCTTCTTGGCCAAAATAGATGACACTCACTAAAAAAATCTAATCTAACATGTAGAAAATACAACTTATCTTTAAAACCGTATTCCCAGTATCTTCCTTTGAACACACAAGTCGGTAGATATTTAGCAGATGGGTTGCCAGGTTTGCTAAATGAGCCGTTAAGGAGAATTGGTTTACTTAAGCACTTGCACCTCTCTATAATTCTCACATGGTCAATTATGGGTGCTGCTGAAGAGGCACACTCTAAATGTCTACGTGTGTAATTCTGTCTAAGCTGACTGAGAGCCAAGATATATAGTAAGCCTATTTGGGATATTTTGAAATGGTTGCAATCAGCAGATCGCAAAAACTGCTGTTATTTTGGTAAGAAAACGTCCTAAATAAATCATTGGTTTTCGCAAAGGCCGTAAGATTAATCCCACTTGAAGTGAAATGAAAAGATTGGACACAGAAAGCAGATTCCAAAAGCTGCCAAACAAACACAATTTCCTGTTACAAAACTCAAGCTCATCAGCAAAATGACTGAATCTGCCCTATGCTAATTTACTGTATGTTCTTATTATTTATGTCACAGTATCTTTACTAACTTTACCACCGCTATTGATGCTATGATTGTATTTTTTTCCAAACCTCACTTGTTGACAACCAAGCCACTTGTCTGCTTAACTCGAGCCTCCCTGTGCAGTGTTCATTATAGCTTGCCTGTGCATTGTGGGCCAGGCTGTCTGCTGCAGGGATAATAAAGGACCACCACTGTTTGTGTCTCCAGCGCAACCAAAACATGCATTAGTCTTGATACAGTAAAGACAGGCTGCTTTCAGAGCTAAATGTGTAGCTTTAAAGACGCTTCAAAGAGCTGTAGCCTGGAGAATCCTGGAGTTATGTATGAGACACAACAGTGATCATGCCGGGTGCCTCTATTTAAAGGGTAGGATTCATAGTCTGGTATGCAACTGATATATACAAACAATCATGACAAAGACAAAAATCAAAGAGAAATGAGTGTCTTCAAACTCTAATGGTTACTCTAAAAATCCATCTTTAAAACAAGTATTTTCCATGTTAGAGCACATCAAAAATTACAATACATATTCAATATCCCACCCTTTTAACTTGTACTTAATGCACTTTTGTGATGCATTAGATTCAGTTCATCAGAACAGTGTCTCAAAGGTTTGGTGAAACACAAATCTTCAAACTGAATAGATACTTAAAAATGTGTCAGGTCTTATTTCTATTCTTTATGTAAGGCAGTTTTATAATTTAGGTGAAATTATCCAATGTTTCTCCAAAATATTCCCCATCTCCTTCTCGGAATTAAAAACTATATACCATTAAATCTATTATATGCCTGGTCATATTCCAGAGAAATGACATGCCTTTATTTTCCTGCATACGTGCTCCGGGGCTGGCTGAAAGTGCATGTTTAAAACCGGTCATATTCCAACTAAATACCAAACCAGTGCTGCTGATACTGTGTCTCAGCCATATTGTGTGTCGCTGCATTGTTACTACTGAGCTGCACTGTCTTTCTTAAAGCAAGACCATGTAGTTTATTTTTGCTCAAATTATTGTTGTTGTTGTTGTTGTCGTTGTTGTTGTTGTTGTTGTTGTTGTTGTTGTTGTTGTTGTTGTTGTTTTAATAATGCCTGTATGAGTACTAATGGATTGCAAGCTTGTAAGCCTTTTAAACAAGTTTGAAAAACTAAATACATAGGGCCTCGTTCCTCAATCCAGTGCAAACAAAAATAGATGCATGTCC
Source organism: Mugilogobius chulae (assembly GCA_038363315.1). Classification (NCBI taxonomy): domain Eukaryota; kingdom Metazoa; phylum Chordata; class Actinopteri; order Gobiiformes; family Gobiidae; genus Mugilogobius; species Mugilogobius chulae. Next base: position 19,064,272 of record CM076411.1, on the reverse strand, counting down.
TAGGCGTTTTCTATTCAATTTACTTTTGGAAGATGCAGATAAAAAGGTATAGTCACCACCACAAATTTGCAAATATTTAGTGTCTGTGTCAATGTAAGTTGTGTCCAGTTTTTTGCTGCCCTTAACCTATTTTCCATTTGATGAGTATGGCCCATAATGTTAAAAGGTGCTACCTTCACAAAATATTAATAATATTTTCCAATATTCTGATAGCAATTCTGTAAGAGATTTTTAACTAACATACTGAACTTAAACTGAACAAAAAAACAACTTAAAACACCCTTATAACAAGTATTATTGTAGCACATAGACATACTCCATATCCATATTTTCAAAACAACATTTACATTATCTACATTTTGTTATATTTTTCACCTCTAATAAAAAAAAAAAAATTCAAAACCATCAACACAGAACTTTGAGCAATGTGAAATTTACATAGAGAAAAGTAATTTTCTGAACTTTTGTTGAGTGCGTCTTTACAGTCCATTCATACTGTGTCAACCAGTGCATTTACATTTTAGTTAATGGAGAGATTAGTGTAATGAGAAGAAGCAAAACATCTCATATGACATCACTGCAGTCTCACCACAAATGCCCCTTTCTGCCATTCTACACCTTGAGCCCGCATACACTATAGTTGTTCACATGAATGGTAAAGCACTGATGCATGATACACACACATATACTCCATACAGCTCTTTAACCTACATGTTCTGCAGAGCATCTCCTCTCTCTCTCTCCTCCTGTGTCTCAGATCTAGGTCAGTGGAGATGCGAGTGCACGTGAGCCAGCAGCGCTTACACATGACATCACCAGGCTTCACTCTTTAAATAGCCAGGAGGAGCTGGAGCTGTGGTGGAGTCCAAGCAGTGCAGCGAGGAGATAGTGGTGTTACCTCAGGGGAGAACAGAGTTTGAAAGAGGGGCTTTAGAATGTTATTATGTGGACTTTCTGTCATTCACTTTGTTGAGAGCGTCAATGACTTCATGTTTGAGCATACTAATCTATCAAAAAATAATATTGTGATTGTTTTGGAATATAAAAAGTTGTTTTATGCAATGTTTTCATCTTTCTGACCATTTTTGCAGTCAAATCACTTTTAATGCATCCTAGCAGACTTGTGTTATGTTAATTTACCCATAATTCCTACTACTGATTGTAGAAACAGTGTAAACAACAATTGCCAACACAGTATTGTGTGCGTTAACAGAAATAACACTATGAACATTATGGGATATGTCGTGTCTTATCTCACTCAAACTAAACACTTTTAGTGACAGTGGACCCATCAACAGGACCAAAAGGGATTTTGGTCAAAAAGCCTGTTGACTAGGTTTTCCACATCATCCATCTAGTGTGCAGTGTCCCTTTAAGTGGCATCCTGCCCAGTTTGGAGTGTCCTCCCAGAGTCACACGAGGCTGTGGCATAGGCACACCCAGGCCTGGGCTAACCTTTGGGTGGAGCGAACTGTGGAGAGGCCCAAACCAGCTCCATATGGCATTCAGCATCCCTCCTCATGGGCTTGAATAGTACACAGGCTTTAGAGATCCTCATAAACACTACTTATTCTATTCATATTAGTGCTATTGTTTATCATTTTCATCACTTTTGGTTGATGTTGTAATTGGTTTTTAACTACTGTTACCAAGAAATTTTTCAGTGATTGTGATTTAAAGTGACACGCCGGATGTCCCTCGCTGCATCCTGATTGAAAAAGCTCGAGTCTGGTCGGGACTCACAAAGTGTTTTGGTCCAATTCTGAGAAATCACCCATGGGTCCCACAAGAATTTTAAACCGATGCAGTTCTCTGTTGCTTCTTAAAGAGCAGTATAGATTTCCTATCTTACAATTTCTTTATCAAATATGTTTAGACATATGATTTTGACTTAATTGACAGCTTGTTCTAAGTGAATTTCCCTTTTCAAATTTTACAAAGTGATTTACAGAAAATCCCCAAAATTTGCAGTTCAAGGCTTTCATACTGTCGCTCACACGTCATCAAAATTTAGTAAAACTACTATAACTGGACAAAACCATATGTTCTTTCTTCTTTCTCATCCCCTCTGCTCCTACTCTACCCTCAGAAAACACTCCATCTACAGCTTTCAAAAGGGAATAAAAAGGAAAGATAATCAAACCTAACTTGCCCATAACATTACAAAACCTAGAAATTTTGCTTGTTTTTTTCCCTAAACAAACAAGCCTGAATGAAGCTGAACACAACTCCATGTTTTTGATGAGTGAGAAATGTTAAATAGTAAAAAAATACATAATAATAATCACAATCAACATTTGACCTATTGACTTTTTAGCTACTGACTTGTCCTGCCTGCTCCCTTCTACACTGGGCCAGCTCAGAGCCGTGCCACTGCAGTCAAGGTGTGGGTCAGAGAGGCTGAAGGAGAGGAGGTGTGGGAGGGAGGGATATACCTGCGCCGTCAGCAACTTTTACACACTCCATCCATCTCTGTTCCCTTCAGCGCCAGGGCCCAAAGCTTAGTCACTGCATTCAAATCAATACCTGGCTAATACATTATCATAATGTCTGATGTAACCTGTCTCAAACGTGAAAGAGTGATTAAAAAAAAGCTTCACCTATGTTTTGTTCTTTCTCTCTTACAGCCCAAGCTCATGGCCAAGGACTTGCTGGATCTGGTGGCATCACATTTCAACCTCAAGGAGAAGGAGTACTTTGGCATCGCATATGTAGACGAGACGTAAGTTAGCAAAAAGTGAAACGTCAGAAGACGAGATTTTATTTTTGAATGAGCTGGGCACTATCGGTTGGTGACAAATATTGAATAATGGTCTGATTCCTGCTGCTATCTTGCAGCTTTGTGGGTCCTATTGGTCAGTTGCAGTAAAACTTCCACTGCACTACCGCTACATGCTAGCATTATGGTTTTGAAAGTTACTAAATTACATAGAAGCGTCATTTTTTTACAAAAAGTTAGCATAATCTGTATCAACAGAAACTGTGAAACTTCCCACAGCGTTTTGCAAGATGCTCTTTTACTACAAAAGGAAAAGCTTGTTAATTTGTGAGACCTCAGAAAGATGACACCATAAAATACATGATGTATTTTAATAAATAATGAAATTATGCCGTGTATTATTTTGCTGATGTGTAAAACACAAAGTACATTTTCCCATTTACAATTGCTGTGTTAACAATAAAACCCACCGTCCTGTAGTCACGAGGCCAATTTGATGCTAAGCTAACATGACAAAGAGGCATAAATAGACCATTGTGGGTTCAGCCAGTTCACTGCTCTGACCATGGCTCCATTTCTCTCTGTGGACTGGTCAGCAGAATATTGGTATGGCTTTACACAAACTCTACTTGATCCAGAGCACCAAGTTCTGTTTGTTTGTTTTGTGTTTTTTTTTTGTTTGATTAAAAAATGCATTGTTTCAGTCATTGAAATTCGACGGCTTTTATTAGAGTGATGTTGATTTTAAATTACTTGAATGTATTAACTGCAAGAATTCACCATTTGAAAAAAAAAAAAAAAAAAAATCTGTCGCCATAAATATTCAGCTATTTTATGATAACTTCTACAGACTCAAAGACTGTATATGTAACAAGGTAAAAACACACATGAGGTGTCTGTGTGTAGTTTTCTCTGAACTCTGGCACAATCTTGTGTTTTGAAATGCAAAAGTGACATTCAAATGAACTTTGTTGTGTGCGGTGAGCTTTTGTAAACAGAGACTGAGGACAGGACTGTGATGATTCACATCAGCTCATGCAAACCTGGGTGAAATGCATTTACATGGCCTGGCATTTGGGGTTCTCTGTGGAGTCATCTCATGAACCTTAGGCCGCTCGAACAAAACCTGATATCATTTCTTGCTTTAATTAATATTGGTACTAGAAAAGAGCAAGTAAGGACAAGATCTAGTTGTTACAGATTCAAAATGTCCTTATTTTATTTTTATGATATATAAAGTCGGACTCCAAAAAAAATATGTTTGGTCAAATGTAAGAAATGTAGAGCTAGGTTAATATGAGAAATCTCTTACTTGTTTCTAAGTCTCCCAAACCCTTAAGTATTTGCATATATATTTTTGACCACTAGTTTTGTATACAAGATAGACCACCATCTGCATGACAGATCAGCTCACAACAAATGTCATTTAAGGACTTGTGACTCTTTCTCACCAGTATGCATTGAATGAAAGTTTTACAATGAATCAAAGATAAAAAATATAATAACAGGACATAAGGGGACAGTAGAACAGGCAGAAGGTCACATTTGGACAGAGATTTGGAGCTGCTCAGGGGAGCGTGCAAAGTCACTACGGAGACCAGCTGTCCATCCAAGTCTTCTGTTAGAAAAGGAAGAGAATAAAGAGCAACAAAATTGCATTCAGTATATTGCTTTATTTAATCATTTTAAACATTTAATACAACTCTACAATACAATTATTTTTCAGAGATCGCTAGTTCAGCTTTTTAGGACAAAGAAGTGAAGCAGGGTAGCCCATCAATGTACAAACCATCAGCTGTCATCACAAAGGAGTTGTTCACATGGCACATTCATACAAGATTGCAGTCTATGAAATATTAACTTTTTGTTGTTACAGTGCAGGTAAATTTCACTACGTTGTAACTGTAGCTAAAGCTTGTATTAATGTGTGTTGTTTTCCTTGTCTGTCCTCAGGAGTCACTTCAGCTGGCTGCAGTTGGATCGCCGAGTTTTAGAGCACGAGTTCCCAAAGAAGTCTGGTCCCATTGTTTTATACTTCTGTGTCAGGTCAGTCTTTCCATTTATTTTCAAATGTGTTTACAAATCAAAATGTATTGCTAAATTTGTTCTTTGTGGAATGCTGGGATGTACAGTATATAGGCCTATTTTAGCAAAATTCAAACATTTTTGAAGGAAATTATTCATAGCCGCAATCTCAGTTTGTCCTCGTCACTCAAATTCTAAACAGGACAGTTAAAAAAAACTTTACACAGTTTGAAGGCCAACAAAACACGTGGTTCTGTTATTGAATTAGTTCAACTAAATCATTCTTAGTGTTAGGGTTAATAAAAAAAACTTATTTATACCAAGTTTTTAATGTTTAGAAAGTAATTAATCAAACATGATGCTCTTTGTGTGTAGTAGTAGTAGTCGTTTGGTACTGTATTTACAACACAAAGAGGGCAGATATGTCAGGCTGTATTCTTAATGATAACACAGGTCATTGTGAGCCATTTTTAGGCTACAATAGAGCCACTAGATGGGTGTAATTTTATTTTGAAACACGATGTTAGGAAATTACATCACATGCATGAAAAATGTAATTGTGAATTGTCAAAAAAGAGTTTTAATTTTTGCAAAGGTAAGAAGAGCCTGTAGGGACGTTTGTCCTCTGCATTTGACCCATTCTTCCAGTGTTGCTTGAGCAACCTGTCAGGAGCTTTGGTCGTTGCAGTGCTGCACTCAGAGACCCATCTTCTTTTTTTTTTTTGCTCAACTAGCTGGAGGATATTCCCTAATGTGCATTTCTTGGTTTGGTGTATAACATGGAATAGTATATAATAGTTGTGACAATAAGCTAATGATGTTAGCTATGATAAGTACTTCAGAGTCATAATTGTTGCCATATTTGAATACACGATTTGAAACAATGAATTCATTTGTATTCAATGTTCAACTCAGAAATTATAAAAAAAAGCAGTGTTCAGTGATTAGTCGACTCAAAAAGGGTTTCTGACTCAAGCCACCAGAATAAATAAATAAATCAACAAAGTAATTCATTATGTAATGAAAGATTTTATTCTCTCTCAGATAGATGCAAACAAATGTGTTTTCCCTTTATAAAGGTCTTCTTTTGCCAGCTTTTTGTTCTGAGCCTTCATTGGGATCTTTCTAATGTACATTTTTTATTTGCTGATATCATTGAGTGTTTTGCGTGCCCACCTTCTTTCCGGCCGGTTTCCTTGTGTCGGTGGGTCAGGTTGAAGGTTCAAAACCAGTATTTACATAGACTAATAGGTGTTTGAGGAAGTGTAGGCGGTGGAGATGTGATCAGATGAACTTTGACCCCATTGGGACGGAACCTTTTCTTCTACATGGTCCTATCTTTCACCTCAATCTCTCTAAATGTCAGCACCCCTCACCCCTCCATCAGTCCACAGCTCATATCTGACAAACACAGAGACGAACAGAACAGAAACATCAGAATTTATTATTCTGAATATGAAAATCACAGGCTGAAACAGAACTTAATTATTCTTATTATGTCCTCTGTAGAAAATAGGACTACAACTTTTGTAGTCAACTAGTCAGCAACAGTTTGTTATGCTATGTTCATTATTAGTCGACTAGAAAAGTAATATTCTATTTTACCTATATTTTCTAAACGCATTTGAACCAAATGATGGGTGAACTATGATGAAGAAAGACATTAAAATAATGTTTACAGAATAAGTGCATTATGGATAAAGATTTATATTTTTCTTTTTTAGACTCTGTATGCTCTAAAATTAATAGTCTATTAGTCATCATTGCTGTAGCTCTGGGGGAATAAACAAATAAAAAATAATTGTCCCAGTGTCTTCTTATATTTTTGAAAACCATATTCTTATGTTATCATAGTCCTTGATTTGCCCATATGATACTGTAGCTTTAATTTATCCCATAAAGGGGAAATCCCAGTGTTGCACAGAACAACTAAAATGTGCAGGTAAATGTATAGACTGAGATTCAAGTTTCACACAAAGATTGTGACATTGACCTCAAAAGGGCAGAAATACCATGTTAAAGCAAAAATATAAATCTTATTGAAAAATAAGTCACTTACAGTTTTTTCTCTTAGAGCGCCTCAGGTTTTCTTTATCACCTTTACATTTTGTTGATTCATCTGCTCACCTGTGATCATGTATGCTGGTCTGAAATGCTGCTGCAGCTCTGGCCATGTGGAACTCCTCTGTGTAATGAAATGTCCCCCGTGCATATTGACGAGCCTCCTCCTTCCTCTGTGACTCGATGGCTAACACGATTTAAAGCCGCTGTATTGATCTCCGTACGATTGCACAGATTCAATACCCGCGCACAATCATAGAGCCGTCGATAGGCATCATCTGCACGTGCTCAGTGGAACCATGGACTGGCTGCACTCAGATAGAGATGAGTTAGCTAGCTATTCAGTAAATGTGTTAAGTAGAAACATTTATCAGTAATATATTGAACAAAAGCAGCATCTTGACAACGCAACAACCAAATAATTTTACACTGAAAAGGTTTTTGTTCATATTTTTACTTTATATTTAGAAGTCATATCCAACAAATTCAGTTTACTTTTGAACAAAATGTGAAATCTGTGGTGTATCATGCAATTTACTTCAAAACTAGTTATCTTTATATATTTATTTTATTATTATTATTATTATTATTATTATTATTATTTACGCTGTTACTTCATTCAGAACATACCTGAAGTTGGATTTAGGTTCATTCTGGTTTGATCATTCATGGTTGCAATTAAACAATTTATTACATCAATAACTTTCTGTATAAATTATTATATTATTAGTTTTGAGCAACACTGGGTTTGTTCAGTTTTTCTGGTGGTAAAATGACAAGCACTCATGCCTCACAACAAGAAGGTTGCAGGTTCGACTCTCATGCAGCCTCACACTTTTTGTGTGGAGTTTTCATGTTTTTCCCCTTTGTCTGGTTGGGTTTCTCTGGGCTCTGTGGTTTCCTTCACCAACCAAAACATGCACCATAGGGACTGTCCTCTAGTTATGGTAGTCCTGACCAAGCCCAGCAAGAAAAACTAGAGATGGGTCTTTGAGCGCTGCACTGGGTCGCCCACTGCTCCAGAGGAGATGCCCCAGAGGTATTGAAGGATGGGTCAAACGCAGAAGACAAATTTTACCAAGGGGATAAAAAAGTTTACCTTAAACTTAGCCTTAACCTTAATCATAGTAAAATGTGAAGTATCTAAGTTCTAAAGAATAGATGACAAAGTAGAGTATGTTGAAAGGACAATAACTATATAAATAGTGTATAAAATGTGCCTTTAAATGTTGTAATCTTGTGTCCATTTTACCACTTCACCTAACACTGTTCTGCCTCTGTCACCACTCCGAAGTCCACTGGAGGCCTTCTGGAGTACTTTTAGTGTTAGTGTTTGTGGCATGATCTGGATGTGGGCTTCTTCCACCAGAGGAGCTCTTCACAATGAGGAGCTTCCCTTTGGCTCGGTGTGCATTCACACAGCTAAATTTAGCCTCTTATTATGTTAGATGTGCCAGAAGTGGGTTACTGTGCTTGTGCTGCTGCTGCTGCTGCTGCTGCTGCTGCTTCTTCCTCTCTCTTTCTCTCTCTCTCTCTTTCTCTCTCTCTCTCTCTCTCCTCTCTCTCTCTCTCTCTCTCTAGTTGCATCCACTGCTTAATCCATTAAAGCTGGTTATACATTTTGCTGTTTTATCTAATACTGTATTTTAGTCATCACCGTTCATCTGTGTTGTGCAGTGCTGAGATTACCTGCTCATGATTTCCCATTGTTGAGTCGTATTCTTCCATCCCACAGAGCTCAGACTCTCTTGTTTGATTTTCAGTCACATAGTGTGCATTTGGGAATCATTTGGAACATCTTAAAATTGTACAACATAACTGAGGTTAACAGTTGTACTCTTTTCTCCTTCACCAGCTCCTGTCCCTTTTTCTTACCTTTTCTTTCTCCTTTCTCTTTCTTTCTCCCTATCCTCATTCCCTTCCTTTCTCCTCCTCTGTATTAGTAGTATCACTGGTGCATGTGCTGATGATGCAGGAGCAGACATTGTGTGTGAAGTGCAGTTCGAGCAGATTTACCACCATGGTTCTCCTGTCTGTGTGCTCCAGCCCGTGGAAATAAGGCTTTAGCACCTCAGTGTAATATGGAGTGTTGTACTGCTCTGCCCTCTTCTGCTCACTTTGGTTACTGCACATGAATTATCTGATTGTGAATGAATTCTGTTGTGTGTCTCTCTCAGGTTCTACATCGAGAGTATTTCCTACCTGAAGGACAATGCCACCATCGAGCTGTTTTTCCTTAACGCCAAGAACATCATTTATAAGGTATTTATTTTTGTGAAATGTATTGGGAAAGAAAAAAAAATACAAAAATAATAAAACTTAAACTATTTAAATTATTGCTTCAACTCCTTTCTGAAAAAGAAAATGAAACCCTTAATAAGTATATCATTAATCATACAAGTTACATACAAACTATGTTGAAACAATTATACAGTACTATAATAAAAGGCAGGTATTATGCAAAAATATACTTTATTAGCCATGTTATAACATTGTTCCCTCATCAAAAACTTCCCTTGAGTTGAATATTTTTTATTCAAGCTAATTTTAAAATCATTTTTTGTTTAATGAAGAACCCTCTATTCAAATTTCCAGTTTTATAACATCATCATAGGCCCAGCTCTGAAATCTGCAATGGTTTAAATGTCCATAAATTGTCTCATATCACTAGTTCAGACTTAAACTACAATCAGTACAACGTACTGATACGTTAATACATTACCATGTCTAGAGAAATAGTTATCTCCACTTTGTAACCTCTACCCTCTCAGGCAATCAGTATTGACTTTACTTTTTGGACTCCAAACACTTAAATTCACAGTGCAGTCTGTATACAATATTTTGAATAGTTCTAATAGTTGCTGTTACTTTTACTGTCAGAAGGGGTGCACCTTGAACAAGCAGAATGTAAACACAGGAAAGTACACTTTCTCAAGTTCCCAGAGAAACAATAGTACATGCAAGTTACATGTGTTACAATTCTAAGAAATAGATTTCATACTCAATACTATTTTCATGACATTGATAACAAGAAAACTTTCTTATTTATTTTTTTTTTCTGTTTTGATTTCAATTCTAGCTACAGCATTGATTCATAATTGAACTTTGATACTTCTAATGTTCAAGTATCAAAGTGCTACAGAAACACTACTATTATTACAATAGGTGCCAGATAAATTATAAAATAATACTTTTATTGACGTATTTTAATATTAATGCATAGACAGTAGAAAAAGACAAATCTAAATATTTCAGGAGTTGACAGGTTAAAACAAATCCCTAATATTTTCCTGGATTAAAAACAGACTTTTTGTGCCGTGTGCTCAAACTGCACCAGTGTAATGACCGCTGCAGCAGACAGTTGTGTTCTCTGTGGGTGGTGCAGAGTCCAGCGTGTTTCTCTGTGCTGTGCTTGATCCTCTGTCTGATCTCCAGGCCAATTATCATCCTATGGAGGGCATTCCTGACATACCTGACCTACTCCTCTGCCCACCTACCCTCCCACTTACACATGTCAACTAGACCTATAGAAAAGCATCATATCAAACCAAGTCCAAGATAGTTTTAGTGACATATAGCATATATTCCATCATATAGTTGAACGTTTTTGGTCATGAGTTAAAATGATTGTTTTAAATAAATAGAATTAAAGAAATATGTTAAAACTGTATTTTTAAAAGTTTTAGGCAAAGAATATAGAAACACACATGTACACAGACATCGCAGATGACTAACCGGTACTAAGGGCCAATATAGGAAAAGTAAAAGTTGCAAGTAATGGATGCTCTGGTTAGAATCAGGTCTTTAGATTGAGAACATCATTGAAGCACATCAGAATGTGGTAGGTAGTTTTCAAAAGTAAAAAAGTACTGCTGTACAAATGTCTTCTTGCAATATTTGTGATTTTCACAATATTCATTGAGAAAATTCATGTGGAGAGATCCTCGCCAAATGGTTAGAGACTACGACACACAAAAACCAAGACACACACACACACAACAACAAAAAAATGGGCACAGAGGGGATTTTTGGACGAGAAAGATGTTTGTGCTTTTCTCTTGACTACATTTAACAAAAAACATCGACTACTTCCGAGTTCAGATGTTTTGTAAAATCAGATTTGAATATTGCCACGACGTTCTGTTTTTTTCTAGACCGCTTTCATACAGATAATGTGTAGATCTTTTCAGATCAGAGTCTTTATTACAAAACCCTGGGGCCTCCTTACGTCAAAATTGTGTCTTTATGCCTATGTTCTAATCCCTATTTACATTCTTTCTTCTAGGAACTTATTGAAGTGGAGAGTGAAGTTGTCTTTGAACTGGCTTCTTATATTCTACAAGTAAGTGCTGATACAAATACATTTTAAACACCAATGTTATTATGTCACATGCTATTTGCAGCCAGCTTCATGAGTCCCCAAGCTTGCCTCTCAGTCTTTTAGAGTATAGATTAAAGATCAGATCACATTACATATAGTTAAGCCTGAGTGTGTTGTGTGCCTGTCCTTGGTGCAGGTGCATTATGGGTAACAGGAGAGGGGATTTCAACCCTGACTTCAGACTGTGTATCTGATTATTCAATGTGTTTCTCTGCTTTCCTTCAGGAGGCCAAAGGAGATTTCACCAGGTAAGCACATCATCCATAAAATCATTTTTTTCATGTAACAGGTGAATGACCATCAAAAAGTGAAATGTGTTTGCTTACAAACACTAGAATAAATAAATCAAAATTACCACGTCCAAGAATTAAGAGTGATAAAAATCTATTAAAAATACATGTATATTTTACATTCAGACACCAGCCTACTTACAAACAGCAGTAAAGTAATTAGTCTGCTTGTAATCATTAATGTCATAAAGTTGCTTCACTACATTGTTATATTAACTGAAAAGGAGCAGAAAAACAATTTCTGGACTATTATCTGCTAAATTTCTCAAGCTTTGAAGTCTGTGGCTTATATAATGATGCAGTTAGTTATAGATTCTCCTTGACTTACTATAAACAAGTGAGGCCTATACTGTATATGTACTCTTTTTTTTTTTTTTTTACTAGTTGGCGCTGCTTATATTCAGTTGCAAAAATTATGGTATATCTATGCCTTGAAACACATAATGCCTTATCAGAAAAGTCTCAAAAGCAACATTATATCTGCATTTAATATTACACTTATCAAGATACACAACATTTTAGTAGCCTTTGCCAAGCCTTATTATTACATCCACTCCTTTTTTATCTTTTACTGTCATATTCTAGATAACACTTGTAATGAGTTTGTCCCAGTACATATTCTTACAGTCCAGTACATAGGCTGTCCCGCTGTGCCCCTTCCCATTGTCCATCGACCTGATAACACTCCACCGCGGCACTTCTGAGCTCATTTCCTCCAGTGAAAGCAGCAAATATCCTGCCCGGACCAGGAATGTGACACTACCGAGAGACATTCCTTCTCCCCTTCCCCCTCACACTTCCTTTACTTCAAAATACAACAATATTCTACAATAGATTTATCCTCTGTGCTCTTAAGAGCATCCTGAAGTCAACAGCTGTGGAAAATCAGTGGCTCCAGGAAGCTTCAAGAGGATAATATTTTCTTAAATTTGTTGTAAGAAAACGTAACCAAAAATAACTCACTAATTAAGTAGATACTAAGCCTTTATTCATTATGAATTCAGACTTTCTTCATGCTTTATTATGGCTATTTAAGTGGGCGGCTGCCAAAATGGGTTTACTAGTATTTTAGAATCTAGAACTGCCGATAACCAATAAAAATTTACTGGTAATTTTTGAATGGATGTGGAAAAATAACTTGTATTGCCCCCCCAAAAAATATGGAAAGTGACAAAGTATAACTGAAAACTGTCATGTTACAGTACATATTTTTTTCTGGACTACTTGTGACCAGGTTTGCACATTCTACTTCGGTCAAATATTTAATTGTACTGTAAAGTAGAAAGTACTGGTGACATCTTACTAAAGGGTTTTGAGTTCACATCCAAGGTTTGAGCAAGCAAAAATATGCCCATACAATTCACAAAAAAATTGGATGTAGATTTGACTTGCTGTTGTTGACTGAAACTCAGCTGAATGCTCGATCAAAAACTAAACGTTTATGAGATACATTTCTCTTTTACTCTTTAAGTACTTTTTTCACATATATTTATTTATACTTGAGAAAAAAAAGGCTGAGGTTTCTTCCAATACTTGCAATGTCACCTTCACATGAGGAATTAAAAAGTGTTATTGCCAACCCAAGCACTACACGACATAACGTTTAGCTGTCTTTACTGTTTTAAATGTTGAATATTAGCAATAGAATCTTTGGGAGTTCTTGCACAATTTTGACTACAGTAATAAACAGAAATAATACTTTGTGAATACTATTACTATGTACGGTATATTATGGACTAACCTCCTTTTCAAGACCTACAAATTGGTATTTTCTGCTCCTTCACTTCCAGCCCACTGCTTTTGTGTTAAATATTAGTATTCTGACTATTTTTACTCGACACACACTGACTGTTCCAGCTCATTCACCTACAGCAAGGTCTGTTTTTACACTTGAAAATCTGAGCACGTCTTGTGGTTTGTGGTTCACAGTAATGATGCAACTCGGGCCGACCTGAAAAAGTTGCCTGCCCTGCCCACCCAGGCTCTGAAGGAGCACCCCTCTCTGGCATACTGGTAAGACAAAGAAACTATGACCTAAGAAAACTAGTGAGTGTTTATATGTAGTGATGTAATGATGTCCTAAGCAGGGGATAACCAATATGGGTTTTTGGAACTAAGGTTAGTGAACATGAAACTCAAAACAGACACATTCTCAACACTCACCGCTCAATACAACACACGGTGGGTGTTAACAGTAGCTTGTTTTGTTGTACCTGTCAGTCTGATAAGAATGTCCTCTCTTTGCCACTCTCACATTTGTCATGTCTGAGGGCATTTAAACCCAACGCTGCCTCAGTCTGAGCGCAGTGTTTGCAGAAGGGTCCTCTGATCCTGTCAGGTGCAGGCTGTCATCTCAGATACAATTATCTTCTCAAATAAATATCGACGCTGTGCTAAATGTGAGAGGCTTTAAACTTTAAACAAGGTACAACATGCACAGATGCAATATCGGACAGATTTTGGTTGATAATCAACATAACAAATATGCTTTAATGTGCTCATATCAGACAAAATATTGGCTACCCGATATATCCTAAATGTATAATATCTCACACGAAGCAGAAATCATATTTTTGACCTCTTAGCCATCTACTAATTAAATAGGTTTATTCAAATATTCAAAAACATCTTGTAAATCATTTGGATCATGTAAAAACTGTTCTCAATTAGTTTTGTCCCTTTTAAATCTATATTATCAGTACTCATGCTTGCTTAATTAAGGATCTACCTGTAGTTTTGATGTCAGTGAAAATCTGAATTTGATTATTATTTTTCTTGACAACCTTTATTACAAAAAAGCTGGCCAGCACATGTAGTACAACTCATTTTTCTTTCTCTTGTCTTTACAGTGAAGACCGTGTGATCGAGCATTATAAGAAGCTAAATGGACAGTCCAGGGGTCAGGCCATAGTAAAGTAAGTTTAAATGAGAACTGGCGAAGGAAGCTTTGATCCTCCTGTTACTTATGTATGTGTGTGTGTGTGTCTACTCCTCCTCAGTTACATGAGCATCGTAGAGTCCCTGCCCACATATGGAGTACATTACTATGCTGTAAAGGTACGCTTTATTACTGCTTTTTTCTTTTCACTTAAGCAAAGCACCTTCTCTTGTACTCTGGATTGGGGGCTTTGTTTTTTATTATAGAGATTTAAGGAAGAACTGCACTGTACAAATCAACTTCAGATGACTCCAAAGTCATTTAGTTTGTGTTAAATTCAGATAGGAATTGGTCAAATGTAAGTCTGTTGTTATTGTAATTATTTTCTGATGTGGTTAAATGCTTTCAAACTATTATAGACTTGTTCATTCAGATACATTGGGTCTGGACGTTCAAACTTAAACACTTTACATCATCAGTCTTTTTTGGACTTTTTTGTTCTTCTAATTGAATATTTTGTCATTGTTGATGCAGGACAAGCAGGGCATCCCATGGTGGCTAGGTTTGAGCTACAAGGGCATCTTCCAGTATGATCATCAGGATAAAGTCAAACCCAGGAAGGTAAGAAGCTATTCCCAGACACAAGACTCATGCAAGGATTGGAAATAAGTGTTAAATGGAAGATATTGAAAAACGGGCAGTGGTTGTGTTCTCAATATTTTCTTTATTCTTTATTTCTTTGCATTACTCAAAGGATTAAAGAAAAAACAACAACAACTTTGTAAAAGTAAACAATTGCAAAGAATGTTAGGTGACTTTCCATGTTTCCATTTAAACTGAGCGAGCCTTTCTTCGTACGCAGGTGGCTTTGTGCTGGAATGTGTAACGTCCTAGTGGCATTTGTGAAAAGCTGCTTTTTTCCAGTCCATGCTTCCAAAAGGTCATCACCTCTGACTTCTGACCTCAGACTTTGTGCAAAGTTGTCCTTTGTGGCATTTGGTCTCGTCTCAAGGAGTGTTTATAGACTCCATCCTCTGACACTTCCAAAACTGCAGCGCCAGTAAACGCGTACAGTCTGATCTTTAAACTCTACTTCCTGGTGCTCACTTCCTGTCGGGTCGCAGACTTCCTGTTTGTAATCACTATGCCCAGATTGAAACTGAATGACTGGACTGGATGTCTTCTTTTAGTACCAGGTCATGTGGTTCTTTGTGGTCCATATGTTCCATTGTAGCTACTAGAATACAACTTTTGTATTGATGAATGTATTGTTGGGAAGCTTTTTGAGTTTTCCAATATAGCAAGGAGTTAATACACTGTATGTATTATTAGCTTTTACTTCAACATTCTTCACAAAACAATGAATATGTTGCTGTCACTTGTGACTAATCAAGCATGCCTCATCCTATGTGTCATTAGTCTGTTTATATTACCTCTAATTCCCATGTTCCTCTCTGACTTCCCCCTCTCACTCTAAGCACTATATGTAAGCGACGCGTAAAGACTGTTTTCTCAGATGAGTTTAGTTTGGGCAAAGGAAGCAGTAATCATCCAGTGTGCTGTTAGTCACAAAGCAGAGGAAGACATTTAGGAGATTAAGACATGAGTCAGGACTGCTGTCATTGTTTATGTCATCTCTGTTAGTCATTTAGATGGAAGCAAATATCAGATATCTTGGATTCATTTCCATTGAAAACTGATAAAATGATTTAGGGCAAGTTAAGTGTTTTGTAGTTATTGAAAGAAGGGTTGTTCAAATAATTGCAATTTATTCAATTATTTAGGTGTACTTTTTGAATCGGGAGCTCCACAATCAATCCTCTGTCAGTGGTTTGAAGCAGAAGACAAAATGTGTGTGATATTTTGTGTTTAATGGCAGAGTTTAGTTTATGTTCCAGAAATCATTATCAAAATGGCAATTACAATCACTTGAAAAATTGAGGTCAGTCAATATGGGGAAGAATATATTGTGACTAGTGTGTTTCTCAATTCTGCCCTAATTGAAACCCAATCACACACAAAGCTAGTTTTAAAGCTGGTTTTGGCTAGTTTTGATTAGGCTCAAAATTATTCTAAAACTCGTGAGAAAATGTCAAATTTGGGTTAGGGTTCGCAACTACTAATTTTATCGAAAGAATATTCGGTCAACTAGTCGTTTACCAAAATAATCATTCGTTGCAGCCCTAGTGATTACAATTCGTCAAAGAGTTAATTACTTTTTGCTCTCTTAGTTAATGGTCTGATTAATTTATACTCTGTTAAAAAAGTGAAACCAGTTCAATACCTAGTACAGCACAGCAGAGCACACAGTTGTCTATACAATATTTCAGAGCAGTATAACTTAAACATTTGGGTGGTCATTGTAGGTGTGTCGCATTAAAAGTAGTGTATTAAGTTAGTCCAAGGTTTCCTCTTTAGTGGTGCAGTCCTAACTGCAGTTTTCACTCAGCATTAGTGTTAAAAAAATCTCCCTCTGCACATAACCACATGCTCGTTTGTGGTGTGACTTTTACAGAGAAGCCACACAGGATTTTAATGCCTTGTTAGTGGGTTTGCTTTCAGTCCAACTTTATGGGACTGCATGTTGTTGACTAACTTAACTTTACATATGACGATGATTACGGTGGTATACTTTTTGTTTAGATTTCCAAAGTTATTCCTAGGAAGTTTAAGTAATCCCATTTGATGATGTTATTTTCTTCTAACATAAACTCTCGGGTTCAACTTACACAAGCAGTTTAAGTCAAGACGTCTGTTTTAAGTGCATTTCAGGACTCGAGTCTGATCATTCCAGAGCTTGAATTGCTGTTGTAAATCTGTCATTGCAAAATATTTATTACTGCATCATATGGACTGTAGTTGTATAAATTCTGTGAAATTAAAAACGGAAGGAATGTGTTGAGATGTTAAACCAGTGGGGATTTTAAGATACTACTAAGCTTAAATGTATTTTATCATCAGAGATCACGTGACACAGCTTTTCTGGTTTGTTCATGGCTTTATTGTTTATTTTTTAAGGATAGATTTGGCTAAAGCAGCTTTTTTGCACTCTGGCTAGAAAATTACTTTGATGAACTTTATTGCTCCACAAGAGACACAGTAGCAACCACAATACATTGTACGGACAAAAAAAGGGGCTTAAGTTGTTTAAAGTAGCAAAATGTATCAAATGAGAAAAACTAAGCATGTTTATAATTAGAATAAAAATAGAATAAAATGTAAATAAATCACAATAAATTCATTAAAAATATATTCACTGTATATATTATAGCTCTATTCTGTAAAATCACAGGTTTTACTTTTGGATACAGTAAGTTTAGGTAAATTGAATTCAAGAGTGTTAGTGTGGCAAAACAACTAACTTAGCAGAATCTAAGGAAAAGAAATATATTATATTAGGACTAAAAAAAAAAAAAAACAGCAGCAGCTATGACTTAAATTATACTTTTAGATTATTACAAGTCCAAAACTATATTTAGCTTGATTCTGTGAGCTAACAAAAGCCACAATCCTGAACATGTTCCCCAGCTTCTATTATGCAAGTCTTACATCCAAACATCCAAATGTCATTGTTTGATATTTTTTCCATGGATGCCACCTAAATCATTGTTGGAACACAAACAACAGGAAGTCCCCCTGGTGCAGCTCCGTGACTGGGCTGGCGTAGTCCAGGCCTCCACCCAACAGTAAAAACAATGCAGCTGAGTCCTCATGCCCAAATAAAGACCTTTTACTGATATAGTGTTTTATTCTTAATCACAGTCCCCAGAGTCCGCCCACCTTCTGTCTGCATCAGATCTGACATTTGTACCTGTTTGGTTGTTTAGTTTGCTGACAGTCACAGACAATAAAAATAGAAAACAGGAAGCAGAAGTAAGACTTTCTCTGATACAGGCAAGATGTTGAATAATTGACAAAATTATTGTTATGTCCTTGGAGGTTTCCAACTTGTAGCTCTCCCTCACCTTTCAAGTAGCTCGCCAAGGGGTTCCAGAAGTATACATTTTACAATGAATACAAAAGCTCCATTAGGGTACTAAACAGTCCATTACACTCTAATGGGGAACAACAGCTTTCTCACTCACAGCTCAACAACTACAACAACAAATGTGAACTTAAGGAAATATATTGTGCCCACTATAGATACAAAGGCATGGAGAAGAATAAAGTGACCATACGGCCCAAGTTTGTAAATATATCTAACAATGCTAACAGTAGATGTGGGCTAAAGGCAAGCTAGATAATAACGTGATGCTAGCGCCGAGTGGGTATTTAATCGAGCTTACTTATACAGTATAACACCACTTCAAGGCTCAAAATAATCCCAAGAAATGTCTCATAAGAGCAAGAAAGTTGCAGTTGCCAATGAATTCTTATGGATATTTAACCGTGAAATTCTCCCATGGCAAGCCACGCCCCGAAATATGACGCCTTGCCGACGGTAACTATCACATGTCTGTTACCATTGTAAATTACAATTTACAGACCTCTGCCTGAAAAGTGCATTATGTAGCATTAACGGGCCATTTTCTGTAGAGATACTAGTGTTTTTTATTGTATTTCACCTATTTTGTTTAAGCAACTCAAAACATACAAGAAGCACAGAGATAGGTTAAAGAAGTCAAATGACTGAGGTCTTTTTACTGTCAATATAAACCTTGGGAAAACTGGATTAATACTGGATTTGTGGCTTCACCTGCTTGCCTCCAAACATATAGCTTTAATGCCTGATCCTGGAAAGTAATAACATCTTCTCCATGTTCATAAGCAGGTCTAAGAAATGGTCAAAATGAAAAGCCTGCAATAGAAAACTCTGCTCTAGTTGGCTTATTAAAGTTGTGATACAAGTGGCTATTACACTTAGGATTGGGCTGGGACGCCTTTGTCACGATACCATAACAATACAAGAGGCAGTGATACATAATACATTGTAATACACAGAATATTGTCACTTGATGTTAATTAAAAAAAAACCTATCAAAAACATTTTAATAAAGTTCAGGTGTATTGCAAAACATTAGATTTATGCTTTAACATTTTTAGCAACTACAATACTTTGGAATAATTCAAAGAAATTCTAAATGGAAGCTTTTTTAAATGTATTTACATTTTAATTCAAATGAATGGCTGAGCTGGAATACAGAATGTCTTCCTATTCTATGGATCCACTTTGGTGCAGATTGATTATGAAAAGTTTGGTGTTGACAATCCTGATGTGAACAGCTGCTTTGATGGTGACCTTAAAAGTACATATAAATGTTATTTATCTTCGCATTTTGTTCATACACTAAAGCATTGCTTAAGAAAGTCCATATTATTTTTGTACCAATGAAAACTCGTAAACAGTCACACTCATTTTCACCATTTTCCCTTTTCTACTTTCAGCTGTCTTCTTTTGTTTGTTTAAGTCTCTTATCATTTGAGCATTGTGTATGCAGGTGGACAGCTGTAGTGGTCCCGTGCCTGTGTGTAGTTACCCAAAATCTACTTTATAATCTCCTGCTCTTATCTAGCCCGCCTTGATATTTTTAGCACCACGCTACATTAGCATTTCACACCCCATTGAGAATATGTACGCTACGGCTGCAGCTTTGATAACAACTCTCTCATTTGTCTTGGCACATATACACACACCCAAACACAACTGTATTTTTAGTCTTCTCCAGCTGATATGTTGGAAATGGCACTTACTTTGTTTGGGAATGTATAGGCAAGGCCTGGCACAGTGCTGCTAACATACTAAAATACTAGTCATGCCATTCCAGTAATATGAGCTGGCAACACTGATGACTGAAGGACACATTGTTAAAATAGCTTTTCTGTTGTCATGTAACCATTTAGATATAGACTTAAATAAAGCAAAAACAGATTCTATACAAATGCTTGTAATAATAATAATGTAATGTACTTTAACTTATTGATGAAAAGTCTTGGAAGTAACAACAGTATACACTATTGTAGAACTACTGCAGGCCCACTTGTGAGTGTGGGAATTTATGTTGCTTGTGGTTTTGATTTTTCATTAGTCTCTTTAATATCACTTTGTGCCAGACAACAGTGTTAGTAAAGATAAAGCAAGTGTTCTCGTCAACATTAATCACAAATACTGTGCAAGTTTTTAATAGGTGATTAACAAAATGTAAAATGTACTTACAGTATGTATTTTGTATGCACTAACAACCTAGTAAAGCATAATGTTTCTCTTTTCAGATATAAAACATACAGCACTTTTGCAATCCTAGATAAGCATGTATAACAACTACAGCAACAAGAAAAAGTTTAAGAAGTTCATTTCAACACATGCTTCATTACAACATATGGAAAACGTCGTTAACCGTGTTACATGTCAGAACTAACATATCTACTTTTCATTCTACTATATCATGCAATCAAGATCTCTTACTATTGTTTAACCAAGTCACAGAATACAACCCAAGCACTTTTCAAATAGGCCATCCAATAAAAGACTACAAAACATAAAGTCTTTTCCTTGACCCTTCCTACACCCACACCTCCAAACCACAGCAGCCCTGACAGGAAGCATGTCCCCCCAGGAAAGAGGAGTGGTCTCTGGGTAGGCCTCTCCTCCCTCCTCTGCCCTCCACATTCTCCTTTCTCTCTCTCTCTCTCTTCCCCCAGCCAGTGCTTAACAAAGCTGCTGTAGCGACACGAAACCTAACTTTTACACACACATATGGACACAGATGGTCAACACCCAACACGAGCTCTCAACTTTTCCTTTCAGCTTGTGTGGATTTGATCTGGCTAGTTACATCGTGGGGAAAACTGCTAGCACTAGCGCTTTGGGATCTATAAAGTTGATGCTTTGTGAAAAGAAAGGTTAAAAAGACAAAACAAAAAAAATCAAAGACATTTTTTGTTCACTCATCTGAAAACGTTTACTTGGAAAGCTGTTTATGGGACGAAGCCGAGACTGAGTGGATTTAATTGGAAGATTTAAGACTTGTGTGTCCCTCAGGTGTTCCAATGGCGACAGCTGGAGAACCTCTACTTCAGAGAAAAGAAGTTCTCAGTGGAAGTTCATGACCCCAGGAGGTACGTTCACACTTCATCACAATTATATGCATGAATCTACGCTCTGTGGGTATGTTTGGGTCTTTATTGCAAACCTTATTGCAGGCCTGGTTTAGTCCAGCTGTCTTTAAACACCGCTTGAGTCTTGCTAAAAGTTAAAAGTGAAAATGCTATATTTGGCTTGAATCACTGCTTTTTTTTTTATTCAATATCAACTTTATCAAAAACTGCTTGTATTGAATTTAGAGTTGATGACCAGTGTATCTGATTTTTTCTTGTCTGTGTCAAAAGTAGACCATACCATTTATCCTATCTTATTTTATCTTATCTTACAACATTTTGTCTTGATCTAAACTTGTATGAATCAGTTTACTCCTAATCCAACTATCCAAGAAATTTGTAAGTTATCGCTGTTTAGTGAACACCTAATCACAAACTGTTACAGAAAATAGTTAATCAGTTTATGAACAATACTGATTTTAAATGCTGCGCGAATGGGACAGCCTGTCCTAGTGCAGATTTTGCAGACCAAATATGTTAGCTCGAGGGATAACACATGCTAACACTGACCACAGGAGGATATATGGATCAGTGACCTGTCCCATGTTGTTTTAGCCAGACCCATACGTCAATCCTTTTCTGTAGGACAAAAGCTGAGAGCAGCAGTGTTTTCTCTAAAGGAGCTGTCATCCTGTTAGCGGGAAGGTTACCTTGGTGACAGATGTAAACAATGGGAACTTCGTGTGTGGCGAGTGTAAAGTGGACTATGCCTAAGCCGCAGCAGTTGTTTCATGTTTAAAGTGGTGAAATTATGTTACAAAATGACGAGGTCTTATGTAGGCCTGTTGTTTGGGTACATGGTTTGAAAGTGAGAGACTGATGGTTCTCTTTATGCTGCTGTGGAAATGTGATGAAAAAAGGCTGTTGCATGTTGCACATGTCAGGATATCGTTTAAAAGAGATAAAAAGAGACAGATTTTGCTAGTGATTGTCTGATTTTGAAACATGGAAGACAAAATTTGTGTATAATGTGCTATAGAATATGTAGAATTTGACACAGTGGTTTTAAAAGTAAAAATCTAAAATACACATTTTCACCCCCAACACAGATTCATTGTTGATGTTTCTGTTGGTAGTAAAAATTCTTGAATGTTGTTGTTGTTACTGTTGTGACTAAATCTCATTAGCATACTGGCAATGTTCACTTCTAAAAGTTGTGAAAAGTGCTTTAAACACATTGTGGTGAATAATTCAAAGGCTTCAAATGCATTTGGTCTGTGAACAAAACATGTGAACCGATGTAAAAAGCTTAAAACTAAATATTTCTAGTTTTTGAAGGAACCAAAAATTCTTTGTACTGCCTTGAAGATGGTTGTCATTGTACAGACAAGTGGAATAAAAGTGTATTTTGTGTCTTCAGTCGTGCATCAGTGACTCGCAGGACGTTTGGCCACAGTGGCATCGCGGTGCACACCTGGTACGCCTGCCCTGCCCTCATCAAGTCCATCTGGGCCATGGCCATCAGCCAGCACCAGTTCTACTTGGACCGGAAGCAGAGCAAGGTCAGTGTAGGAAGCACAAACATCTGGCCTTATGAACAGTATTTATCTGCTATATGCATTTTTTGACAGTGCTTATAATTATTTATTATTACTGCTATAAAATAACTTTTTTTAATTGTCCTATAGTCTAAAATTCACGCTGCGCGGAGTTTGAGTGAAATTGCCATCGACCTGACAGAAACAGGGACACTGAAGACGTCCAAACTAGCCAACATGGGCAGCAAAGGCAAGATCATCAGCGGCAGTAGTGGCAGCCTGCTGTCCTCAGGTGAGTCTCTCACACCTGAGCGTCACAGTCATTTGTGAGTGACGTGTCTTGAATTGTTAAACCATCAATCCAGAGGCTGCTCAACACTGTCACCTCATAAAGAGTTGTCAAAAGCAAAAAGAAATCTGAAAAAGCTTGACACAAAACATTCAAAATTTAAAATATAAGTTTTAACATTTATTTTTCATGTTTGCATTGTAAACGCAGTCATTGATATGTAAAATGAAATGTTCTCATGAGCCTCTGTACATAACTAGTCCCCCCCCCCGACCAGACCACTGGCTCTAAATTTAGAAAGGGAGGAATGAAAAGGTCAAAGGTTGTGTATTACTCACTGGCCTTTCAACAATTCTTATCTCAAAAATAACAATGCGTCTGGGATTTTTCTGTGAACTACAGGAAGAATATGCCATTTTGGAATGTGACAGCTGTATAAATTGATCAAATAGACTGAATACAGCAAACTCAGATGGACACTAAACATTTTAGTTAGTTTTAGTTTTTAAAATGTTAAGCAGATGCCACTTTCTTGTGCTCACAAATGAATAAGCAAGTTGATTCTGTACCTAGTGTGACATAAACTGTGTAGACCTGATTAAAGTAATATTAATGTAGTTTTATAACTTAAAGTGGCATACAATAAATGTAATCAAGTTTAAAAATGTTACTTGTCTCAGATAACAGTGATCATTCAGTTTTATAATTAATATTGAAAATAGCTTTCTTCCCGTTTTCTTTTTTTTAGCATTGATTTTATCTTTCTTATAATTAAAAGCTATTTTGCGTCACACTCTGCTGAAGAACAATGCTGTACAGACAGGAGAATATCCAAGAGGTATTCAGTTTTCCTTTTCACAAATATTACAAACATGACTGTCTCCTTCATAGGTCCTTGTAGAAGCAGTGCCAGTCACTTTGTCCTAAACTGGCCTCCATGAATCCCATTCAAATTCAGGCTCCTTATCTGAAAAGGCCCATGCAAACATCCTGTGCTGGCCAGTCACACAGACACAACATGCTAGACTCCTGTCACTCACTCTTCTCTCCTCCACGTGTCTTAGGCTCGCAGGAGTCCGACAGCTCGCAGACAGCTAAGAAGGACATGCTGGCTGCACTGAGAGCTCGGCAGGAGGCCCTGGAGGAGACACTCAAGCAGAGGATAGAGGAGCTCAAGAGCATCTGCATCAGGGAGGCGGTAAGAAACATGGTCAGAGGTGGCTACACTCAGCAATTGTGTTTAGTTAAGACTTACATTACTGCTCAATCACAAGTAAACTGTATTTGGAAAACCTTCTCCGCAAGGAAGAGTAAAACTGTCTCTTGGAATATTTGATTGAGAATCTGAAAAGATTTCAAATGAACAATTTTATTAAAAACTTGCTTATGTTATATGTTATATTTTTAGAACTTTGTAAATTTATACAATAATAATTTAAAACTATGGAAAATGTACATATTTTTCAAAGATACATAAAACTACCAAATCGATTTGATAAACTACCTTGAATACAGAAAAACTAATGATTTTTAAAAATGTTATCAAATAAAACACAATGATTTATAGACATTATAAATGTGCTTATCATCCCATTTCTCATGTTTTCACTTCCAATCTGACCTAATGTGCTGCAGGAACTGACAGGGAAGCTTCCTAAAGAGTACCCTCTGGATCCTGGAGAAGAGCCTCCGACGATCCGACGCAAGATTGGGACTGCCTTCAAACTGGACGAACAGAAGATTCTACCCAAAGGAGAGGTGAGTGTGTGACTCAAAGTTGAATAATTGAGTTTTTATTTTTCAATTTACTAATACAGTTTAGAGCAAGTACTTTTAAATTTTGGATCAAATCGAAACCACCAGCAGTTTTAGACAATAAATATTTCTCTAATTAGTTGGAATGGCTTTAAAATTTGAACTAATTATTAGTCTGAAATATTCCACAATAACATGCCTATCTTTATGTTTTCCAGTTACAGACATCTAAAAGTAAATTGACCTCGTGTTTGGGTAAAGTTAGAATATTTTAGACATGGTTTTTTGACTTAGTGTAGACAAGTTCAGACCTGTCGTTTTACAGTTCTCAAACCCCACCCCAAAGTGTATCGTTCTTTTCCTGCTCTATTGTACCACCAGACTGGATTTTGCAATCTAGTGCTCCTAAATATAAAACTGGACGTGGTGCCAGCAGGAAGTGGTGATAGTGGTCGTGCACATGTGTGAGGCTGAGGTTTAGCTCTGACTGAACACAATTCACCAGACAATTTAATCTCAAAAAAGAGTAGTGTAAGCAGAAAACTCCAAACACCTACAGGTCCCACCACCACACAGTAAAACTCAGGAACTGCTCGCAAACCAACAGGCATAGAAATGTTTAGTGGGAGAAAGTCCAAACAAGTACCAGCACATGTGAATGTGCCACAGTTTCGATGACAGATAGGTTAGTTAAACAAGAATTAAAAAAGTATTGCAAAGTTAAAACTGTAACTGCAAGCTTGAAATTTGATACGTTTGGGACAAATAAGCATTTTAAATGTCATTTTGAAAGATAATAGTTTTAAATCATTATGTACATGTTTTGATCCGGTTATTTGTTAATATGTCTTTAGGCAGTGGTCCTATCACATGAAAAGTTATAGCTCTTAAAGTCTGAAGATTCAATAAACTAGCTCAATAGTGAGAAGTGGCCTGCAGGCAGATAAATGACTTCCTCAGTGTGTTTACTCTGGCAGCTGTGTGTGTGTCAGGACATGGGAAAGTTACAGCGCAGAAGCAAGAGGTGCTGTTTTTAGATTTTAAATATGAAACCTTTAGGTAGTTATTGTTAGCATAGGTTATTACGTCTGTTTTCACTCTAAAAGCACATACCATTATAGAAGGAATACCTTACAATGTTTGTTTGTTTGTTTGTTTTTCCTCTGAATATCAAAATTTGTATTTTGATTGTCAAAATTTACACTTTAAAACATTGAGCTGCTGTGCCCAATGTTTTCCAATTAATAAAGTACCGGTAAACCATTATTTTACCACAGTATACAGTACATTATGTGTTAGCTTTACTGTTATGGCAAAAGCATACTTTATAACTATGTAAATTCTAAATATATTGAAAGAAGAAAAAAGGGCAACAATAAAAAAAAAAAAAAAAAGTTTATTACAAACATCACAATCAGGTAATAATTGGTGATGATGATGTTTTCTCCAAGTCTTCTCCAGTATTGTCAATAAACATTTACCGGCAATGAATTTATTGAAATTGCTGCAGCAGTGGCTGCAAATAAGAAGAAGAATGAAGAAGAATCATACCTTGAGAAAGTTAGAGAAAGTTATATTATTTAAAAATCACTGTTTGGTTGTCACTTACACTGTTGTGTAAGGATTTATGTGTTCTTATGTGCAAGACAAAGTTCCCTCGGGACAACAGAGGTTTTTATTGTATTTCTTTATTGTTTTGCAAACTTTATGAATGTTTGTATTTGTATCAGGAGGAGGAGCTGGAGCGTCTGGAGAGGGAGTTTGCTATTCAGTCTCAGATCACAGAGGCAGCACGGCGTTTGGCTAGTGACCCTCACGTGAGCTCTAAAAAGCTGAAGAAGCAGAGAAAAACGTCCTACCTGAACGCTCTCAAAAAGCTCCAGGAGATTGAGAACTCCATCAACGAGTATCGGGTTCGCTCGGGCAAGAAGCCTACGCAAAGGGCATCGCTCATCATCGAGGGTAGGTGTACAAACACAACATTATACTACAGCAAGTGAGTTAAATGGACAAGTTCTTGACTTTGTGGGACAGGAGATTTTAGATGAGGATAATAATAAAAAAAAAAAAACAATTAAAACATCTTAATGTGTTCTTTTCTTTTTAAGATACAAACTATATATAAATTACAGTAAAAAATGTATTAACAACGAACATTTATCTCACATGATGCTGCCATTAGCTAGGATTACCTTCCTGTCATTTCTATCTTAGCTGGAAACACAGATATCTAAACCAAGTTTTCTTTTACAGAAGCTAATATTGGTTCAGAAGACAGTTCGTTATCGGATGCACTTGTCTTGGATGATGGTGAGTTTATCTTATATACTGTATATGCACCCGGTGGCGCAGTGGTTAGCGCTCTGGCCTCATAGCAAGAAGGTTCTGGGTTCAACTCCCAGTCGACCCGGGGCCTTTCTATGTGGGGTTTGCATGTTCTCCCTGTGTCTGCGTAGGTTTCCTCCGGGTACTCTGGTTTCCTCCTACAACTAAAAACATGTCCATTAATGCCTCCCTGACCCTTCCCCAGGCTCCCCTGCAAAAGAGATTCTGATCTCAGTGGACTTCCCTGGTTAAATAAAGGTCAATTAATATTTCACATACCTATCTTCAGAGTGAAGTCTTAAAGCACGCATATTAAGCAACATTGACATTCTTGTTGTCAAAAGTTGTGTTAAGTTACATTTATGATAGTGTATTGAATTCTGCCATAAAAGTCCTGTCCTTTACAAATGTCCATGTCATGTCTTTTTCATATGTTCTAAATGTACTTTTCATGCTTTCAGATGATTCACAGGTGACAGGCACACCTAACTTCTCCCCGCTGGCGTCCCCTCACAAGGGCCTGCCACCCCGACCTCCTTCCCACAGCCGACCCCCACCTCCGCAGTCTCTAGACGGGCTCCGGCACCTGCACTACACCCGCTCCGACTATGACAAGTCCCCCATCAAACCCAAGATGTGGAGTGAGTCGTCTCTTGATGAGCCCTTCGAGAAGATCAAGAAGCGCTCCTCACACTCCAGGTTAATTTACACTCAATGTGTAGGTGTTGAGTGACACAAACAGGAACCAGGATTGAAGTCACAAATTCATGATATTAAATAAGGCCTGTTTATATCAATATGCAAAAAACGAACGCACACAAGCTCATACTGACATTTCACAGAAGTAACACATTTAATTTAAATTGTTGTATTTTTGTTTCTGATTAAACAATATACAACATGTAAGCACAAAATGTCCATTTTGCATGTTTTTTTAACTGATAAAAAAATTTGATTTGTACACATACCCAAAAAGTATCAGTAGCTTATGTTTTGACACTCAGTTCATTCATTCCTCCACAAACCTTTCTGTGTGCCATATCCATCAGTTAATCATATACATATATATAGGTGTTCCAGCCCATGTGTTGAGTTTTTTTTTTTCTGTTGTCCATCCTCATCACTGTCACAAGTTCCTTTGTGTTGCTGTGTTGTTGCAGTCACAGACGCTTCCCCAGCTCTGGCAGTGCAGATGCAGGGGGCAGTAGCTCTCTGCAGAACAGTCCTGTGAGAGCCCTGCCTCACTGGAACTGTCAGTCCAGCACCCCCTCCACCCCTGACATGAAAACACGGACCTCCCATTATGTACATTCCACAAGGTCAGTCAACATGGTGCTCCCAGGTTGAGTTCATCTCTAGACCAAGATTGTAATTTAGAAAATATGCATTGTAAAAAAAAAAAAAAAAAAGCTGCAACAAAAATACCATTATCCTAGATCACTTCATAGACCATTACATCATTCAAAATCATTTCATCAGTAAAGGAGAATATTTCCTTCCTGCTATCATTACCTGGACTACCTGACCAAATTGGTTATGCAGGCTGCCTCAAGGCAGCTGTGATTGCAATCATAGAACATGGCATAATGAATAATGCCCTTTTAGCAATTGGTTCAGCATAAACCCAGTGTTTAATGCAGCTAGTCTGTTTTTTCTCATGATGTATTATTTTTGTTATTTGATTTTGCTTTAGTTTTTTTATATAGTTATTGAAATGTAAAAGACATCAGTGTCATGCAGAAAGAAGAGTTATCTTAAGTATTGTATTGGATCTGTTTTAAACCTTGCATTATGCTGTGTACTATGATTCTCCAGGTCTGTGGACATCAGCCCCACTCGTCTGCACAGCCTGGCTCAGCACTTTAGAAACCGCAGCTCCAGTTTGGAGTCACAGGGCAAACTCCTCACATCGGACAGTGAGGGTCACACGCACACCCTGGGGAGTCCTGACTTCTTCCTAGGACCACCACGCACTTCTAACGGCTCCGACCCATTGGACGACTGCTCGTCCTGCACCAGCCAGAGCAGCTCTGAGCACTACTACCCCTCTGGTCCTCTGGGGCCTGGAGGAAACCCCAACTACTCCACTCTGGGAGAGGACTCACCATCCAAGGCCCGGCAGAGGCAGCGACAAAGACATAGGTCAGGATTAAACATGTTTGATAAACGATCGACTATATTTGAAGTAGTTTAGCATTAGCCTTAATCAAGTACTGTTAAAAAATATTTATCAAGACAAAAGTCAACGCAGAGGTATTTTCTTTCTGTATAAGTTACTGAAACAAACATTTCAATATTATTTCTCCTTTATCTTCAACATTCAAGAGTTTTGTATATTCTGTACTTCTGATTTTCTTTTTTGACCTGACTTCCTCTTCTGCTCTTCCTCAGGTCGGCTGGACAGCTAGGCTCATCTAACTCCGGCTCCATGCCTAACCTGGCAGCTAAGAACGGCACAGGAGGGATCTCAGGCTCAGGGGGCTCTGGGGGTGGGCACCATGGTGTGTACCTGCACAGTCAGAGCCAACCGTCCTCACAGTACCGGATTAAAGAGTACCCACTGTACGTGGAGGGCAGTCCCAACCCTGTGGTGGTGCGTAGTTTGGAGAGTGACCAGGAGGGCCACTACAGCGTCAAAGCCCAGTTCAAGACGTCCAGCTCATATACGGCCGGAGGACTGTACAAAGAGGCATGGGGCGGAGGGGACGAGGGGGGAGAGGGCGGCCGGCTCACGCCCTCACGCTCACAGATCGTACGGACTCCATCGTTAGGCAGGGAGGGGGGCGGGGGAGGCAGCAGAGCGGCCGTGTCCGAGGAGCTCAGGTGTTGGTACCAGCGTTCGTCAGGCAGTTTGAAGGAGAGGAGTCACTCACACTCAGAGCAGAGCACCCCAGGGAGCCACGGCCGAGGCAGCAGGGTGGGCTCACTCGCCAAGGGATCGCCAGGTCAGTCACATGTGTACCCTGGAATAGTTTTGATATATGACTGAACAACTTTTACCACAATGGTAGACTTTATAAAGACTGTGTTCACATCAAAACTTGGCTCTTGCATCAAAAATGATTGGATTTTGTTGTCCACTGTTTTTTTTTTATTATACTTTTTTGTCTGAGTTGAATCACACAGCTGTATTCCAACCAAAATGTCACACTTAGCTCAAGTCTTGTCCCTCTTACTGTGTGCTCTCCTCACAGTGGCGTCCCCTCACAGCCAGCGGAGTTTGACCCCGTCCAGTGAGCATGCAGCGACCCCCACACCCCCCTGTAGCCCCCAGCACATACTCAACTGGCAGAGCGGGTAAGAGCGGGCACCCTCACACCCTGTAACCTAACCCTTTGATCTACTGTCACCACACCAGTCTGTCTCTTCTGTCACATCTTCACTAATCTCACTGTTTGCAATGACTTTTGGGTTTGAAATCTTGGTCACTTTGATTCACTACTCACTATTTTTCCTCAAACACACTTAAAGGTGCAGTGTGTAGTTTTAACTTTGCAGATTCATCACTTAAAACTCACTCCTAAAGACTTTGTAGTAGTGAGCTAATGTAGTTGTAGAATTGTGTCATTTCATAGGCGCTTATGCTAAGGCCTGATGATTACTGTCAACTGTCAGTATTAGCCTATCTCCTGCCACTGCCCTTTAAGGTTGTTGTCGTGCTGTTAAGTGTGTGTTTGTGTGTGCGCACTAACTCCTCCTGTGTGTCCTGTCCTCTCTCTGCTGCAGAGGAACAGCAGACTGCTCGTCTGACGCCTCACACCCCGGTGGCTCTGATGCATAGAGGTACTGTCACCTGCTCCAATAGCCATAGAATCAGCTCATATAACACTGAAATACACTGACAAAACATGGTAGTTGCATTATATTTCCTTTACATTCACTATGAATCAAGATTCAGATAGTAGAGTGCTTATATTGGACTTTTTAAATGTATTTATGTAAAATCAGTGCACGTGGTTCAACAGGGGGCGACAGTGTTGACGGGGCACTTTCCTTCTGTGGGGCTGCTCTGGGGTCTCTGCATGTATTCTGCTGTGTTCTGTTTTCCCAGGCTCACTTTGACTGAAGCATCTACATGTCTATAAGCCTGTGCACACACTTACCTGTACAGGGAAACCTATAATACAAGTATTACAACATATTACTGTCACTTTGTACATAGAATAATAAAAGTTGTGAAAAAACTACACAATTTACCAAGTATTCACAATGACAGAGATCATGAACAAACCAACTCTTTCATTTCTATAGGTTCCGTTCACGTTGTAGAATGTGTTGACGTGTTGACAAGAGGCAGATTTTTTTTATATTTCTATTAATAACTGTACTTTGAAAATAAAACTTTAAAAAAAAGTTTCGCAACTTTAAAACCTGTTATTTCCAAGTGACTAAATCCATTAACCCTTTCTCCAATACTTGGTTCCGGAAGAACAGGCTCCCATTAAAAAAATCCCCATATCGATTAAAAAAAGAAGAATAATGCAAGTTTCAGCTATGTGGTGACTGATGAGCACAAGACTACATTTTTATTTCAAATTTGTTTCTGCAGCTCAAAGTTACACAATTTAAGGTATAGATGTTCTTATTAAAACTTTGCATCTGAGTTAGCACATAGCTGGCTAGTCTGCAACATGCCTTTACACCCTTAATATTTGAATTTATTATTTTTTTTAACCCTATGGGAGTTTATAATGGGGCACTGTACGTCCGGAACCAGAATGGCCACCGTTGTCTTAACACGTTGCTCTTGGTTTCAAATTTGTAATCAACTTTATAAAATCAAATTTTCCCAAGATCACTTAGATTTGTTTTTTGTATAATATTGTACTAGTTGCACTCCATTTTGCTTATAAATTGTTACTTTTGGAACATTGTTTAAGGATATTTACATTCTGGTCTTCAAGTCATGCAAAGTAGAGTCAATCAGTTACATATTTGAGCACATTGATATTTTAATTTACTAAACATATGCTGGTAGATTAAATTGAGGACTCAAAGGTCACATCAGTTATGAATTCAGGTCTGGATCATTAACTTTGCAGCAGCACTGTCTTCATGCAAAACTTAAAATCCAACCATGAGCTAGACTTGCGATCTAGAAGTTAACACCAGGGAATTATCTGTGCTGTTCTGAGGCTGTGGGTTCAAATCCTGTCTCTACCTCTAAAACCTTGTGTAAATATTTAGAAGCTTAGTTATCACTTTTAGACATCTAGAGTAGACTGTAGAGGAAGAGATAAATATTTTGAACAGTTGCTAATACATGTGTGTGTCCTCCCTCAGGTCGTTCAGTGACTGCTGTTTCCTCGGCAACCCTCTGTGCTCCGAGCTGGCAGACGTGCAGTGGTACGGACGTGACAAGGCCAAGCCCGGGACACTGGTCTGAGTCCACCTTCTAGGGCCCAGCACCAGCCATTCCTCCCACTGTCCCACCCACACACGCCCTTTTACAGTTCCCACAACATCCACAACCAGGAACCTCACTGAGATCCTCCTCTGTGAGCTCTGAAGGACTGGGACGTTCAGCCAGCAGAGCTCCGGAGGCACAGCACACGAGCGACTGGGCTAAAAACACAAGAACACAGGGAGGTTTCAAATTGAGAGCACAGAAAATGTTAAGCAAAAGCAGCAAAAACTGTTTCAGGATCACACTGAAAAAAAAAACAAATATCAGGAGAGAAAATGACTGGAGAGTAGAAAATGTGTCAGATTTGAGTATTTTGGACTTGTTATGAAGCTTACAGATTCTTCATTTGTTTTAAAAGTGCACTGTGTAACTTTTCTGATAGCGGTTGGAATGACCACCTGCTTGTTGCCATGGAGATGTTATTGCTTTGCCAAAGATGTTCCATAGTATGGCAAAAAACAACAACATAAGTTTAAGTGTTTTCATTGCTCAAAAGTACGTACATTGAAAAACATTCTTACTGTGAGTCATCCATCTTGTTATAGAACTTCAATGCCATGCTCTGGAACATTCACTGTGGAATCTTCTGTACTAAAAAGTTAAATTATAAGATATTTCTGAAAAAGCCCTGATCCAAATTTGTTCAGAGGCTGCCTATTGAAGTAAAATAGAAAGCCATAGACAATAGACAAGTAAAAAAAAAAAGCTTGGGCTACGAGAATAAACGTAAAGCATTTTTAGATTATTCTTTAATTTTTTTTTTTTTTTTAGAATAAAGTCGAAGCTTTAAACATTATATATATATATATATATATATATAATATATATATATATATATATTATATATATATATATATATTATATATATATATATATATATATATATATATTCTTTTTTTCGAGAATAAAATTAAACAAACACAACTAAATATTTGTATGAAGCTTGACAGTGGCACTTTCATGTGTTATGGAGAATGCTGACCCCTTAGGGATCACTCACAGTGAAATGCTGTTTTTTGGTCCCCAGCACCACATAATTATCAGTGTACAGACTTCAAATTGACACTGCAGATGTCTGAACATACTTGTTGCAAAAATCGGACTTCTCGGATTTTTACGACATTCTCATAAATTTCTCACTTTTTTGTCACACAAATACAACTTTTTAAAGCCTCAACTTTATTCTAAAAAAAATACAAGATTATTCTCAAAATGTTTCAAGTTTATTCTTGTAGTTCAAGCTTTTTTCATTCGTATTTATTAGTTATGGACCATGTACAAACATTACATTACACATATAAAATCAAATCATTCATTATGCTACATTTGACAAGTGTTTCAATGAGCTATCACACCTTTAGTAAGGCTTCTTTGGCTTTGACAGGAGAATATTTGAAAATCTGCTGTAAAAATAGAGTCTTTTGGGTTAATTAATCAGGACCAAAAGATGTGCAAACCAAGCCCAAGGGCCACATTTGATTGTACAGATTGCACAGAAATGTTTTGAACAAAAAATAAAATAAATATGTCTATTTGGTTAGCTTAAATATTGTGATAAAAAAATTTCAAGAAAGCCTATTTCTTTTCCAAGCTATGGTGTTTTTACTACATGCTAAATTATCAAACAAGGAATTATGCTTCTGTACTTAATTCTGGTGTATTTACTGAAAATTAAATGATTTTAAGACTAAAACTAGAACATATTTCAGTTTGCTCTATTCATTTTATTTGCCTCCACCTCCGGGGCAAATAAAATAAATAATAATAATAAAATAACCCTACTTTAGATTTCCAAAAGCAAAACAAGTTAAAGAATCTGTGTAAATAAATCAACATTTGTCTGAACTACTCAAATCACGATTGCCGTTTCAGATTCAAGTGCTTTTAGCTGGACTAGTAGATGATCTGATTTGGCTGGTCCCTGCACTGCCCTGTCACACATCACACATGACCTGCTGGATTTGAGCCGCCGCAAACCCGTCGCCGTCCTGGATTCTTTCACACATCTGCGCCCCGTCTATATTTATGAAAGAGAGAGAAAAACCCTATATGAATTAAGGATACGACGCCACTCCTGTCAGACCAACCCACAACCAAAGACAAACTCGGAGAAGTGACACTGTTGTAAAGAATTCTGGGACATTTTCGAGACATGGACTATAGCAATAACAACTGTATGGACTTTGAATTCTCCCTGTATGAAATATGGAACATTTTCAGGCCCTGTTGCTTTCAAATTCATCAAAAAGGGTTCAAAATTTTTGGTATTATGTCAAAATATTGTGTCACAAAAGACTTAAGGAAGTATAAATATTGTTGAAATGTTTTATTTTTATCCCCAAAATTAAGAAAATCTATGGACTTCATGTTAAAATATTACTTTGTCATCTTAATCATGTGCTATTTATTGTCCTTGTTCCTTTTAACATAGATATTCTTTATGGTGATGAACTGTTTTGTTTTAGTGCCAAACACACTGGTGCTTAAAGATCAAATTGTGACTTCATGCTAATCTTGTCAAAGAAATAGAAAAATACTTTCAATGAACTTATTTAGCTTACATTTGAAGTGGCTATAAGACTTTACTTTATTAACTTAAAGCACAACATGAATATCATCAAAAAGGGCCGAAGGTTTTTAAATTACAGCAATGTGATTAGACAATATTTAGTAGCCTGGCATTTAATTTTTTGTTGTTGTTGATTTTTTTCTAAGCAAAAATGGGTTCAGTGCACAATGACCTGGTTAGCCCAATGTTAGCATCACTACGTCCTGTTCAATTCAAATCCAGTGTTTCCCAACCAGCTGTATATCTGTGGTACTTGGAATTATTGCAGGTAAAAAAAAAGGTTATGAAATTAAGTATTGTCTGAACTTAAAGCAGAACTAAGCAACTCATTTTTTTCTTTAGTATTGAAATAATGCAACAAAAACACATTAAACAATTTACACTGCTAAATTAAAAAAAAAAAAAAAAAAAGAACAAGGGTTTCTTGGAGATCTGTTGTCGGGTTGGGAAGTGGCATGGTTCAGAATCTGCATGTGCCACATTTGCAGCGGAGAAAACCAACACATGCTTTAAATTCTTCAAAAATACACATCACAGAGACTTACAAAGTGTTTACACTTAATGTTTATTCTGCTTTAAGAATTTTTTGTGGAAATTTTGAACCAGTTTAAAGATTTTTAGGAATAATATTTAATAAAACAAAAAATCATGATAGTAACTGTAAGTCCACTAGGAAGCTTACTGAGTTACCTCAAACCCAAGTTACTGTATTGTATACTCAGACAGTCAAGCTAAGTTTTCAAGTTTAGAGGGTTCTTGGACCTAAAAAGGTTTGAAAACACTGCCCTAATTAATTAAAAAAACAAGATAGTCTTTACAAATACTATGTGCTAACAAAAGTAATTTTGAGACACAAAATAACACCACAACCAGAAGTAATCTACATTATACTTAAAAACAAGTGTAGTCTTAACTTGAACTTATTTTACTAACCTGTGTGATGCTATGCACAGTATTGAGCCAAATTTGACCTTAATTTACAAGATTAGAAACCGAAAAACATGAAATTACTGAACTGTATTAAATATAGTTATTGACAGAGCACTTAAAAGAATTCTTGCTGGAAAATTTCTGCTGAAAAACTTCCTAACCATTAGCAATCACCCAGGCCAGGCTAAATGTCTAACATGTATAAACCCAACAAAGCCATATGAAAAAGTAAACCTTCACATACAATCAGAAATCACAAAAAGGTTAGAAAAGCACATTTTAGTTGTTACGTAAGTTGCATGATGCTACAGACAATTTTGCCCTGAATTGAATTGTTTTCAGACATTAACAAGATAAAACTGCATTGTAGAATTAACTGTCTTTATTGTATGTCTGACCACAAATGTTAAAACTTTTTGTCCCTCTCAAGACGTTCCCAATCGCATGACGTTCCGATCGGACAGCCCTTCCATCCATCTCCAATGTTCCGACATTCTGAGCCCGTTTTCCGACCTCCGAGCCTGATGTGATGAAGTGACTCTGTGGTTCCATACTTACCGCTCTTTCCTGTGCGCTTTTGTATAGCAGATTTGCCCGTATGTTTAAGGTGTAGGTGGGCTTTTTAACATTCACACAATCCATGGTTTTAACAAAGTTTTTATATGAGCGACTTTCATTTCCAGTTCATTATAAGGACGCATTCAGGTGCTACAATAGTTACTGCTTTGTCGCCTAGGAACTTTAGACAAACTTACAATAGATTCAACACACGTGCAAACAAAACTTTCTTTTTTGACCTTCCAGATAAAGCATGTAACTTCATTTTATCACTTATGTTGAAGCGTAACCAGAAATTTTAAAATGTTGTAGAAAAAATGTGGAATTGTGGGAGAAAATAACAGAGTTCCACAGTTAATTTATTCTTTTTTCTATTAAGAATTTGTAAAGTAACTTTACATTTTTCAAAACTGTGTTGTTGGAAATTGATGAATTTTCAAGTGGAGAAGCCGTGAAGGTTCTTGAGATTATGGAAAATAAATTATTGATGAATGTTCTCAGATATGGACTGTGTTTTTTCATTTGTGTTGGAATATAAAAGTTAAGTAAAAAAATATAAGTTTTGTTATGATGATCAAGGACTAGGTATAAAGTATGAAAGTAGTTCTAGTAATAATGTGATAAACTGATCCACTTTATTTTTACTTCTGATCCTGATTTTAATACTTTAGGTATCTATCGATAACAGTTTTCTCAAAAGAACAATTGAGTTGTTTTAGGTCAACATGAGTCTGTATTTTATTATGTTAACAAAATGTACAACCATATTATCAGCTGAACTGATATCATGGGACCAATACCCGATCTGGCAAAATTTCATGGATCAGCACTGATATTCAATCCCAGTATCAATAATGTATCACTACACTGCAAAAAATTATTTCAAGACACGTTAAAACTGCTAAGTTCTCGAATTTAAACCCTGATTTCAAGCGTTTTGACAAATTTAAATCAAATTTAATTTAAATTGTTTCGAACTGATTTCAAGACATTGCTTGTTATTTATCTGTTTTCTAAAGTTGTTCTGAGTATGAATTGTGCTATACAAATAAATTTGCCTCGCTTATTTGGCAGTGGGTAAAGAAAACTGGCAAATTTGTATTCTTATTTTAAACAAAATTTCCTATAACCAGTTAAAAATGTCTTGAAACAGTAAAATATAATATAACAGCTCAAATCTGGAATCAAATTCTGATTCCAAGTCATTTTAAGCAAGTCTAGATATAGTTTTTGCAGTGTATATAATACTGAACTAAATATTTTTTATAATAGACATCAACTGTGACTTTAAATACATTTTTTAGTACTAAACTTTCAATTATGAGAAAAGGCAAGGCACTAGTTTGCATTTGGATTTTTTTTTCTGAACCACTTGCACAGTTTTCAAATAATTGGCAAGTATTACTTTTTTTTTTTTTTTTACAAAACTTACTGTGAAGATCCAACGTACTAATTATGAGAAAAGTATTCTCATAATTAGAACATTTAGGTCAAAAGTGTCAAACTCAAACTGAGAAGAAATAGTAGGTGATAGTGGTTGTGTCACTTTCTATTTTCCATGTGTATCTGTTATAGAAGAAATAATCACTTTTAGCTCTCCTGTAGCAGTGTCTTTGCAGAGTAACCTTAGTTTTGGTGAGCACCCTCTTCTCTTTTCCTCTCTCTGTCAGTTCAGACTCACTAATGAAGTCCACATTTCTCTCTGAATCCAGCCCCTCACAGGATCGCTCTGCAGCAGCTGGAAGTGCTTAGGTCCACAGTGCGTGAGAACTGCTCTCAAACGCCTTTTTTCACTCCTGAAAAAGTCTGCGTACATCTGAGCAAAATGTGTGTCACGAACCAGGACTAAAGCAGCTCAAAGCCAGGACAGAACAAGAGCTAAAGAAACAGGGCTGAAAGCATAACAACAGCAGCGCTACAATTGTAAAACCAGGACTTAAAGGTGCATTGTGCAACTTTCTGGAAGTGAAAAGTCAACTACACACTTCAGTAGAAATAAAAAGTTAAATCCATCATTAATAGTGATCATTGTAAATATAGCTAAACAAGCATCTCTAAACAAAAAGAAAAAGTCTCTCATAACGTTTTAACATTTATTTAGTGAAACAAAATCTTGCTTGTTTCAAGTCTATTTTTTGTGAAAAGTACCACGTTAAATCTAACAAGACAAAAGCAGAATTAACCAGAACTAAGGACCCACTGGTGCTTTTTTTAAACTCTATTTTCAATTCTGTCCACCATCTGATAAATCTAGACTTCACATTTGAAATTTAAATCTTCTCATTTACAGTACATTAAATTTGTTTTAATTACAATGGAAATTCCTCATTGTGGGACAAGTAAAGGTTATCTTATCTCTTTGGTCCCTAAAATTAATTTTTAGTTGTCCAACCCCAACTCTAAGTGTCATCCAGGCCCTCACTTTATATTTGTCACAGAAACTTAAGGCGTTTTTTCTTCTGTGCAGAGCTTGTTCTCACTTATGATTAGTCATCAAATGCTAAAACTAGCTTCACAAGGAGTCCAGACAATTGATTGGCTCAAAAGGTTCCAAATTTTAGACAATGTTAGGGATACTTAACGACTTAATGGACAAATATTATGCTGAAGTGACTTTTCGCCCTGGATGTTACTGTGTGAATGTGTTGAATAAGATTAGATTATACAGAACTCCATTTGCCAGAGAATAGACTTAGTTCTGATGTGACATTTAACAGTCTCCCAGAACTGAACAAAAACTGATTAATTCGACGTGACATTTAGAAAGAGCAAATCTGCAAAAACACTCACACACAACAATGGCGCCCTCTGTTGTTTAAAAGTGTCAAATGCATGGTTGATATGAGCAAATAAAAGGCACATACAGTAAGAAGCTTTTTGGAATACAGCTAAAACGATAAAAATTACAACAAAAGCATTTTACAAAATAATAATTTATAGTCCATTTGGAGCACGTTCTGTTCAGATTCATTGAAAGTATTCGTAGTTGCATCCAATTTCCCATGTAAACCTTAAATCTGACAACAACAGTAACAAGTTTTTAACATCTCAAACCTCCGTCAAAGGTTGTGCTCCATGTTTTCAAGAAGAGGCCCGTTTGTGTCTTCTACTTCCTGGAAAAAAAAACAACAGAAAGCTATTGTGAGTGGCCATGATACACTACAGACAGACAAATGGTTGCACAGGAGAGAATACAAGAAGGTATACCGCAAAAACATCACCTTGTATGACACTTTTTTGTGTTTTTTTTAGGGCTGTAGTTGACCAAAGAAATTCTTGATCGACTAAAAACATGTCCCATCGACTGATTAATCGACTAGAAAGGGGGCGTGGCAAAGGCTCTGAAGCTAAAAGTAGAGTTGTCCAAAATATTGCAAATCAAAGCTAAAACTGGTGTCGAAACTAGATCATTTGAACAAATACGATAACATTAACAGGACAAAAATGTGAACAAAATCTGATATTTTCTGCAAAGAAAAAAAAAGTTTTAAAATAATCTTGGGTTTCATCAAAACTGGTTTGAAACTAAAATGTTTGATCATAAACTTGGATTTTGTGTTGAAAATGTCGGTCCATTGGATAAAAATCTGACTTTCTTGAAAGAACATTCTAATTCTCATTATGGTATCGAGAATCAAGTTTATTCCTTTGTATCAAAATCAAGTTGGAAATGTTAGTAATGTGACAACTCTGCAAGAAACTTTGCTCAAAAAGACTCATAATATATGTAGTTCTTGCAAAAACTATAGTTTAAACAGAAAATGAAGAGGAAACAGTGTGTTATATAAAAAAGGCAGTTCAGACCAATGACTCTGTTACTGTTGAATATAAATTCCTTACAATCTAAATAAAATAATTGGTCGACTAATGACATTTTGGTCGACCACGGCTCCATCGACCGATTCATCGACTAAACCACTAAAGAACTACAGCGCTAGTTTTTTTCAGGTTCAATTCACAAAACTTTACCCACAAATGACTTTTAGCCTCTTTATTAATAATCAAATACTACTTATAATATGCCAAAATCATTAACCATCATTTTGCTGTGAAACATAATGCTAGATAATTGATTAGTCCTATTTTAACAGCTTTTTTTATTGCCTGAACTTGCTTGTTTTGGGCTTTTTTCAAAGGCTAGGTCACTTGTTGCTCTCTGAAAATCTGGCAACCATCCTCTCTCACAGTGCTTAATTGTAATCAACTTGCCGGAACAAATGTGGGTTTTGGACCGGCTCCAGACAAGGTCGAACCTTACCGGAGCGCACACAATAAGTGAACATAGAGCTTAGAAATGCTAAAATACAACCCAACTGTCATCCTACTCGGTGTTAAACGATATAAAAGTAATTATGTCTTGTTACACGTTTTTTACACGTCACACAGAGATTTTCATTCATTCTGACAGAAATCAGCGCACCTAAATCTGATCCACAGCAACAAGCCTCCCACACACGCTGTCCTGCAGCTCAGCGCTGCCTCTGCATCATATGTGACTCTCCACAAGTCACAACAACAACGCAGGACAAACAGCTTTTACACAGCAGACACAGGTCACAAACAGCCTTTACACACAGACACTGGTCAATAACAGCCTTTACACGGGTCTCACACATCAAACGTGACGCTAAAATACACATTAAAGTAACACAGTAAAGTTAGTTGCACTTACGAGAAACTGTGACCGCTGTATCCACGCTGGTTCTCACCTCTTTATCGCCTCGTACACTCCAAACACACGTGACACTCCCGCTGCCTTTAATCCATCAAAACGAGTCGCAAATAACAACAAATATTCACAAAATCCACTTAGACGCATATTTCCTGTTTTAGAAGGAGATACAAGAGCGGGGCTCGCCTGGAACCAATGAAAAGTCTTAAACCGCCTGCGCTGCTTCTGATTGGTCAAATTTCCTGTCAGTTCCGCTTTTAACCATTACAGTCTGACTCCGTTTCCCCACAAATAAGCCTGTCCACTGTTCACTGTGAATGAGATGAGAGACGGGAGAGGAGCAGAGCCGCGTCCGTAGAAGAAAGACAAAAAGAAGCGTTACCGGAGAGACTGAGCGGAAGCCACGAGAGTTCCGGATCTTTCCGGCTGTCGGCTTAAGCCTGCTCTCTCACCTGTGGCACTGGTTGTGGTGGGGCTGTGTGGCTGTAGCGCTGTAACCTCCAGCACAGGAACAGGAGTAGAGAGAAGCCAAGACACTGCATGTGAAGGTGACAGAGCTGCCTTTGGCCACATATGAGCCACTCGCTAAAACACACAGGTGAACGACAGTGTGTGAGTCTTTTGGTAAGTGTTGTGCGTGTGAATATCTTTACTCACCTGCTTTGTACTGAGAGCACTGGAGTCTTGAGGTCTGAGGCTGATGCTCATCATGGCAGAGAATCCAAACACTAAACTAAAGATGTTCGCCGCAACAAGGGCAATAACCTGAATCAAAAGAAAGACAGTTATTGAAGTTGAGTAGCAAATTTAAAATAATATAAACTTCGGGATTAAAGTGTCATAATACCAGGGTTTTAATCATCCCGGGAATTTTTAGAAGCAACAATACGATCTAAAAATTATACTTGTAATTATTTGGTAAGTAAAGAAAATAATATAATTGAATATAATATGTCACTCAAGACATTTTTTCCACATGAAAGTACCAAGAACTAAGTTCTCATATCCCTTTAGCCCCTGTTTAGTCAGAGGAATTACCCTGGCCCCATGTTTGTGCAGCAAAAGTTTCTGACAGTGAGGCTAAAAAGCTTTAACATTAGCATAATAATCTGGAGCATTTATATACGTCATTGGTGTTAGGAAAACAAAAGTAGTTTTTTCCCTTCAACATAAAATGATATACCATCTATGATTTACAAAATCTAAAAACATCACTGAAATTTACAATAAAACACCATTTCTCATTGTTATTCCTAAAAATAGTTACTATTTACAAATTTAAATGTTTATTCTGGCAGTTACTGGTTTTAATATTTTTTTCTTGAGTAAAAGGGAAGTTTGTCTAAATGTGAGACTATAAAACATGTTTCCAAACAAAGTTAGTGTTGTACAATGTGCTTGTGTCACCAAAAAGTTCCTGGTCTGACTGAAAGTACCTGCTCCAGAGCAAGAGCTAAAAAAGTCCCTAAAGTGTGGCCCCAGTCCATTGTTCCTGGTCTGTGTGAATGCGCCTAAAATGAGGACTGGAGCTGAAAAAAAAAAGAAAGTTCTAGAAACTGAAAAAAGTTCCTACAGTGGTAACAAGCCTAATAGAAACATATGTATTTGTTTGAAATAATGATGACTAGTCTTGTTAAAAAGTTATATTGTAAATCTCTATTCTCAGGCTTTCCGACAGCTCCATTCAACTTTTATTTGAGAGAATAAAAGACACAATAAAGACACTAGTGGTCAGTGGTGCAGAAAATGGGGCCTGGGGGCCAAACTCGGCCCTTCAAGGGGCTTTAATTTGGCCCTCAATAAGGTGCTGAGATTTGTCAAGAATGTCAGTCTGATTAGATTTTAAGTTGAAAAGGTTGTTAAAGTACACCCAATCAGTATAATTCAGCTAAAATATGTTGATAAAATACAGTTTAAACACTATAGTATTTCAAATCAACTTTTTAATTGCAACATAAAATTACCTTTGGCCCTCAACACACAGCAAACTCATAATACCCCTTTGATGAAAAAAATTAGGTTTGGCCCACTGAAGAAAAAAGTTTGGAGACAATACTAAAACCACTAAAATTAGGTTTAGGAAGT
This sequence comes from Mugilogobius chulae, assembly GCA_038363315.1. Lineage (NCBI taxonomy): Eukaryota > Metazoa > Chordata > Actinopteri > Gobiiformes > Gobiidae > Mugilogobius > Mugilogobius chulae. Next base: position 19,020,755 of record CM076411.1, on the reverse strand, counting down.
TGTATGTAAAAGTGTCCAGGTGAAATGCATTTAAAATCAAAGAACAAACCAGCCCTAAATCTTCTTAGCAACAGCGTGTCCATACCTTGACTTTGCTGGGCTTCCTCTGAACCTCCATTGCATAAAATCCAGAGGCCACGTACTGCAGAGGAACAGAACATCAACATCAAAAGTCAACACAGAGTCACTGTTGAAGCATAAAGACTCACCATTAGACTGGACCAGACAGGTGTCGCCATGGAGACCGCACAATTGAAGCCCAAACAGGTGTAGATGACAGTGGTGAGAATACAGGCCACTGCACTGAGCACCTGGATCACCTGAAGAGATACAGAGTCAAGTAAATGTATGCACAAACAAAAAAGTAACAAGGATGTATCGCTTTTATTATAAACTGCACATCGGTGAGTAATATATTGAATTCCAAACAGACTCATTACCACTTTATAATAACTACATCTTAATTAGCAGTAGCAAAGTCTTCATAAAGCATGAATAAATACTACTTATTCATGAACAAATGATCAATTAATAGATGAATTTGAATTACAGTATCAGTATCAGTATCATTATCAATAGATTTGTGGTTTGGGAGCAAAACATCAGGTATGTTTTAATAGGAGTTGGCGTTTTTGTGTATGTCGGCCAAGACAAAGGCAGGTTGATCTCAGTCTTTGTGCTGTGATTGGGCAATACACTATCTCAAGTCTGAATGAATAGAGAAATCTTAATACTGAGCTAAAAAACTTATATTTTGTAGGATTTGTGAATGTTACAAACTGACCCCTGAAACCAGAAGTCTGGTGTTGACTACAGATCCAAACCAGCGAAGGATCCTTGCATTGCCCAGATCTCCGTGCGTGTCCTGTGAGCCTTGTGGGAGAGGAGGGAGGGCTGAAGAGGGGGTCTGCATGTAGACCTGGTACAGCCCCTCCTGGAACATGTTTGGGACATCTGAAGGATACACACAAACTCATACACATACAGTACAGAACAGCACATGGAGTTGAAAGAGCCTTAGATCTGAGAGTTTACCTTTCAAACAGAAGAATCCAGACTAGGACATCCAGTGTAAACATTCCATCTTATAAACACTATTCAATGCATACTATCCCACTGTTCTGCTTTTCCTGGAGTGACTTGTTCAGGCAGTCCAGTCAGAGGTCAAAGTTTAGCTCAGGAGGATCATGGGAGCTGCCTGCTCAAAGTCCAAAACTGACGGAAGAGACTGGCTTATGATTAGGACTGCAACTAAGATATTATTTTAGTATTAAAACAAATGAAGCATTGCTTTTTTCATTATTTGGCAAGTAACTTTTGTGAAATTATTTAAAATATATGGTTCGAACCAAATAACGGAAAAGTCTGATGTGATCAAAGGCCTCTGTAAATAAAACACATGCATATGAAGTAGGGATGGGACGATTCACTTAAGTCCCGATTCGATTCAGTTTTTGTTTTGCAGCCACAATTTTCGATTTTGTTAGTTTATCTATATAATTTTTTTTTTCTTTAATCTTAAGACACAAAATAACCATAATACTGACATTTAAAACAAAGCCACTGCTAGAGTTTAGAACTAGTGTTTTTTGATCAACATTCGAACAGCAATTTAGTGTTCATATTTAGAAATCCATCAGTTGTTAAGCAACATAATAAAGCAATAAGTTAGGTCAAGTTCACACTTTGTTTCTTCAAACATTGTGACTATTATTACATTATTGTTTGTACTACAGAGTATATGTGTAAGTCAGTGACTACATGAGCAAAACTGATTTTCGAAGTTTTAGATCAATTTTCCATCCCTAATATGAAGTGTATCATATACCCTCTAAAAAGCTATGTCAAAGCTAAAACAAATCCAGAATGGAGGCATCAGAAGTGATTTCTGATGGTAATGTGAATACAAATTTAGATTACCATAAAAAGAACACGCATATTTTTAAAGGGGACAAAATTATGTTGTGGATGTCTTTAAATCAGGCTCTGAAGTTACTTCTGAAAAACTTAATTTTTATATACTCAAATAAGTTAATCCGAGCTGCATTATGTTTCATTTCACGTTTGTCTCTCTTGTGGAAGTTAGGATGTTTTTTGCTGGAAGTTCTACTAAGGAAAATATGATATTGTTTTTACCTTTATTTTTGACATTTTGATTTCATAATTACTGTAAAACTATTTTCAAAAGTGTGAGTCTACATAGTCCACTAGTAAGTAGTAGTAGTAGTTAGTTGTAGTACTAGTAGAGAACCAGTACTATTAACCAGTCACAATTAGTCTGTTATTGTGGCAGCCCTACTCAAGACAAACAAAGACAAATTAGATTAGGTTTGCAATAAATGAAAATAAAATGTTGGAACGCATAGTGTGGAATGCAAAGGCAAAATTTTAATAGTTTTCTTCATAAATGTAACAAAATCCAGAGCTTGGAGACAATAAATACTTTTTCTTTGCTTTCTTGGATACAAAAAAGATTCTGTAATAGTTGCACATAGGTGAGCTCAAACCCATTCGGTTTTCCCTGGCAGAGTGTCAGAGTCGTCCTCTACTCCTGCTGTGTACATGTCAGCCAGCCTGCTGAAGCGCGGCCCCCACTGCTGCAGACCTCAAAGTCCTGGTCCAGTTCTGAGTCCGACGAGGAGTCCAAAGAGCTGAGAGAGTCTGCATATGAACCTGCGCCCTCAAAGTCAAAGACCAGCAGTGAGTCGTACGGAGGCGCTGTGGAGTCACTGTCTGCAGCTTGTAAGTTCTACAAACACAACAGGAACATGGACGGTTACAACTCCAAAAGTCAGGCAAGTTTTAAGAGCAAGTGCTAACAGTGTTTGATTTCCGTTAGTTTACCTCTGTGAGAAACTGCCCTATGTCTTCATTGTCCTGAGGCTGGTGTCTGTAGCTGGGACGAACTTGATTAACTGGGAGCACCTCAGAGCAGACCACCCCCTTGTGCTCAGTCAGGCCTCTGTGCAGCAGACTGGGATCAAAGTCCTGGAAAAGAACCTAGACTGGATCAATATAGTCTGTGAGAACTGAAAGTTCAGTAAAACAGTAAAAGGAATAATATCCATTTCTGTAATATTAATGTAAATACCAGTAGTCATTTGAACAGATAATGATGGCAATGTTAAAGTAAAAATATCAGGCAGAATGAAATATTATTATTATTATTGTTGTTGTTGTTGTTATTATTATTATTATAATTATTACTGCTGTCTAAAACATGTTGGCTTAGAAATGTTATGTTTCAAATCTTAAACATTTTATTAACCAAAATTGTAACCATGTTATAAAAGTGTCATAACAGTCATCATTATTTGCTTAATGTTTACTTATTGTTGATGTTTATGTTTAGATTGATTGCTGCATGTTTGCGTAACCTTGTGTTTTCTGCAGCTGATGCTCGAGTGCCCACCCACTTGTCTGTATTTATTTGCAATTGCTCACAAAGTTCAGAGGCCGAGGAAAATTAGGAGGGTCAAAATTTAGTATTTAAGAGTAATTTAAAAACTGCTGCTTGTTAAGTTTAATTTCACAATAAATAAGCGGGGTTTATCACCTCTGCAGTTTGAACAGGAAGTCAATTGACCTGTTTCTATTTCTAAGACGTTTTAGATCATTTTTGTATCTATACATTAGCATTTTAGTAGGTTTTAGTGACAATTGGTTGTTCAGCATAACATCAGATGACACAATAGTGGTATGAAAATACAATGACTGTCCCATTATTCTCTTACCTGTTCCTTTTTCCAAAGCGTTCCTAACTGTGGCATATGGCATTAAAATAAGGTTTGATTTTTTAACGGTTTTTTCTCTTTTTCAGATTTTAATTTTAAGATTTGGAATCATTTTAAACGTTTTATTGCTCCTTTAGGATTTTAAAAAATGTAATTACATCTTTTTAAGTCTTAGCTATATGTTCCTTTCTACAATCTTACCTGTGCCCTTTGATTAAAAAAAATGTTTTAGCTACTTTTTTATAGGGTTTAAAGGTACAAATGGTCACACAAGGACTAAACACAATAGCTCTACTTCAACAGTACACAGTCATATCAGTCAGGTATTTCTGACATAAGAAATTGAATTAAAACTCTATCCTATGACTGAAGGGGAAATTTCATAGGTGACATGAATAATTGTATCTTGTAGTTGTTTCAATAAGGGTTTATTTTAGCATTTTCAGAAAATCTTTCCTCTTGATAAAAGGTTAAAATGTAGTGAACCTTAAGAGGAAATAAAGCTACAATTACCCTGTCTTCTTCTCCTCCGCCCTCCTCGTCATAGTAGAAAATATTGTCTCTCGATGGATCTTTAAGAAGGGCAACATCCTCTTTGTGCTTTTTTCTGCTCCAAAGGATCAACAGCAACAGCAGTACTACAAAAAACAGGACAATAACAACACTCACACCGAAACTATGAACTTTATATCAGTAGTAGTCACATTTACTCACACAGAAGAGCAAATATGGCTCCCAGGACTAAAGAGACATAGGAGAGGCGGTGATGGAGCGGCTCAGATGGGGCATGGTGCAGATGGTGACAGCTCCTTTACACTGGCACAACTCCACCTCCACAGAGCTGTCCTGAAAACTAACCCAGCATCATAGACCCTGAGCAGGACCAAAGACTGACCCAGGGGCTGCCGACGTTTGGGGCTCAGAAATACTGCCGAACCTGGAACACAAGCAAAAAAGATTTTTGAAATATGAGTACATTTAATTTGTCACTGTATGAAACTGTGAGATTTTTGTGTATATTAAAAAAAAGAGAACTAGAGGACACAGCTCAAAATAAAGATTACGGTAGATCTAAACTTGTAATTGTACATAGTGACAAATATTTTTTTTTTTTTTTTTTTTTTTTTTATTAACAATGAAAAAATAAAAAATTACATGTGAATACATGAAAAAAAAAAAAAAAAAAAAAAAAAAAAAAAAAATTCTAAATTAAATAAATAAGTAAGTGAACAAATATTAAACAAAAATGTATCTCACTTGTTGAGTTCATTTTGATGTTCCAGTTCTTGCGGTGCTCTCCTTGTAACTCCACAGTGAACGGTCCAGCATTCCCAGAACTGTCCGAGTCTCGTATGTCCAGCTGAGCCGGGACTGGATCCACATTGCACAGACTCACTTTTCTTTGCTGGATCACTGGAGCGTTGTCATTTACATCCAGAAGAGTCACTATAAGAGTCCTGTCCCTGTGGCTGGGACTGTATCTACAAACAGCAAGATGTTTGATAAAAAAATGTCTCCTGGATCTAATATATTGGATATTGTTAAAGAGACCTATGTGTGTAAAATTAACTTTCAAAGAACATATTTTTATTTTTTCATGCTCGGACTTGGAGGCACCTTTGGTTGGACTGCCTCTGTCTTGTCTCGGACACTGAGCTCACATTTCATTACCACCATGCTCTGGTAAACTTGAACCAGGAGCATGGTGGCCTGTTCCAGACACAGTTTGCACTAAGCACTTCAATAAGATTATGTAGACACTGATAAATGTAGAAAATGCAAAACTTGATGGACCACGGTCTCGGCCTAAAAGTCTTGTCTTGGTCTCGACTTCAGTGGTCTTGGTCTTGTCTTGGCCTGGCCGGGACTCTGTGGTCTTGGAAGTTCATAGTCTTGATTAGTCCGGTCTTGACTATTACACTAGGGTTGAGTAATCCTTGAATTGTCCTACACCCCCTAAAAATTAAAGATTTTGCTCGAAACTCTAATTTATATTTAAATTAACTGGTCCTAACCCAAATCCTAACATTACGTATATTGTTTAAAGCAGGGGTGGTAAACTCTGTTTGGGCCAAATTCAGCCCTCAAGATGATTTTTGATTATTATTGATTTGATATTATAATTGATAAAAGCACGCAAAATTTGATCTACAGGTCCCAAAAGAGCCACATCAAATTAATAGGCTTTTGGAAATCTAAAGGCTTATACTGTTGTTATGTGACTAGAAATTTCTAAAATGCACTGAAATGTAGAAAATTGCATACAATTTGTCCCAAATTGTCTTGGAATGACAGCATGTATTATAAAATATAATGTAATGTGTTACAATATAAACCTGGACATATAGTAAAGGTGTTATTAGTTTAATATAGACCATATTTGAGTACAACACAGAAGAACATATATTTTAAACTGCGGCCCTCGACCAACTCTGACTTTGATTTGGCCCAAGCTCCATCTGAGTTTGACATTCGTCGTTTAAAGCCATTTTTCTTGAATTATTTAGTTGGAAAAGTCTTGGTCGAACAACATGGTTTAAGCCATATACAGTATAGTTGGACCATTAATATAGATTTAAAAACTTTGGCAATTTCAGCATTACCTTCTTCTTAAGAAAACAATGCGCTAAGTCTTTAGTCAAGCACAGATTTCTTTAGTAAAATAAAGTCCTAAGAGTGTCAATTATAAACACTTGGTACAAATAAAATAGATAATCTTAGGCAAACTCCCTATTCTTTTATATATCAATGGTTAAAGATGTCACTTGAAGTTAGTACCTACCACAGCTTTGTCTATACCATAAATCTTTAAAAAGCACTTAAGCCTCAGTTCCAGAACATTACTGGATTATTCAAACACACAGGAATCAACCAAAATCACACACGTCAATTAAACTAATGATGAAGAAACACTATTGCATAAAACTATATCCCTTTGTTAACTAACATACCATTGTCATAGGCCAACACAGAAACAGTGTATGTGTTGTCTTGAACAAATTGTGATTCTCTGTCCATGTCACTGTTCACACTCACTCTCCCAGTGTCTTGGTCAAGATGGAACCAGCCAGCAGCATCGGTGTTCAGCTTAAAACTAGCAAAACAACAAACAAAACACAGAAAATCAATAATGCTTTCACATACTGTATTTCATATATTTCATACAGACTAGAGCTTACCGTATTTTGCTTTGTCTTGCTGTGTCTGGATCTATGGCTCTGAGGTAAGTCACAGAAGTGCCAATCTGTGCATCTTCAGAAAGTGACACTTGTATTTTGGACGGAGTGAACATAGGCGGCTCGTTCTTGTCTTCCACTTGAACAGTGATTGTTGCAGTGGAAGTAGAAACCGGCTGAGTGAAAGGGGCTTCATTTGTGACCACAATGAGCAGGGTGATGACTGAAGTGCTCTCAAAATCCAACTTCTACAAATGAAAGGGGCGGAAGAATAAGAGATCCAAAGCTCAACAGCGTAAAAGATTTCATCAGACCTTGGCGGTAGAAAGGATTCCCTCCATTTTGTCCTGGCCAGTGCTGATTTTGAAATGACCTCCTTCATTTCCTTTGACTATAGCAAATTTTGTATTGGTGTTAGGAGATCCCAGTTCATCCTCATCAGTGACTTTAAACCTAAAAACCTCAACTTCAACCTCATTTTCAGGAACAGCAGCAGATGCCTGAAAAAACAAACACACATAACATTTGACATCAAAAATCAAACAATAAGGTAAATTCGATTCAGTGCAAAACCTGTTTTATATATGTATATTCCAAATGAAATAACAAAACGGAAACAGTGACTTTCATTTTTTCCCAATCTTTCATTAAACCCAAGGCTTTCAGTTTAGCTCCACCACTGACAAATATAGAGCAGCAATTCAGCCTGGAAAACCCTATCATATCCTGTTCTGTACCTTTGGCTCATCTATGGTTTTCCTTGACAGAGTCTGTTGATATTACTGTATATGTATCGCTACTAAAATGCTTTCATTCATCATCCCACAGAAATGATCAAATTCTTCTAGTTTCTCCAGGAAGAAATAGATTCTAAGATATGACAAAAAGAACTTGAACACTGTTGCTTATCTTCAAAGTAACCTCTACATGATGCCACAGGTGTAAAACTTACCGATTTGGTGATAAATTGTGGGGCATTATCGTTGCTGTCAGTGATGGTTACAGTTACTGTACATGTAGCAGTAAGGCCCTCACCATTCAAGTCAGCAGCCTGGACGATCAGCTTGTAAACTGGATGGGTCTGTTGAAGAAAGGCTAGAGTTAGAGTAAAGCTAAACACGAAAAGAACATTTTTGACTGTTAAACTGTGTATGCAAATTAGCACGTTTCCTGTCAAAATAGTCGCTGCTCCTCTTGTGTCATTTCGAGGTTTATGTGACATTAGCTTTGATTTGTCTCCTCAAAACTGTGCACTGATTACAAAGACCTGCTGTCAAACCAATCACACTGCTACTCTTCACTCTCAGCCCTCATTTCACCTTTTCCTCATGCTTCAGCAGAAAGTTTTGTCTGAAATGTGTTTGTGGAAGGAGTTTCACTTTCATTATTAAGACATGTTCTGGTAAAAAGCCTTAGCAGTAACATTTGTCACAGATGTGTATGATAGCTGTAAATTGTATCATAGAATTTACTGTTGTTGATTAAATAATAATTTAAGTAAGTTTAATTTAAGTTTAAATAATAATATCTTTTTAATTGCCAGTTTAGTGCACACAAAGATGCAGAGCCAAAAGTCCAATGTATCATGAAGAGCATAATAACAAATATGATATTTTACTAATCTCAAATAATGTACTTGCATGACATTAAAGGAGACCTATTGTGTTTTTCCATATAATTCCAATAGAACTATAGCATCAGCCTTTACATTTTGTTGATTGTAAAACACAAAAATTATTTAAAACAACTTTAAAATAGATGTCTTGTCTATATCCTGTTCAAGCTGCAAAACTAATGACTCAGCCTCTTCAATATGAAATGTAACCGTGACAAGCATCTGATATAAAATTAATTGCTTTTATTGTTGGAAGTGCTTTTTACTTAGAATCTTTTATATTTCACGGCTTGTGCACAAATACACACAAATGAACGAGTATAGGTGGTAATAGACAGATATTTTCTGAGTATCAGCTGCAACGCAACACAAGATTACTCAAATATGCACTAACTAATGATGAGAGAACACTATGCAACAAACTCAGAAAATAGATTTTATAAATAGGTCCCCTTTAAAATAATAATCTGATGTTTTTGCATAAGTAAAAGTAAACCATAACTGTGCAGAATCAGACCCATACCTCTCTGTCCAGTCCTCCACCTGTAAGACTAACCCATCCACTCATAGGTTTATAGCAAAGATGTAGTCGGATGGTACTTCTGGAGTTTGAGACAATATTCGATACTTGATCATGGCGTGGTCTGTTTCTGGGTCGTCTCTGTCTGTGGCTGTCACACGCATAACAAGATCTCCTGTAGAAAATGACACAAAAGCTTATGTAGATTTTAAAGTGGAAAAGTAACTGTGCTTAACTCAGCCCTTCTCTCACCAGCCTTGGCACTTTCGCTGACATTTCCGTAAAAGGAGTTTGGCGTGAATTCTGGCCGGTTGTCGTTCATGTCAATAATACGAATGATCAGCTCCATTGGTTGTTCAGCTTTATTTCCGTCATGAGCATGAATCGCATGTATCCAAAGCTGTAATATAAATAAGAAGAAACAAGCATTAATTCATTTTTGCCATCAAGAGAGGAACAAAAGCTAGTCTTCTTTTGGGAACAGCACTTAAAATTGATCATTTTTTATTAGTTATTGAGGTAGGTCATGGTAGGTCATCAAAAATACGGTTTTGGAGATGACAGCTAATAAAAAACAATGTGTTATGTTGTAAACTTTCAAAATCAAGACATAAACGGGGGGGATAAACCTTGACTTAGGAGATCATGTTATTAGGATTTTTATTTTTGTCAACACAATCCACTTTGAATAAAACTTTTCTTGTACAAGGAATACCTGCAACTCTAAAAAGTCCAAGTAATCTAAAGTTATTTGTAAACTGATGACAAATTACTCAACACTAATCATCACAATTTGAACAATAAGAAATTCTTGGGAAATATTGGGAGCTTACAGTATATTTGTCTTTCTTCTCTCTGTCCAGTGGCTGAGTGACCATCAGCACTCCTGACCTGCGGTCCATCGTGAACAGCCCCTCTGGAGGTTCATCTGCTCCCGGTCCTGTAATCCTGTAGTTTATCGCCACAGCTGCAGCCTTACTTGTTTTAATCTGAAAGCAACATACATAAAGCTTGTTTATTAGCATGTGAGAGGAAGTTGTGGCTCATTTTTGCCTCAATAATATAGTATATATACTGTATGTATAGTTACATTCTGCATGTTACTCCACTTACTTGAAAAACTCTTTTGATCACAACTTGGTACTTTTAATTGAATAACATTATGAAGCTCTTCCTTAAATACAAATTTGGGGTTTTCTACCCACCTCTGAGTAAAGCCATAATAATGATAAACCATGATAAACTACAATAATTAGATTTTTGTAAAGAAAAAGATGAGTTCTTATAGCTCAGTACTGCCAATCTCTACTTAATCTTTTTTCAGTTGTATCATGAAATTTCATGATAACTATCCATCATCAATTTTTTTTTTTTTGGTATCACGTAATTACATGGGTGTCACGTTTTTACCTGATATATATATATATATATATTTTTTTTTTTCATATCACGTTAGTATCACGTTATCACCTGATAGTTATCATGAAATTCCGTGATACAGCTGGAAAAAAAAAATAAACCAAACCAAATTTGAAATCTTCTGGAAAATACTGATTCCAAATGGTTACCGAATATGAAAATACCAACCAAACTATTTCTCCCAAACTTAATAACTAACATACATGTATTTAAGTACGCACACAAAAACGTCCACTTACTTTGACCATGTACTTTGGAAATGGCCCTCTGTCATTTTCTGGAAAGTCCAAAGGAGGAATCACCCAGTCCCTCTTGAACCGTTTCAAGTGACCAGGCACAATAGGCAAATGCACTACAGGAACGTTCTCCAGCTTTGTGTCAGCTCTAATCTGTTTCAAAATAATACAAAAATACAGCCTAAAGAGCCTTATAAAAAATAATAACAAATGTTTTGAACTTACATTATGCCGGTAAATGGAACTGTGTAAATGTGGTGGACGGATTTGAGTCTCTGGTAGAGCAACAAGCCACTGGAAAAATAAGATGATGAAGTAACTAAAGAAATATAGAATATGTTCCACAAATCATATTATACTCACTGAAATTTGTAGAAGGAAAACAAGGCATCCAAACGCCATGTTACAGATGATGATCATAACTAAAATGAGAACATTCAAAGTAGCTTTTTCATTTTACCACCCATGTGTAGCCTGAAGTAGTACAAGTGATCGAAGTGACAGCAAAGGCGAGGAAGTTTAAACAATAGAAAACAAAAAGCTGTTGGATGTTATCAGTAAGGTGGCCTGTTGATGTAAGTCACAACACACAGGCTTGTTGATATGGGTAAATCTACCCCGCCCACTTTTCTCTACACCTGACTTTTCAAATAAATGTAAAAATATATATATACATTTATCTCTTAAATATAGATTTTGAGTTTACTTTTAATATTCTGATGCTTTACATGGACTTTTATCTAAGAGAAGCTTGTGGAAATTGTTTACAGTATCTGAGAAAGTTCAGCTGAGCTCCTGAGAATCATTTGTTTATTTTGTCAACTGTTTCACACAGCTCCCGCAGCCTTCGTAATAGGAGCACACAAGCAGTTGTGGAAATGTGTTTGACTTTTGACACATTCTATTTAAAATGTTTTAATGAAAACCTATCTATCAGCTTAAATGTTAAATTCAACCATTGAAACTGTGTAATAAAAAACTGTCCAGTTTTGTTCAAATAGAATTTGAAATGCCACTTGAATCAGTTTTAATGCCATCATGTCATCAAGAAAATAAAGTATGATTAGCAAAAGTATAGAATATCTAATTGTTACTACAATGATTCAACTCATTGAGGCCTACTTAAACAAAAATAACAACAAAGAATAACAAAAAAAAAATAAATAAAAAATTGAGCGATAAAAAAAAAACAAGTAAAAAAATAAATACATTGAAAATAAATATATCTATATTATGTTGAAAATGTCAACATAAAATGTAGGTAATGGTATAAAAATTGGTTTCAAGACTCAGGTCTCTTCACTGTAAAATGTGTTTGAAATGTTAGTGCGTCGGAAACCTAAAAGGAAGGAGATAATTTAGCGCTAATATTAATGAGGATGTGTTGGAAGCGATACGGGCTGTAAACTGTACCGTCCTGTCATAAAGATATCTGACTTGCACATAAAAGTAATTGTAAAATGTGAAAAAAAAAAGTGAAAACTAATTAGGACCAAAACATACTACAGAATATACAAGACAGAAAATTAAAGACCATCAATATTTTGAAATGTAATACTTTTTTGCTTAAGAACATAAATTTGACACTATCAAACTAAATACTTTTATACCTTTAAGTCACTGAAACTACCTTCAATATATAGTATCATAAGAGTTGATTGAACTGATATTATTTTTTTTTATTTATTCGTAAGCTAGAAAGTACAATAGACCTGTTTTCAACTTTCCAGTGACCAAAAATTAAACAATTTTTTGCCACACTCCAAAAATGTAAGTTTCGTTTGCATTATTTTTTAATAAAACAGTCATCTTACAAATAACAAATTGTCACAAATTTAAACATTAATCGTATTTGTGTGTAGAACATAAACAAATTCTAAACATAAAACATCAGGACAAAGTGTGCAAAGACAAAAGGCAAATTTCTATCTTCATGATTATCAAACACATCTTGTAAAGACAAAGGTATAACCATTCAGGCACTTTAATGTAAATGTAACATGCACTAAACAAGAATGTGGGGTTCTGTTCTGGACTGTCTATGTCTGATCTGATACTTACAGATAAAAATTGAAGCCTTCATGTCCCTTTGTGTCCCTACCTTCTGTCCTACGTTAGCTATGATGAGGTCTAGCCAGGTCAGAGTTCAGATAGATTACAGTAACGCTGATGTCATCTCTGTACATGCGAGCGAGGTCTTCAGGCAGAGAAAGCATAGAGGAAAGTTTCTCCTGACAAGCTCTCCGTAGTCTCCTCTGCCAAGGGCTTGTCTGATGAGGTGTGTGGCCACATTTGTGTCCAGGGCTGGGGACGCTCGAGCACGTCGCTTCAGTAAGAGTTCATGGAGTTTACCCAGCTTAAATTGTCTCTCTGTGTGAGTGACTGGAGCCTAGGGACAAATACCAACAGAAGTTAGTTACTTTGTTTTAAAATAAATATGCCCAATCCTTCACACAGTTAGAAATATACTAATTTAATTAAACTAGTTTGTAGCTTTTTTCAGATTTTGCAAACAAATGAAGCCAATGTACAGGTCTCACAATTAAACAACCCTTTCATCTTGCTGTCATCATTACACTACAACATAATACAATTTTGCTTAAACTTCTCATAAACAAGGGATTCAAAAAATTATTATAAATAATGCCGAAAATTACCATAAAGGCTCATGCAGACAAGACACAATGAGTGGCAAATGTTGCTTGAAGCATTGTTCTCGCTCTAGATGCATTTTTTTTTACTGAAAAAGTGGTGTTTTGGTCTGATTCCAGGGGGATTAGTTCTCTTGTCTTTGATGAAATGGCAAGCGCTGATGTTTATTCAGATTCATATCTTTTGTACAAAGCCTGCTTGATTCTTTGATCTTTTTACAGGCATTAATGGTCTAAAATTAGATAAAAATCTGAAACCTGATCAAAATCCTACAAATAAAACAGAAACTGAAAAGTCAAAACAACCTGCAAATGAATCCCACTGAGATGTTCTCCAACAAGCCGCACAGCATCTTGACTGGACATTTCATCCCACAGACCATCTGTAGCCAGGATAAGGAAGCGGTCCTGAGGCCGTAGCTTGTGGTGTGTGATCTCAGGTGTCACATCGAGGTAGGGCGGACTAAGGTAGTTTGGCGGGACGTAGTTGTATAGATTCAGCGAGTCTAAGTCAACCGTGGACTCCAGACTGGAAATGATACTCTGCTGTAGCTCAAGACTCCATTTAAACCTAACATCACCGAAGGCTCGCAACGGCATCAGAATCTATTAACACAGTTGAACATAATCATTAAAATACATTTTAGGCTGTTACCAGTGTCAGTGTTGAATGAAGTAACATTGCTATATTATCTCTTTCTGAAAAAAAGATATAAATGTATAGAATCAGTTTTAACACATAATACCCTAAATTTAGTATAAAGAAGCAAAGTGTAAAATTTATTTAATTTTATTAAGACGTTTTAATTAATTATGTATTGTTTACCTTTCACAGGAGAAAAAAACTTTCTGAAAAAAATATTGTTTTGCAGGGCACAAGTTGTGCTGTAGTGCTGTGGTCCTTTTGTCCTCACTTTTGTCAACTGATTACCGTATTTTATTTAAATTATAAAGATTTGAGACAGAATCATATTTGGTCTAGTCTGCAATTTTAGATATAAATACAGAAATGAATCACATACAGAAAATCACACAAAAAATACAAATTATATATAAACGTTTTTTTTTTTTTTTTTTTTTTTTTTTTCATAATTTCCATTGCACTTTTAGTATTTTCAAGCACAGTTTACGTAAAAACACAGTCAGATAAAGTAGACTAATGGTTTGATGGGAAGTTTTTTTACTCGACCAAGACTAGTAATGCATCATGGAAAATAAAATACTGAAAAGGCGATCATGTTATGTTATAAAAGCAGTTCTATCTAGAGAACTGTTTTCTTCCTGTTTCTTCACATACTGCAAAGGGATGGCACAGTGCACAATATCATCTGAAAAATAACTCGCCAATTTCAAGTAATACTACATTCCAAGTAATTTCTTGGTCACTCACCCCAAGTAGTCGGTCGTCAGTGACTACTGTATCTTTTTCTGACTGTGGGTGCTGGGACTTTATTCGCTCCACTTCTGAAAGATTCTGGGAGTTGTGGTCCCAGGACAGAGGCAGAGCACTCCACGAACCATCTTCTTCTTGAACACCCAATACAGCCCTGCAGTCCCTGAATTAGCAACATGGATAGCATCTGGGCCAACATGAGCCACACATGCTGTACATCCAGCAAATGCCACCTGGACACAGAAGGAAATAAAATCACATTCATTCATTTGCTTAAGACTGAGCTAAATGAATTAATACACAGGTTACAATTACAGAAATTATTTCACAAAAATAAAGAAATTCATCTTTTCCTACCTGAATGGCTGTACTTTTCATCAAACTGTTTGAAAGAGGGACCTGGGCCTCCAAAGAAATGTCAGCATCAAGCCTTTTGAAGGCCAGTTCCAGGGCATCAAGAGGGCTAAATATTTAGCAAAATGGGTAACAAAATAGTGAATTAGAAACAATAACAGCACCAATGAAGTTGCAAATAATTTTGCAACTAGTCGATGAGTCAAACAATTATTTCTATTGAGCATGAGACTTGAAAGGTTATTTGAAATATAAAAAGTACTGCTACATTTAGTTTTGTAGTTGACTAATCACAATGCGCTCCAGGCTCCAGTCCCCCGTAACCCATAACAGAACAGAAAATGAATTAAAAATCCATTAGGTGGATTGATTGTTACTGCCATATAACATTACAATCAAATACAAATTAAATGTTTTTAGGCTGTTACTTTATTTTGTTATTACGCAAAAAGCTAAAGTGAGATGATGAGCTGGAGCTAATATGGAGCTAAAGTCAAGTTTTGAGGACAGCCTTGCTAGTAAAAGATCATAACTTGGCGTAAGTTATAACATACTTGTAATGTGACTTGCCTCAAGCCTTGGCCGTGTTCTTCACTGTCCAGAAGTTCCTGCCAGAACACTCGCAGGTGTTCAATATAAAGTGATGCTGATTCTCTGTAGTTATAATCCGAGTGGTGTTTGTACCACTGCAGAATGGGAGGTACAGCTTTGCCTTGTTCCATGCAGCGCTCCAACTCCTCCAAATTCTGCTTTGGCATCATGGCAACAGCTATGTAGTACAGCAATCTCTCACTGACTGCCTGTGCACATGCCCAGCCCCATGGCCATCAAACACTCCAAACAGCATTCCCTTTGACTGAGAAAACAAATGATTAAATACCTGGGAAGTACATGTAGAACATAAATAAATGATTTTAAAAGAACCTGCAGACATGTGGCTGCACTCCGGCGATCCTCATTAGGAGTATTGGCGGCAACCTGGTTACTTTCAAATTTCCTCACAGAGCTGAGACCTCTGCCATCAAATTCTGGCACACTTATACTCTGCACCACACAAGGTAAAAAACAAACAATACTTACAATAAAAATCAACTAAAATGTTTCCTATGCCAGCTGAAAAAAATCTGCTGATAAATTTGGACTTACACACATGGCCAATTTTTGTTTTCATTTTTGTAATGTGTAATGTAAAATGACAGCTTACTCACCACAGACCTACAGTATTTTGTCATAAATTTATGAGAGCGCAGTGTAATTCTGTTTACTAAAGTTTTACTAAATAAAACCTTTATGTGTTCTACCAAAAACTAAATATTTCAACCTCCGGTAAAGATTTTAGATGCACATCTCTAATGTACTATTTTCATTGACTTTTCTTAAAAAAATAAATGAACCAAAAAAAATCACATCCTTATCCTTACCTGTTCATTTGATTTGAGAAGGTTGTTGATTTGAACCTGGCTGAGTTGAAAGTCCAAATCCTGGCGAGTTGAAAAGTTGCGTGTTCTCGGAGATGTGGCTTGGCATCGTCCATTAGTGTAACTCCTGTACTCTGTTTCATTTATCAGTGATGATAAGTGCTGCCCGTGACGACTCGTGTGGTTTGATGCAAATGCTGCAAGTTGAAGACACTAAACAACAAAACCACGTTAAACAGATTGAGACATGATTAGCGGCTGTAGCGGAGTAGCGGACCTGTGATGATGAGGGAGATGCAGAGAGGATCCGTGAGCAATAGGCTCTGTGAAGGATGCTGGCGCACACACGCCCAGACATGTCCGATTTGATGCTCTTAATAAAAAAAACGGTGGCAGATTATATACCTCGAATAAAACTGTAAAAGAACATGAACATAACACGGCATCACTATTTCATCAATGTGTAGTGAATGTGTAGTTAGCTGTAGCAGCAAGTCCAATGTGCATATGCATTATATAATGCTAACCCGCTAGCCTGTTAGCTGTACAATGTTTACTATCCACGGAACAATTTTGTTTAGCGCTATACGAATTTACAAACTGCGCTGGATATGTCAGTGCAAAAAAGCATCACAAACTGATTACCTCAGAATACTCAGGTAGAAGTGGGTACTGTACTGCACAAAAAAGTGAAGAATGTTCACCAAAACAAACTCAACCGGCTGACGCTGTGATGACGTAACGTAACGTACAGCATCACGTACGTTTGACGTTACTGCCACTCTCTTTGAGTAAGAAAAATGATTAATATTCATTGGAAAAGACCAGAGTTGTATGAAATTTGTATATGCCTGAATTCTCATTGCGTCGTTTGCTTGAAACTACACTCAAATATGAAAAAAAAAAAAAAAAAAAACAGATATAGTGATAATAGCAACAAACTACAGTTAGCATTTTAATATTTTATTGTATTTTAAGTGAAATAATATTTGGCTTAAATAAATAAATTAACAAAAATATTTTTGGCAAATATGCAACATGCAACGCCCTGGTGGCGCCAAAATCACGTTACCATGGTAATAATCAGAATTTAGCTCTAGCTAATTTTCCTTATTTCAGTGGATGGATTTAACGCATTTAACGTTAGTTAATTAGTGTTTGCATTATGGAGGTCACGATGTTCCTGAAATGTAAAATATATTGTTTAGAAAAGATATTCTAACGTTAAACAATATGGACTTGAGTCAAGCAGCGGATGGCAGCAGTCGAAATAGTGAGTCACTATCAAAATTTATCCGACTAAAAAAAACAAAACTGAAATGCATAACGTATGTTGTCAGCCATCAGAACAGATCTCAATTTGCTTCTTGAGTGTTTGAAGTTCCAGATGAAATGTCCTGACCTGCAAAAGCAAGCACTGCTGACCATTCATTCAATCTGCGAAAAAAGAGGTGATTAGTTGCTAAACAATATTAGCTAGTACCTGCTAATGCAATTATTAGAATGTACATAAAAGGTATTAACAATGTATATTCACTTGTTCAGAGCATAATGTGGAGCTGCTGAGAGACATGGGAGGCGTAGCTTTTTTGTTGAACCTTTCCAAATCCAGCATTGTTCAGTCAGATGTGAAGGAGACTGCTCTTTTCACACTGGGAACTCTGGCAGAGGCCAATGGTAAGATAACATGAGGGCAATCAACTAAAGTTATTTATTTAATTTGATTTAAATATTGTGCTTCTTTTGCAGTTTATTGCAAGAATTCACTGTGCAGGAAGGAGATGTTTACAGACCTGGCTGACTGGCTGGTCGCAGAAGAAGCTCCATTAACAAAGAAGAGAGTGATTGTTTATTTTCTGTCTGTTCTGGTATCCAACAACAGTAAGCTCAAACTGTTAAGACTAGATCAAAATGCTGTAACATGTTTTAAATCATGGACTGCATTATCACATTAATATAATATGCTAAACTATAATAATTTTGTTTAGTTAGACCCTAGTTATTTGGAGAGAGAAAGAGAGATGCCATTTAGATTAGGATAGGATTTCCCCTAAGGTCTAGAGGTCGAAGTGATGAGCTGATGATGTTGAAGAGAAAATAATTCACTGTTAAGCGGCGAAGGGAAAAGAGTCTTGTGATGTATTGAATGTTCCACAGAACTTGGCCTGATTGGGACAACAGCTTGTCTCCATGGAGAAAGAAAAGCTTAAAGATATGTACAACATTCCGGTAACACCAAGTAACACCACCTTTTTTAAATGTCTTTGCAGAGCTTGGTCAGACACTTGCTCAAAACACGGGCTGCCTGGATATTCTTCTTAACCTTTTCAGGTACTCTCTTCAGTTACAATGAGATACTTTAATCTCCAACACATGAGCCTCAGTGAACTTGTGTTTTTTTATTGTGCCAGAGACACATTCCCATTGTCTGCAGAAGATACTTTCAAAACAGCAAAGTCTACTCAGCTTCTTCAATTTTGGTCTTCTGTGTCAAGTGCACTGTGCGGATGTGTTAACAATCCTCAGAATGGTATTATGACAAATTACAAATAAATATCTGACTTTTTTAATCCTTAAAACTTGCTCATTTTCCATTAGAGGAAGGACAGAGATCCTGTGGAGCTGTATTTACTACTGTGAAAAACTGGATTCAGCAGATTTCTCTTCCTCAAATAGAGATCTTTCAGCCTATATGCTCCTTTGTTGCAATGACTGTAGCAAATAACTGTAAGTTGCACTAGTTGGCAAGTTTCAGATGCATATTAAATTGTGTTGTTTTAAGAATAACACTACAATGTAATATATACTTAAACTTTTAATAATGATGCTAAGTTTTATCATTAGTCTTAAGTAGTATCAGATCTTATGCTAACATAAGGAAAGTAAGTACATTTATGTTAGTTGTAGTTCAAAATGTACTGTATGTGTGTCAACACTTGGCACAACACAGTAATATAAGTAGTAATATATTTCGAATTCCCCTGTAAACATAGTAGTGGGTGTAAAAGGTATATTTGAATGCAATAGTGCCAAACAAGGGTACTTTCCAGGTGCAACAACAGCATCTGGCTGCTTCCATTCTCCACAAAGGAAATAACATTGTGCACCTTAAAGGAAATGTTTGATTTCAGTAACTATAGAATCTACTAGTGATCTAACAATATTGATAATATTGTGATATCACAACACCAAAATTGTCACAATAAATTGTCATCATCACCTGACTTCATTAAATAGCATGACTTGCATTAAAATTGTTAATTTTAAAACGTTAACACACATTTAATGCAAAAAACATAACATTAAAAAATATTTTAATAAAAAAACAACAACAAGACCTTATAGTCAATATGGTGAGAGAGTTTGGTCTGAAGCCATGAATTTGCACCCAAGAAAACAAATCACTAAATGGTGAAAAAAAAAAAAAAACAATTGGAAAATATTCCTTTAATGTTTATTTTTGTTTGCATAATCTCGATATTGTCAGCCCTGATATCGTGATAAATATTGTATTGCTTTTACATAACAGTTGACTGCTCATGATGTATTTGTTTTACAGCTCATGTCCAGGAGAGCTTTGCCGCTTCAGGGGGACTGGAAAATCTCACGTTGGCTCTGATTCGATTTTGTCTGGGGTCAGAGACAAGCCTGCTGTCCTGCCAACTGGCTGTCTCCACTTCCAAAACCCTGTCTGCTTGTATCAGTGATAACCGTGGGTAATGTTTTCCCAAAGCTGTTGAACATCCTGCAAAACACTGCTCATCATGTGTTCTTTTTTCTCTTCTCTTCCATAGCTGCACTTGTTAAAGACCTGGCCAAATATGGGCTAATCTCTCATCTTTTTTCATTGCTTATCAACCCAAAACTGGAGTCAGAGGAGAGACTGTCTGTGTTACTAACTATGAGCCACTGCACAGAAGCCTCAGGTAATCTGTCACACAATTCTGTCTTTTTTTTTTTTAGTTTTTTTTTAGTTTTTTTTTTAACTTCTGTAAAATAAAATTATATGTAAATCCAATAATTATGAACAGATATTCACATTAAGTTGCAGTGATGTGTCTTTATAGTCTGTGATGTACGTACATTCCTGGATTTTGATGGCCTACCTGATCCCAAAAATATACTAAATTGTAAATCAAAACAAAAACTTTTCACACACTTACAATACTGTTCAATTACTACAAAAGCACTATTTGTTTATTTCAGCTGACACATTACTGCAACATCTCAATCCACTTCACTTCTGACGAGTATAGTTGAAAATGTACAAAAAAAAACAAAAACAAAAAACAGAGGTTAGTACATACAAACTATATACATTAATATATACAGTAATTTGATCAAAGGGCCACATGGATTAGTATATACAGTAAATCCCTGCATTTAATCTACTAGTCAAACAGTGTCATCAAAATCAGCAAAGACAAAACCAAGATCAATAAGATAACATTTATGTCTGAAAGTTGGAAGCATTTATTCTGCCATACCACTGAATAAATATTACATTTTTATTTCTCTGGCAAACATTGCATCATGCATCTTAAATTGAATTAAACTAAATTGTTATTTAAATTTTAAAAACAGACTTTTGTTTTTCATCATTGTATTTTAATCACATTTTAGAATATTTTCATAACATGTTTGTTTAATCAATCTGTCTAAGCTAAAGACTTAGTATTGGTATATAAATGCTGCACATGACTCCACTGAAAATTATGCAGTTTGTTTACTCCAATTAATGTTGCAATGCTAATTATTACAAAGGTTTTCATTTAGTTCAATTCTGTAAAAATAATTGACAATGTCTTGTAAACTGAAACAACAAACACATGAATCTATTTTTTTTCATGTTAAAAGAGGAACACCAGAAGCAGTTGATGCAGATCGGCAGCCTTCCAGTCCTCATAACTTTACTTGCAGAAGATGTTAGTGAAGAGGTTCGCAAAGCTGCCACCTTCATTTTACAGACTTGCAAGCAGGCCAGTAAGTCTGTACATTTCACA
Organism: Mugilogobius chulae; assembly: GCA_038363315.1. NCBI lineage: Eukaryota > Metazoa > Chordata > Actinopteri > Gobiiformes > Gobiidae > Mugilogobius > Mugilogobius chulae. The sequence goes on along the minus strand of CM076411.1, from coordinate 18,999,236 downwards.
GTACTTTGCAAATCACAAAGTATTCAGAAGATGAATGCATTTCTTTTCTATGAAGCAAACACTTTGGGATGTCCAGACACAAAGATGAGAAAAAATGAAAAAAATATTCCAGAATCAAATATTAACAGTTACCAAAAATCTGCAGAAGATTTGTTACAGAGAATTAACCATCTTGAGAAGAAACAGGTATTTGCTTGCTCAATTATCAATATGAATAAAATATTTTTTTCAACAAGCTTTTTTTTATAGAAATCAAGCCATTTACAATGAACAAAATGCAAAAAAAATCTACTATTGTTAAGACACTAAAAAAAAAGAAATATTGTTAACTAATGTTGAATTTATTTTATTATTATTTTAATTTGTTCAGGCTGAAGCTGAACAGGAACTTGCACAAGAATCTTCAAACCCTCCCCAAGCAGAAATCACACCAGAAGACAATTCTTGTGAGAGTGATGATGAACCTTTAATCATAAGAGTAACTAAAAATCTAAACAACGCTAAAATGGTGAAACGCTGCCCGGATGATAAGGTTAACAATGCAGGAGGTGAGACTCCATGGTGGGCCACATACAACAGCAACAGAGATCTACAAAGTACTTCCAATGAGCAAAGACTAGAGGGAGCCAGAGAGCCACTGAAAAATATGTAAGCAGCTCTTATTGGACTGAAAAAAGAACATGATATGTGTGACATTTAATTAGAACTATTGTTTCTTTAGTCAGACATTTAAAATGCCTGTTCCACTGAGTCCAATAAATGCTCCAAAAGAGAGTTATTCTGTTGAAGAAGGTAAGGAACATTTTAAAATGAAGTGCTTTTTTTATGATATATTTGGATTTTTATTTCCTTGTTTAGATTTGAGGAATGAAATAAATAATACCGAGGAGGCAATTTCGGACGTCAGGTGTACAGGTAAGTCAAAATAAACTACAATTTGAACTAAAATTAGGTTGTTGCGTCATAAATTAACTTTTAATCTAGCTGTACTACAAATCTTCCACACTTTTTTCTTTATTTGTCATAACATTTGAAACAGCAATGATTAATATTGAGTTAACTATAAATTAATTATCTTAATTATAAAACCACACATGCCAAAATTGATGGCAACATTATTACATCAAAACATATATTTGATTCCCGTTTTTATAATCCATCAAAACTAAATGAACTTATTGTAATGTTTTAGTAAAGCTATTTAAAGGTGTAACTGTATAATCTAAATAAAATGTCTTCCTTATTCATCAAACCTTTTGCTTTTTATGTCTTTTGTGTGTCAGGTTGTGTGCTGCGTTTCGACGAGGTGAACAGCCGCACATACTCGTCTCTTCAGAGCTCCTGCGCCCACAGCTGTGATATGCATCGAGTCCTGAAAGAGGCCACAGGGCGCTACATATCTCACCAGTGCAGTTTTTTCACCCAAACCAGCAGCAGCACCTCAGAACGAACAAACCCCAGCGCCGACGGTGTTCCCACTGCACAGCCACACAAGAACCAGAAAAACTGGAGAGGTGAGGTCAAACAGTTCTCAAATGTGCAGACTCTCCACAGACTTTTTTACATAATCATTATGTAACATCCTTGCAATGCTTTTTTTGTTTGAATGTTCACCAAAATATCTAATGACAATCTATGTTCAAGAAGTCAGCTTGACACCACTAAAGAAGCCTGGTCAAATCAATTGCTTCCAAGTGGCAGATCAACAACCAATGCACAAAGGTATGAGTTGTAAAATACAAAAGATTAAAGAGCATAAATTACTTTTTGTAAGTTCCTTAATATTAAGCTATTGTGTACATAGTTAGATAGTTTCCTTGCATTGACCATGATAAATCACATTATTGATCTGCAATGACATAATGATAAAAACAAATCTATTGACCTTCGGTTCAAAACTCTCTACACTATAAATGATTATTTTAGGCTGTAAATTATAACCAATAAGAATAGTCGTATCCAAAAGTAGTTCAAAAGGTAACTTCTAAGACAGTGGAGTTGACAAGTCTTTTTCTTGTGATAGATGTCCGATTAACTCCTCTCCACAGAGGAATGAAAGCACGAGTGCCTGCTTTTTGTCAAAGAACTGGTAAGTTTTTGTTGCCATTAAAGCTCTGGATAAGTTCAAATCAAATCAAATCAAACTTTATTTAAGTTGCACATCTTAAAACCTGTTCTGACCCATTTCTCCTCAGCTTCAGTTTTCCCCCGGCCTCATCCTTCTGAAAGTAGGTCTAAAAACAATGTTTAACTGTACGCAGTTTGCTTTTTGTGTGTCATAACTTTGGGGCTGTGACGGGAGCTGTCCTGTCCTGCGCAGCGTTTCCTGGCAGACAGCTAACCAAAGAACAGAAAGAATGTTGAGTTGGAGCCAGGGTTTTCACAGTGTAGGCCAGACCAGAGCGCCACAGCTGTATTAAGCTATTTCACAGGCACTTCAGCAAAGTTTATGTGTAAGACAGAAAAGGCTGAGTTAAAAGCGTTTCCTGTTTGTAAAGGTGTCAGAGCTGTGGCTGCAAAAACATTTGTAAGATGCAGAGCAGAATTCAGTTTTTCTGAAACTACTGTACTCTGTGTAGGACCCCTACTACTGAACAACTTTTCTATATGTTCTTTTTTTTAACCTACACCTGTAATTACTGATTACCTGTAATTATTCTGTAGAATAAATTCTACAGTCTGGGCAGATAAAATGAGCATAATTTAAAAAAAATTTTCTTGTTGTTGAAATACAATGTTCTCATGTCAAGTCACTAGTAAAATGATTAGGTCCAGAATTTGAAAAATTAGACTTTGGATATTTCTAAAGAAATAACTGCTTTCATTGAGTTTGTCATATGGAGCTTGTAAGCTGGAAGGAATTTTGTGTCCAGTTACAATTTTGTGGAGGTACTTTCTGTCAGATTGTGAATTATCTGATATTGGGCCTATCCGCATGAAACAAATACTGGTACAAAGTATCATGTCTCCTCAGAATAAGTAAACAAAAGTTACATTATTTGTTCACCTCACATCAGAATCACATTAGAATCAGAAAGTGCTGTAAGAAAATTAGATTCTGAGAAGATGGTACTGAGACCAAAGGTAGTGCTGGGTTGGAGGAGGGCTGTGAAAGTCACGCAGCTGAAACAGGAACTGAGAGCTGAGTGTTGATAGGCTGAGCTGAGCCACGCATTAGTTCAGTGAAGATGGTTTATGTGTAGCAATTTTCCAGGCTGAATTTCTACTCTAAATTTATGGACATCAAAAAGACTTAAAACTGTGAGATTGATGTTGTTTAGCCAATCACAAACAAGTAATGTTTGCAGAGAATTTAAACGCTAGAACACAACCCTTGGTTTCTTGAATGCGTCATAATGCCTGATAATGGAAGGAGTCATTACTTACATGAAAAGAGGAGAGGGAAAGAGGAGGCCTATTGTACATGTTTTGTGGTAGGAAAATGAGTATCTGGAGGAAACCTACAAAAACACGAGGCGATAATTTTACATATTTTCACTTTGGTGTTTTCTATTAAAGACTACCCATTACCTTTTTGTATTTGGCAGAAAATGCATTTAAACATTAATCATTTTTCAGACACCTCCCACTTGAATAAACATAAAGTAGAATAGAATGTGAAGAATCAAAACCGACCTAACTTTGCTTCCTATATAAACAGAAAATACAATGAAGAACAGAAGAAAACCTGTTGCAGATGACCAGTCTGAAAGAAACACGGAAGCAGAGGCTTGTTCAAACGTAAGATCTTTATTTACACATCACTGATTACTGCTGTTACTTAATTGACAGTTGTGTTCTTTCAGAGGAGGAAGAGGCAGGACTTCAGTCGTGAGGAGGAGCTATACTTGCTGTGTGGAGTCAAAACCTATGGCTTTCCTGGAACGCTATCCTGTGGTCATACCCCTTTCAGCCTGGTCGCACCAACGTAGATCTTGCACAAAAATATAGACGTCTATTGGTAATTAATACATCGCAACATCTTTTTGGTCCAAAAAAGGTACATTTACACCTCACTTACTGATCAATTTACTCTTTTAATTTTAGAAATGCAAAAAACAAGGTGAAGTTTTGGCCTAACTTTTCCGCAGCTTGAGATGACCTACTTCAAAGTCAATTATATATTTTTCTCTCTATCTATGTATATTTGAGTATTTATTTATTTGTTTGTTTGTTTATTTATTTTTTTATTAACAACCACAATGTATTGTCTGATACTAAAAAAATTAAAATATGTTGTTTGTAACTGTTCCATAAAAGGTAAGCTTTTTCATAAGTCTTGTAATGCAAATTAATGCCTGGAAACCTTAGTATCAAAACTTTAAAACATTGTAGGTTTGAAATTTGCATTTTAATGTATTACTAACTAACCTGCATTAAACACTAAAACACATTTCCATCAAACACTGATCATTTTCAAGCTAAATGTAACTGTGCTCTGCTCTGCTTGCCAGCTAAGTGCTTGACTCAGCGCTAGCTTGACATCACAAGGCCTATCCCACTCCATGGAGACTTGTGATCATATTGCTAAAGCATGGGGCTTATTCTGCAACGACTCAAGGCAACGGTTGTCAGACAGGGTGTGGTGGGGGCGGAACTTTAGAAAATTATGTTATTAAGTAAAATGATCATCAGCATTAGCACATCCTTTGAAGGTTACATTTGTTTCATCTTGTTTCTTTTTTTTTTTTTTTTTTTTTTTGCTGTTTTCAAATTATAATGTTGGGGTCAGAATTTTTTAAGAACACAGTGGTGGAAAAAGTACAGAAACTATGTACAATTTAGTACAGTTACATAGCCAAAAGTACTGAAGTAAGTAAATATCTAGTGTATGATTGATGACATTTAGATCAGCTTTTTTTATAAATATAAAACTACCATCAAAAGCTTCAATCATCATATTCTCTAAGCTACTCTAAACATTTCTTTTGATTTCTAACCTTTTTTGGATACTTGGCAGTGAGTTACTCATATAGTCTATGGAATTACTTTATTGATAATTGTAAAGTTCAGTACATTTAATTGTGTATTTCTTTCCAACACTGGATGTGATGATTACTTACAATTAAATGGCTAAAATATTCAATTACAAACGTTTTTAATCTCTCCCCTTTATTTACTTGTTCAACATTTTATGGCTATATATTTCACTTTAGTTTTGACAGTTTGCCTCATACCAAGGGCTTGACTCGTGCTGAATTTCATGTTGTGGCTGAGATTGCGATGCAGTGACTGAATGGAGAATGTGGCAAGAGGCGTGCACCGAGCAGATTCTCATGGTCCCAAAGCCAGTCTCAGAGAAGACTTTTGACCCTGGCTCTCCAAAATCCCCCTTCTTCTGGAAAGAATGTACCCCCTCCTCTTCCTTCTGCATCCATCTATCTCCCACAAGAGCATGAGAAGGCACTCACTCACACATTTACACTGGCTGCCATTTTATTTCCATATGTACATTGTGTCCCACTACAGTCCATGTGTGCAGTTCTGCTGTCAAACATTAGAAGAATCCTGCTATAGTTCTACTTGACTTGCACACTGACTGAATACAAACAAAGCTTTGTTATCTTGAGAGAATTACACAATATATTGCACACAGTTTATTATGTTTTGTTATTTCATGTTACAAACATTTAGTAATTTTATACATTGTAAACACAAAATAGTTTTGAAATATTTGTATGATAACATTTATTCCTTATAAGCAAGCAACCGTGCAATAATCATCCCTTCTGAAAATAGAAAATTAGATTCATCAGACTTTATGGGGACATTAGAAAGACATTGCACTGCAGGCCAGATGTTAATACAGCAACTGCCTTTTTCTAGCATTTACTTGTTACAAGAATCACATTAGCTCATTTCCCTTTTTGTGTTTTAAAGGAGACATTTTATGCAAAAACATCTTCAGAGAATTTGTAATGACGCTTTCTCATACTTAGTTTGCTGTATTTTGTTTTCTTTCTGCGTTTGAGTAATCTTGTACTGTACTGCAAATGAGTCTTGTGCTCAGAAAATTTGTTTTCACCTATTAGACCCGCCCACCTTCATGTGAGCATCTGTGTGTCTAACACTAGCCTGAGTTTTTTTTAATCAAGACTCCAATGTAGTTCTAATACTTCATATAATTAATTTTAACCAAATAAAACATGTAAAAAATGTGAAATTGATCTAACAGGCTATTCTCCTTTAAAGGTTTTACCAAGAATTAAATGAGCCTGTTGTTTTTTAAGTTGTTTTAGATCAATATTGTGTCTAACAATGGACAAAATGAACAAAAAGATATGCTTATATAAGAGTTAACACCTATAAAAGCATAATATATCTCCTTTAAACTGTCTGTATGGGGGCTTGCATAGTGACATTAGTCTCACTTCATCCATCTGCTTCCAGATTTGCTGGATTTTTTTGCAGCCTGGAATTGCTATTGTCCAACACTGTTATATAGCACTTCAGAATATCCTGTCCTCTTTCCCGTGCATACTGTAACCCAAAACAATTATAGAAAATTATACAATTGCCATATAATTAGTAGGCCACATTAGGTGACAAAATATAAGTCAGTAATTCTCAGGATTGATGTAAGGTTTCGAGGGTTTCCTAAAATGTCTCTGGAATTCTTGTAGATTCACATGAGCAGGTCAGACGAGGCGCTGATGTCAATGAGAGGGGAGGCGTCTGCAACCTTCACATCATTCAGTATGAGATCAGACACAAGGCCATTCTCTGTCAGCTCCAGCTGTTTTAACAAAGTGCTCACGTTTTCTTCACTGGCATCTTTTACTACCACAGTCTCAGAGTTGACATCGCACAGAATGGGCTCAGGGTCGGGTGTGCTCAGGTCCAACAGAGGAGTAGGTTCAGGGTCTGCCTCGGGGGTCAGCAGGTCTGTGTCTGGTGCAGGGAGAGACTCTGGGAGTAGCTCTGGCTCCATATCAGGCATCTCCAGAGGGTTGAATTTATCACATATGGCATCTGGGACAGGTTCCATGACCTGGTCCTCTTCAGGTGTGACACATGGGACAGGCTCTGGCTCTAGAACCTCATCAGGAACTGGAGATGGAACGGGTTCTGTTTCAGGAAGGGCTTCTGGGGCTGAGATGGGGATTATTTCGGGCTCGGGACAAAAGACTGGTTCTATTTTAGGCAGTGAACATAGTACAGGCTCTAGTTGAGGCAAAGGCTCTGGGATCAGTTCAGGGGTGAGAACTGGTTCGGGTTCTGGGACCACTTCAGGTTCTGGGATCACCACAGGTTCTGGGACCACTTCAGGTTCTGGGATCACCACAGGCTCTGGGGCCGCCACAGGCTCTGGGACCGCCACAGGCTCTGGGACCACTACAGGCTCTGGGACCGCCACAGGCTCTGGAACCGCCACAGGCTCTGGGACCACCTCAGGGGCTGTGCAGGAGACAGGCTCAGGCTCTGGGTCAGAGAGAGATGGTGCTTGGTCAGGGGTTGGCTGGCCCTCAGCAGCAGGAGCAGGTTCTTCATCAGACTTTGGAGGGGCGGGCTCAGTGGGGGCCAGCTGTGCCTCTGGTGAAGCAGTGACAGGTTGGATCTCCTGATTTTCTGGCACACTTTCACCTTTCTGCTCTTCTTTAGGGCTTTCTTCTGCTTGGGCTGGTGGAGTCACTTTCTTCTTGCTGAATATGTTCCCCATGATGATCCTGTGAAACACCATTAAGACAGTTTAGCCATTTGTGACACTTGAAAAATATTGTACAGACAATATACATACAGGTCATATTCAAGTGTATATACAGCAGATTTCAAAGTGTTTACACTAGAAGTTAACAGGGCAGGTTTGGTACATGATGTTCTGGTGCGTCCTGGACACTATGTACTACATGCGTTGTGAAGTCTACACAGCAGAGAGCGTAACGCTGCGCGCACTACGCTCCCATCCTCTTCACAGATATAGCTGTCTCTCTCAATGTTTTGAATGCAATAATACATCATGTGAAAACATGGAATCCTATGTTAAGCTTCAGCATGCTTTAATGCGAACCAATTTCACGTGCAAACTTTGCAAATGAAAAATCTTCATTTTATTATGTTCCGTTACGTGAGATACAAGTCGGCAAACATTCATCAAAAAATATATACATATTATTTGGACCGTTCGCATTTGAAGTCAGTATTATAACATATTATTGTTGTGACTACACCACATAGAATTACGAGTCGATTTCAATGCGATTGCCTGTATTTGTCCAAATCAAAACGGACAAAGAAAGTGTAGCAGACGACCACGCCTCCCTCTCGTGCAAAACTGCTAAAACTGAGCTTATAAGCACAAAGACGCATTTACGGGTATAGTTCTATGCATGCATTACAAAGGGTAAATGCCAAACCTTGTGTAGTTTGTCTGTGATGCAGAAAGAGTACAAAAGTAGAAACCCGCCGCACTTTGGAGTTGGAGAAGTCCGTAAAGGAAACTGAACACGCACGAGTGGGACCGAGCTCTGCAGAGACGGAGCGCGTTCACAAGTGTGTGCCGGACAAACGGGCACGCGCACCATGTGATTAACAGAAAAAAAAAAACACCCACTGTCAAGAAGAGCAAAGAAGCCTGAGTTTGCGAAACGTGCTGACTTGTTATATTTCAAGTTAGTGAGACTTTTCTGTAGTGTGTAGATAAGCAACAAATAGACACTGCAGATCCCAAATAATACGCTAAATTTGTGTAGTCTGTATTAGATTCATTACATCTTATAATAATAGATTTTGTTCAAACAGTGATCGTTGTTAGTTTTCACAAATTGTGATTGTTTCTTGCAGCACTGTGCACCAATTGAAGATTGACATTATTTTAATTGAAATTTCAGTTTTCACTTACTCCTGCCCAAATCCCTGCTCACAGTAACTATTTTGAAGATTAGAACTTGTGATATGTGAAGAAGAAACTGTAAAGTAGAAACTGAACTTATCATTTCTGGAGTTTTGAACAAGACATCCTGTTTTCAATAAATAGTTTTTTTTTAATCAATTTTACAGTTTACAAAGAACAAAACATAAAATAATAATCGACTGATGATACAGTTTTGAAGTACATGGAAACGCATAATACATTATGTGTCCTTTAAGTTGTTTAAGTCTCAACCAAAAATATTAGCCAACGAATGGGCACTCAGCTGGACTAAACTTGGATAGTAAATAAGTATACACTTACATTGGGAACATAATTGTATAAGGATATACTAAGTTGTTGTATTACCAGCTTGACTCATCCAGGAACACACTGAAGCAAGATCAGCTGTGGTTGAAAATTAAACAAACGACCTATGACCAGGACACACTTGTTTTCTTCCGTGTGTGAAGCCTCAAAATCACTCAACAACGCACAAGGAATGAGTTTGTAACAGAATTTCAAAAGGCTATGTCTTTGTGTAGTCTTACATGGCACCACGGCTGGATTGCAATTCTCCTCTTTTTTGTTTTCATCCAGATGTCAACTTCACTGCTGTTTTTCGCTGGTGAATTCATCCACACTGAAGAACTCCTCATTTCCCCTTTTCATATCTGCACATTCAACAAGACAGCACTGGGAATCTGGTGGAATACACAAAATGATGACTGCTGGATGCAGGATAACTTTCTGACAACTGTGGTGATACTAAGTTTGTACATACCAATAGTTCTGGTTGCTTTTTCGTTGCTGGCAGCAGTTTTGGCATCTTATGCTGACGACCAAGCAGTGATGTGGTTGAGCATGTTAGGCCAAGGATTTTCCAGCTTGCTTCTCCTTGTTGGTCTTCTTGGATTCCTTTACCTCCATCAGACTGATGTGAGTTGGAATGGGCTCACCTGCTGGTTTTATGCCTGTCTGGGTGCACAGATGCAGCTGACACTAACAGCGACATTGACGAGCAGGGCAATAAAACGAGTGACAAAACTGGATATGAACAATTGCATGACCGCAACACAAAGGAAAACACTGCAGACAATATAATTTAAGAGACATATTATGCTAAATACACTTTAATGTAGAATTTAAAAAATCATGAAGCCACTTTACAAAACAAAAATGTGTAAATAGCATTTGTTGATTTTTTCCAATGAAATGTCACTAAAAGGCAGGGGTTATCAGTTAAGAATAAGAAACCAAAGTACCTGATTTTATTATTCAGCCGTTATAGAACAATATTGAAGCTAAGAACTACCAAAAAATAATCTAATTATGTTATAGCTCAAAACTAAGGCCATGAAGAAAGGCGTAGCATGTTTATTTTAATAAAGATTGGTTATACACATCTTAGATTTTGTGTGTTTCAGTAACATGCAACAGTAAATGTTTTTAATGTTTTAGACTGTACACTATAATGTATTTGGCAGGTTTTTATGCTTGATGCCCTTCCTACAGCCATAGGCCATGCAAAGTATAACAGGAGGAGAAAATGTGGGTCAAGTTTCTTGCCCAGAGGCACAACGGCAATATGCAATATGCTTTTGGGCAACATTTGAACTGCTTGAACCAGCTACCCAGTCATGTGCTACTGTAGATGTTTGGTAGTTTACTTTAGAAGTTCAATTGAATTAGCTTCCCTGAATGTGAGGAGTCAGTAGCTTATGAAACCCTAGCAACTATATGTGGACTTTGCTTGACAAAAAATAATTTTAAGAAGAAAAAAATATATAGAAAGAAAACTGTTAAAAAAATAGTTTAATTTTTACATTACATATGTTATTCAAAATATAGTTTTAATCATGTCACAGCGTATCCAGGCTGGTGCCACACCAGGCTAGTCACGACACTGCTTGTCATCAAAACCATACGTAAAGTTTTATTTTGCCTTATTCACAAAGGATTTATCAAACCATGAATCCTGTTTAGGGAGTCCTCTCCTTCTGACACTCACAGAAACACTTCAATTTTGTGACGTTACAGATAAAAATCCAAAGATGTTCTTAGCTGTTTTAAGTCCACAACAAATGTGTAATGTTGTGGCAAGCTAGTATTTGTTTTCATGCTGTGGTAATTGTCTTTGCGCCTAGTACTGTATTAGCGATTGATGACAAGAGAACACCTGACTGTTAAAAAGTAATTTGTCAGCATGTTTAAAGAGTGTACACACTTTACGTCCAAATACATTGAAATATGTGATATACGGTCCAAAACTCAAGAGAAAAAAATCTCCCGCACCAACTGGAAAGCATCGTCCTCTTTCTTGTCATCTTTGGCCGCAGCCTGTGACAATCTGTCGTTGTTTACCTTTTGTTTCTCCTCCTTACAGACCTGTTCCTTGTTTCCCTCTGTGCATAGTGGGTAGGGCACAGTCTCCACCTCCGTAATGTCCACGTCAGATTCTGACACATAAGTCCTGTCCTGGGCCTCTCCACTGTCTGAGGACTCCACTGATGCATCCTCTGCAGGGTTTAAGGCACTGCTTTTAGAGTCAGGAATCCCTCTCTGCTTTTGAGTCTGGGCTGTAAGTTTGAGGCCATCCTGAGAAAAATATATGCAGACCAATACTTGTCACTGGAATGTATACATGTTTTTTATTCATAAAAGCTTAAAAAAAAAAAATAAAATAAATAAAAGTAATAAATCAATAAATAAAATTGTTGGAAAATTTATACATTTTTGTTGTTGTAAATAGTACCTAAATACTGGAAAATCAACAAAATGTTGATGAATGTTGTTATATTTATTGTCATTGTAAAATTTGTTTCTCTTCTTCTGAGCGTATTTTAGAATCACCCTATCTATAGTTAACAGCTGTTTTAGACTTGATTTAGTCTCATTTTAAATCAATTTGATTTTTTATTTAGGACTAATGGCACTCAGCAGTGGTAGATCACCCTGGTTCCGGAAGTACTCTGTCCTATTATTAACACCTGTAGGGATTGTGTTTAAAGGTATGTCGCGGGCAGATTCATAGTGTGGTTGTTTTCAGTCTAAAAATCTATAACTTAAATTTGAACAAAACGTCTTAACTTCCTGGATTATAACGCTGTAGAAATATATTTTAAATAAAACAGTAAGTCTTATACTCGTGACTCAACACATAGCTGATTAGACTTGAGGACATTTTCAAACTTATTATAATTAAAAAAAAAAAAAAAAAAATATTTGTAATAGAAGCCTACTTTTCCAAAGTCCAAGTTTGATCTGGTGGTTCCTGGAGAGGGTGGGACTTGGAAAGGTTGAGAACCACTGGTGTAACAGATAATCTAAGCTGAAAAGTTTTCAGAATAAAGCAAAAATATATTGGAATATAATTTCTTGTAAATAACGCCCAGTTCCACCTAATGCCATAGAAATGTTCTCTAGTTACCCAGTTCAATAATTCAACTGGCAACAGTGTAAAAAAGTTTGTGTTTTAACGTGAAAAGTTTCTGTTATATGTATAAAGTTTCTGTTTTTGCGAGAAATGTTTTCTGTAATTTTGTAAAAATGTTCTGACCCAGATCTTGCCATGAACGCGACAGAAGAATTCGGGTTCTGGTTCTGGTAAAACTTTCCCCGTTAAAACAGAAACTTTACACGTAAAAACAGAAACTTTTCACGTTAAAACTGAAACTTTGCTCATAAAAACAGAAACGTTCCTCGTAAGAATAGAAACGTTCCTTTAATTCAAATATATGCAATAAGCTTCCGCATTAGCCTAAAACAAATAAATAAACAAACTGTGTGACGTTTCCTGAAAACGTCGTGTTGTGTTTAGCCCAAAAGAAGAGAAAGTGTGCCACCTTGTGTTTATCCAGCAGATCTTCCCGCTCACCGCTGCTGCTGATGAGGTATGAAACTGCAGTTTTAACCAGCTCCTGCTCGTTCATGCAGTAAAATACAGTCCTGTAACAGTTCACACATAAGTTACGTTCTGAGGTTAGTGTCACGTGGAAAAAATGCGACAGAAAAAACTGTGTAAACATTGTGATTAAAGCGATGCTAACCTTGCTACTTTCGACTTTCTCTTTGACTTGAGCGGTTCTTTCACGTTTTCATCCTTTTTGCCCTTCTTTGACATCCATGATGGCAACGATCTGTGTTTTTCTGACATAATAGTTTTACTTCAATATACTCCAACTCCCACAAACTTAAAAGGTGAGAGCTACGACTACAAAGCTACAAGCTAGCATCGTCACATCACATGGTAGTGTTTAGATATGTTTATCTGCGTCTTTAGCACCGCTCAGTGGACGAACACGTCAACACAGCATGTTCATTTTTATTTGGTGTCAACCCTTGTGCCCCTTTAGAAAAAGTTATTTCCGTAGGTGGTAAAAATGTGAATTCATGTTTGTTCCATATAAATACAGTCTATGGGCTAAATACAATCTTGAGGATTTTTTTTAGACACATTTATTTATTTATTTATTGATTGATTGATTGATTGATTGATTGATTGATTGATTGATTGATTGTCAGAAAAGAAGTGGATTAACAGATTCAAGCAAAAAAATAAATAAATAAAAAGTTTGAACAATAAAAAAACTATATATATATATATATATATATATAAACTACTATATTTTTTAAAGCCATCAAAGGTGGAGTAAAAGGGATAAAAACAGAACATAAGGCATAAGACACTGTAAATGGCATAACCTAGTTTGAAACTAAAAATCATTGAAATATCTTCAAAACTGTTGCGGTGGTGGATAAAATAAAAAATGCCAAAAGTGGAGTAAAATTCCCAACCTGACACAAGGGTTAATTCTGAAGTTCACACCAAACTTCACGTGGAATTGGACACGTAGCCTAATAATATCTTGTTCGTATTTTGAATGTTTAAAATAACTCAAGTTCAAAGGCAGTGGGCCATAAGTCAAACCTTATTAATTGTAAATCTGACAACTTTATTTTACCCACCAAAAATGTACTGTAAAAGCATCTTCAGCAACTATGACCGCTGTGATCTCTCTAAAGTGAATAATAAATTGTTTTGCTTCTTATAGACAACCATGCTCAGCGTTCTGATCCAAAAAATTGTCGTAATTGCTTTAAAAAAATAATGCATGTGTGATTATGCATGTGCCGAAGGGATTGTGAGAGCGAGGAAGTAGTTGGATGTATATAAATGCTTTCTTGTGGTTTGGCAGTATAAAAACATAAGCTTCAAGTCAAAGTAGATAGGTGTTATAGAGTTTTCGACAGTGGTGGATTCAGTTCTCAAAAGTGTAATTTAAAGTGGAAATAACTTAAGTTTGATGTGTCAGCCCACGTGTTATACATTGATCATAGTTTTACAGTCAAAACAAGAAGTAGAGTTGAAAATAGATTCCTTTGTCTGTCATCTTAAAGTGTCATTACATCAAAAATGCAGAGAAAATGTACCCACAATTGACACATTTTTCTACCAGTTTAAGCAATTGTTTAATAAAGTTGCTTGTCAAGTAAGTTGATTTTTCAAATCTAGTATTAAAGTGTAATTTATAAGTACTTTGTTTTTTTGCTTACATTATGCTTATTACATATCAGTCCAATTAGAAAGTAGCTTACAATTATAAATGTTATCAAAATTGCCAAGCTTAGTAAAATCTAAATATACGTAAGCATCTTCAACGCATTTGACTCAAATCAGATAAAACCAAATACATTTATTTTTGTATAGCCCAAAATCATAATCACTTTTCGCTCTGGTATCACATTAAAATTCGGAAATTAAAAGCTAAGCTATATATCAAATTTGAATAAATTTGTTTCCTATGGTCATTTTTACTGGTTTACATGTTTCTATGTAAAGCTATCTCTCTTTTCTATCCAAAAGTCTATGTTTAGGATGGTAAATCACAGGAAATTGTTATTTCGAAAAAATGACCAATGTTTCAAAAAATTTGGGGGACCCCCTACACATGGTCCAGGGACCCCCAGGGGTCCCCGGACCCCACTTTGAGAACCACTGTTCTATACCCTACTTATAAGACATACTGTAACTTTTTGGAAATGAAACGTTATCATAAAGTAAATACTGCATATTCCTCTTTTAATGGTACAGTATTATGCAAAGTCACCTTTTGTTATGTTTTTTTCTCATCAGTATCTATGACATTATTTTGATACAGTGTTTTAACAAATGTCTGAGAAATGTCCTACAATTGAATCTTGAGTGCTCATAACATTTCTGTTTTCAGCTGCATATTGCATTTAAATGTCAATGTTCTGGATTTTTGAACAGAAAGTTGTTGAACCTATTTATATTAAGTTGTTTTAGATCAATATTGTAGTTTTTAATAAACAATGTAAAACTGATGAGTTTTTGATTTGCAATGGGGGTTCCTTTAAGGCCATGAAGTTACTGCTAATATTTGATTTTGTACTCATACATTCAGAATAATTCTTCCCCCCTCCTTGCTCCCACAGGTTGTGACTCGACATGATGCTGCAGTCTGTGTCTCAGAGCACATATGCAAAAGACTTGTGTGTACGTTGCTAATCCCATGTGGTGGTACGTATGTTCCCGCTCTGTCCGTGTCCTCTGTCCAACCCCTCGCTGACTCTTCTGGAGCTAAAAACAAGCCCGCTCTCACTTTCTGTCACTTTGTGCTCTGGCGGCCTGCTGTGCCCTGTAATTATGGCTGTAAAGCCCTTGCCATGTGCTTAGTCGTTGATTGCAAGACCAGCTTTGTATATTTGACTAAATTAAAAGCAGAGGATGGGGAGGGAATGACTGTCTCAAGGCCAGACCGTGAAGAGCAGATGTACTCTCAAAACAACAAGATGTTTAAAGGAAAAGAGACAGGATTCTGAGGAGTGTTCCACGTGCAAATTATTGGGGAAAACAGTACATCATAATGTTAATGAAACTACCATAGAGAGGCCCAGTGAAAAATGTTATATTGCCTTAATAAATAGCTTGGTTTACTGACATTATCCTAAAATTTAATTCTAGATTTTGATGCTAAATGATGTACTATATTCTTGATACAGATTTTATTGCGAAATGTTGCTTTTAGTCCGGGTTTTAGATTATAGACTGACATTTTTGCATGAAACAATTGTACTGTCTGTAGTAGACCTTGTGGTCTTTCATTAGTTGTGATAAAGGTCAAACTGTTGTAAAACTGTTTAGGAATCACAATTTTGTGATTTCCTTTAGTATTGATCAAAGAGTGTTGAGTGTCTAGTTTTAGTATTAATTAGTGTCTAACTTTTGTCAAACAATAGAAATGCAGGTTCCTTTTCTCTCTATTCTCACTATATAAGTCAACAAGTGACAAAAGAGACATGTTGACTGATTAAAACTTTGTGTTTCTTGTTTCTTTTCCTACCTTGTTGGACACAAAAAATAATAATAAAAAATGTGTGCAGTGTTTTAAATTTTGACAGTACATTTACTTCAAATTATAATTCTGACGCTACGTTAGATGTGAGTAGAAGAAAATGTTGGCAAAGTTTCTTAGACAAAACTGTGCAAGCTACACTCGAAAATTCCTAATCCAACCTGGGATACAAACCGATGTAATGCGAGTTTCTAGTCACTATGCTGTAGTATAGTGAACTTCATGAATCTTATTCTGCATTTATATTGTCCTCGGGTGCTCGAGTTTCTGAGATTTCATTCATGTTCTTTTTACCTCGGAAAGTTTAGATTTTCATGTCACCATTGATAAAATTTGGAACTCAGCATTTGTAACAGATGCTAAATAATATTGGAGGTAACTATTATATCAGTAATTAATTGAAAAAAATAGTGTTGCGTTACTCTTATAATATAAACAACTAACAGCAAATCTCCAAATGCTGTAATTTTTAGTCAGTCAGCTCAAATGATAAAAAACAACTTGATAAATTCGCTGATTTGGGTCCGTCTCCACACATCAGGTGTTTAGCTCGCGCAGTAATGTTTGACCCCAGTTTCCAAACAGTGGTTATGACCAGTTCGAGCAATCATTTGTATTTTTCAGTTCGGAAAAAAACGTTTTCTGTGAGTACCACCTCAGCATTATGCTCATCTACCTATGATATCACAAAACTTGAAAATCCTGGCTCACAGCGGAGAAATCTTCTTAACTTGAATTATATTAAATCTGGCATGAATTAAATCCTAAAAACTAAATCTCAGGTATGTTTTTAATGAAGGAAAAATTGTATAATATAAACAAAAGTGCATATTTTGCATAATGTGCATCCTGTAATGTTACATCATCCTTATTACCTCATGGATTTTAACATGACTCCATATTTGCCTAATCTGTCAAAAAGCTCAAGTGGCACTGGCCTCCACTCTTCTTCCTGCTCTTCTGGGTTGCGGCTTTCTGCCATATCTACAGATCAAGCTGGCTAAGAAGATTTCCCCCTCCTAATGGTCTAAAGCTTTTTGTGAGTTTATGGGTCAAACCTGCCCAAAACTGTCCTTAGGTTATGGTACTCTGCATGTTTGCTGGGATATGTCACCAGTTCATCATCGCACTTAGATATCATATTTAGTTTCTCAGTTTGATCAGGGACAACATCCAAAATAATCTACTGCTTAAAACCTCAACCTGGACAGATACACACGCAAACTTAATCTTCTCTCACTTTCTCCATCTTCATTTCACTGCCCCAGCCTTTTCACCCTAATTGATGAGAAGCTGACTAATCTTCCAGTTGTCTTCTTTGGCTTAACCCTGATCTGAGTAAGGGTCACCACCATTGGCCATCTGTCCCAAGAACATTGGTTGTGATTGGCCATATGGCGCAGGGCATTGGGTGTACGCAGAAGAGCACCTCTGCAAACTGAACAAACATTTAGATCCACAAAAACCTGTACACATGTAAGTTACACAAGACTTGACTTGATAGGAATAGACTTGAAACTCCCTCCTGATGTAGGGATACCACAGTGACCATCTTAAAGTAACATTGTGTAACTTTCTGCTGGTGAAAAGTCCATGTCATGATTTAGTTGAACTAGGAAGTTAAAACCATTCTTTGAAACATTTTTAGTGGGGAAGAAATACAGCTAAAAGAGTAGCTTTTACATAGAAACTTTTGTGTACATAGTCTTATGTATATATACTATATGAGCTGGGGCTGAAATGATCGAAGCAGAGTTAGTCAAGGGCCTGCATTTTAAAATATATAGGCTATGTAAAGCCTAACATAACATATAATTTGTACAAGAAAAGCAGTAGTTTTAGCTGTAATCTCTATTTTCCTAGAAAATCGAGCGTGCTATGAGCAAAGCATTCCACATACTGTGTAAAAAGTTCACTTTTTGGCCAGCATGTTGTTTGTGTTCTTGAGCACATCGTGGGTTTGAAGTAAAATGGTTTTAGAGTTCAATAGAGGCAGGCAAGCACACTATAATTGCCATCATTTGTTTGCCATCATTTGTTTATAAGTATTCTCTTTAATTCAATACTCAGAAATAACATGAGTAAACTTGAATTACTGTGTTTGAATCAACGTTTTAGAAAACATTTTTTTTATTCATGTTTACTCCAGTACGTACTTTACACCATTGGAACCGACTGTTTGCAAAATCAGTTCGCTCTGATTAGGCTGATGTTTACTGACTGATAAACATCAACCAAATTATTACATTACTTCAGCTTTAGATTATAAATCTGCTGTTGTGACATCCAGTTAATCTTAGTCATAGTTTTTTTTTTTTTTTTTCAAATTTCAAATTTTCAAGTCATTTTGTGACCAATACTTTGTACCTTTACTTGAATAGTGTTATTGCCAGCAGACCACTTACTTGAGTAAAGTATTTGGAAAGAACTTACCTCTTATTTTCAAAGGTTGTATCGAGGATTTTTTGAATCCAACAGCTGCTCGTTGTTTTTCAAACGATGCACATGTGTTTCTCCTCCCAGGGCCACACCCTTCACTGCTGACTGGACCAATGAGTTACTTAGGAACACTGAGGGTTTGCTTGACTGGTTCAATAGATAACGAGGTACCTCGTTTTACCAACGTTTTACTGGCCTCATCATGTCCACATTTTATGTATTTTTATATTTCTTTTTTTGCATAGGTACAAGGCTGCTACAAATCTATACAACTGTTTTTCACCAAGACAGACAACAAACATTTTTTGAAAATCCTCCATACAACCTTTAAAGGATTAGATTGTAATGAGTATCAATAATTGTGATCGGTCCTGTACTTATTAAGTTTCTGCCTCACTGTTAAGTTCTTTCAAAGGTCAAAAGTCTTCTTGTCGTCTGGCTAAATATGCTGAAGTTTATAATGAAAGTTGTTCATTTCATCCTTAAGTGTGTGCTAATAAGAACAATTCCATGCCTGCTTAAGACGGCAATCAAAATGCTAATTATAAAGTGACTGTGAGCAGTGATCAGCTGAGAGCCATTAGACTGCTCTGACTGCTGGACTGTGGAATACTCTTGAACAAGGACACACTCTGATAAAGACACTTAGAATGACAGTGGTTGACAGACAGTTATTCAATTTGAAACTCAAGAACACACATATTTTAGTTTACGAATAGATCACCTGAGTTTTATTTCTTTGCTGGTTCATTTCCATTTGTTCTAAATAATTACAATTGTTCATAGTGTATAAAGTTGTCATCATCATAAATACCTAACAGTTAAACAATGAATTCTACCACAGCATTTTGATATGATCCAGCTCAATTTAAAATTACATTGTTTCAACAGTGTTGTGATGTCACTTTTTGCATATGGTTTGAGTTAGATCATTACACAACTATAATATAGAAAATAGGGCATATTTTACGAAGAATAATTCTTAATATTTAGAATTTATGAAAGTGTCAACAGTCAAAAATAGTACTTTGTCTTTCTTTTCAAACAACCCTCACCTCTCTTTCACCCACCTGCTTCCCCAGGTGATGCTTCAGAGACTGCCAAGATGTGGTTACTATGGTGACGGATGAGGATGGGAATCTTTGAAGTGAATTAAAGGAGATTCTTCTTCCTGAGTAAGTACCAGCAGCAGACTGTTACAGTCTTATGCCATATGGTCACACTTCTGCTGTTACTCTACACTTGGAACAAAACCAGTCCTTATGTAAACCACTTAAAATGTAATGTCATCAGAATGATAGGCAACAGGAGGCAACAGAAGACAAAGTGAAGTAGAACATGGTTTTCAATGATTATCTGTCGTCTGATGGTTTTAAGCAAACAACTCAAAGAAAGAGGAGCACACACCTATGTCTTTGTAGAGGTGCATATGCAAGGAAATGCAATTCAAGATAGAAAAAACTGCAATGCACACCAAATGGCAGATGTTCAAAACATTATTTTTCAGAGAACGTTTCATCAATTAGACTTTATTATCCTAACCTTTTTTTCTAGCCTCAACATATTTTTTTTATCTTTAATTTGTTACTATGTTTAATGGTATTAATGAGGATGTAAATATGTTATGAGGGGAATACTTTTTATATGTTAAAAATGTATTCCGTTTATTTTTAAGTTTTATTATATTTGTTGCATTAGGCTATATCTGAAATCAATATTTTATTACATCAGATATAATTGTTTCAAGTAAACGTGTAAATTAAACCAGGATTTGATATTATTCACATTAATCTTTCGGAGTAGTTTTCAATAGCCAAACCATTTCAGAACTTAATCCCAGTTCTTAATTGAAATCGTCGGTTCCACTTTACTTTTTGCCCTCATTTTTCGTGTAAATGTATATATTTTTTTTCCAAATTTTGAAAGATAATGGCTGGAGCAGCAGCTTTTGTGCACGAAAATATCATCTCTTCCCGTGCGTAAATACGCACAGAGACGATTCGCTGGCATGCGTTAATCAGACCTCAATCACGTCTTAAATTAGCTAATTAGGCCTGTCAATTTAATTCAAACTAGAATCTTCGCATTTAATTCATTATCAATGCCGTTGCCACCTACTCTTGGCACCCCGTGAAGGAGAGCAGTCTCACATCCCGAGGTGGCGACGCACATGCGCAATGCCTGTTTATCTCCGTCCGCGCCAAACCGTGTCCAGTCTTTAAACTTGGAGCCGTGCGGGGGGATTTAGGGGTATTCCACAGCGCACTGAGACATATCCACACACCAGACTCCAGCACAAGAACTGGGCTGTGTTTTTTCCAACATGGACAAGCGTGGAGCCGTGCGTAACGTGTGGGTGCGACGCTTTCTTCTGATCCAAAACAATAGAGTCAACGATGAAAGTTGATTTGAGGAAAAGCTCTTATGGTTTTTACTTATTCTAATAGTGAGATGTGAAAGGGACTTCTTTGTTTCCGCAGCTGCACGTCTACGAGAGGATGTATGTAGGTGAGTGGGCAGCTTATTGTGATGATTTGTAATAAAATAACATGTACATCTTTTGGGGAACTGAGCAAAAGGGATGTTACAATACAATGGATTTACTGCTATAACAAAATAAAAGACAGAAAAATTGAATATTTCTACAGCATGGGCAAAAGTTAAGTGGAACTGAATTGCTTTCAATGGAGAACATGGGATTAACTATAGAAATCTGCGTTACTGTCATTAAAGATCCATACAGAGTATATCTGTATTTTACATTTTACACAAATGTATTTTACATGTTTGCTCATTACATAAGCAAGTATGACAACACAAGTATGTCGTAATGTGTAGGTTTGACTGAACACATTTAAGACATTTAAGGACAATAATTATAATAATATTCTAATAATGATAATAATAATTACATAAGAAAATATAAGACACTTTAGTATCTTATTCAGCATTAAATGACCTGGTAAACAGGCAAAATTAAAAAAATATATAAAATACATTTTTATTTGACTTTTTTTACTCTTTTCAAACACAAACAAATGACTTAATTTAATGAACATAAACTATGCATACTTTTATTCTCTCATTTCTTCCCCTAGTCAGACAATGCCCCAAACATGTTTTTAGTGACAGAAACTTATCTTTGCTCTCTGTGATTCAACAACTTTTTTTTTTTTTTTTTTGTAACAGAATATCAAACTAACTGGCATTTGTAACCTGTAAAACCATATATATTTTTTTAATCTATAAAGACTTAAATCACTGCCATTTTTTATGTCAGCAAGTGTGTTATGGTGTATGTCATTTTGCCTCCAGTTACCTCTATTCTGGATCTTAGAATTTTATGTCCGTGTCCAGAAAAGATTTAAGCATGTAAAAACTGTAGTGCTGAAGGACAGCTCCAGTCTCACAGGTGGGCTCAGAACACACAGAGTCAGACAGACAGAAAATCCTGGCGTTTTCATGAGAAATGTCTCTTTGGATGGCTCCGTGCCTGGGCGCCGGAGGATTTGGGCTGGTGCGTCTGTCAGCAGCTGCAGACTGGCACTAGAATTTCAATATGGCTTGGAAAGACTTTGTTTGTATATCAGTGTAAGAAAAAAACGGCTCCAGCTTTCATCTCCAGGTGCTAATATTTAAATAGATATATTTTATGATCTTGTGAGAATGTCTCAACAATGGCAAATCCTATTCAGTTGCTTTAATGTTTTCCTGTAGCATGTGTTTACCAAACTGTGTTCAAGCACTAACCTCTTACTAGAAGAAAACACAACCATGCTTGTATTATTCTACCAACTGCCAAATGTGGCCACAGAGGCAAAGAATTGCACTGAAGTGACCGAAAAAATAACGCTTAATTAGAAGTTAGAAGCTAATCTGTTGAAAAGATGCTGTTTATTTTACTCGTTGGTGGTAGTTGTCTAAAAGAGGCATGTTGTGGTCCTGGATAAAAAATTCTCCATTGAATTACAGAATTACAGTTGAAAGAAAAAGGCACCCTTTGGAAATAATAGATTTTCTGCATAGTTAGGTCATAAAATGTTATCTGATCTTCAACAATAGACAAACACACTCTGCTTAAGCTAATGCCTTCAGAAAAAAAGGTTTATTTTTTGAAGGCATTTGTTTAAGAAGAGTGTGTTTGTCTATTGTTGCTACTAGGTGAAGAGCAGATCATATTTTATGACCAAATTATGCAGAAATCCTACTACCAGTGGGTGGAAAATTGGTCGATCTCTACAAAAACCTATTAGTAAGCTCTGCATTTGTCTGCAAAATCCAGATTACACTCACTCAAATCTGGTTTTTGCTGTTAAAAACAAAATGTTTTAAAAATTCTCAAAAACTTTTAGGGCCCCCAAAGCACCATAGACTGGTTCATTGTCTCTAAATGGCTAAGGATTCACAGCCCTGCAACAGTCTTACTTGTCCTACAAGCTTTGTTGCATCTGAATTACAATTTTTTTATTTGTGATTTAATACCACTAATAGCAGGCCAAGATTAGCTCAATGTTCTGATGTTTACTCTTTATCAAGCATTTGAAAGAGTCTTGAAAGATCCAGTAAGTCTACAGAACACTTTAGCAAAGACAGTAAAAACACTTTTGTATTAACCTCTTGAGGCAGTTTCCATATGGATTTCAGTTTAAGGACAAAATAGCATGTTGCTTATTATTTACTTACAGAGAAAGTATCACATATTGATGCTCGATTGTATATTGGCCCAAGAAACAATCATTTCATAGTGTCATGAAAGACATTCACATTGTTTGTATTGACAAGCAGACAAGCACTTATTAAAGCTTGTGCTGCAGCCAAAGTCATAGAACAAGACTAAAACTTAAAGACGTGGTAATGATCAAATCAAAACTACAGACTTAGGAATGAAAAGAAGTTATATAATTTCTCTACCAAACAACAAAGAGATCAGCTTTCCCACAGTGGATAAACCCAAACAACTGCCTGATTAGATATTGGCCATAATGAGGCTAATAGCTGATATGGCTGTTTTACAAAAAAAAATCTAAATATTAGCCTAAGTCGTTCTATCTCTAATTAGCACCCCTTAAATGAAGAGTGAAGAGACAGAATGAAATAGGTGACATAGTATCTCCCCAAAGTAGATTGTATTATGTAAAAGCACTATTGGTGAGCACTTTTTTCCGCTCAAGGAAACACATACTTGTGCTTACGAACAGACTTATGTAATGAGTAATCATCTTGTAATCATCGTGATTACTCTATATTACGTAATTTCACTTTAATGTAGAGCAGATAGATGTTATGTTACCATGACAATGCAAAAAAAAAATAGTTCTAACCTTTGTGAAAAATTGTCTTAGGTACCTATAAGAGTAAGCTGAAACACGTGACTAGAGTAAGAAAAGAAAAGAGAGTCTTGGCTGGCCTGTATCAGCACATGCCAACCTGCCACTTCAGTCAAACTCCAGTGAAAGCGCAGGGCTAGAGGCTCTGCTCGACTCATGCTTTATGTATCACAAATTTGGCTCCGGACGCTGTGATGCTATGGAAAACTCAAGTCGACAGTTGTTGACAGACATGCCCCCAAATGTCCACCAATGTTTGTCTCTCCGACAGCTAAAGAAGCACCGAGACGTGGTGAAACAGATGGTAGCTGTGCTTTGTCATGTCCTCATTTCCACTCATTCACTGTTGAACTCTCTTCATATATTAATTTATAAACATAAACATAAATCCTGCTAAGCTTTCCGGAGTCTTCTTGATTGTACCATTGATCTCTCACAAATCTTTGAACTTGCCTTTTCCTTCCTTCACAGTCTGGATACTCTTCATCTTCATCGAGGAGGGATTTGCCCTGGCACAGAAAACTAAAGGTATGGTGATCTTGAATGATAATCCTCGCTGTCTGAGGTCACATTTGAGCTCAGCGTATAGTTCTGATGAGTGTGTCTCGCAGATGCCACGGCAGATACAAAAGCAGCTGTGATACCATCTCAGTCTCCCTCCCGCTATCGACGCTGTGGCTCCTGGGAACGAAACATAGACGGGGGCAGTTTCAGTTCACCAAACTACCCTAATAAATATCCCCCGAACAAGGAGTGTCTGTATGTACTAGAAGGTAAGCATTCATACTGACTCTGACAAAAGGAAAATATGTGCTGGTATGGCATTTGGTTCAATTACTGCTTGCCTTGTTTCATTTTAATACAGATTTTTGGTGCTTAGTCTCTTTCTAGTTGAAATTCTACAGTCAATAGCATGGCTGTAGAATGAAAAAAAAAACTCCACAATTGTGTTGTAGTAAAAATATAATAAATATTTTTTGTATATATTTACTCTGTGCGAGACATTAACCTGACTCTTATGGCCTAAAGATGCCTCCTTATAGTTTCCACAGAAATGTAAAAGCACTGTCTGTGAGTGATCTTTTCCATTCAAGGAAACACATACTTGTGCTTACAAAAAGACTTAAGTAACAGAGTAATATTACATAATTTCACTTTAAAGTGAAATTTAATTTAATTTTACTGACAACATTTTAAAAGTATTTTAATCGGCTTAGGAAAATCTTAAATGGCAATGTTAAGAACACAAATCTGTTGTATGTTTTCACAATCATTACTATTGCTATAAACTATGTCCTCCTTTCCATAGCTCAGCCACGACAGAGAATAGAGCTGCAGTTCAACAAAACCTTCTACATCGAGGGCTCGTTTGAGTGCCGTTTTGACCACTTGGAAGTGCGGGACGGCCCCTTTAGTTTCTCCCCTCTCATCAGCCGCTTCTGTGGGTCAGCTAACCCTGGTCTGGTGCTCTCCAGCGGACGCTTCATGTGGATACGCTTCTACAGCGATGAGGAGCTGGAGGGCATCGGTTTCCACGTTCAGTACAGCTTCACAGACGGTGAGAGCAACCAAAGTCTCTATCACATAAACTTACTTTAATGAAGATCTTTAATGCAAAATCGACTTTTAGCAGCTTTAACTTTTTGTGTGTGTTTTGTTTGTACTTTGTGACATTTTTTTGTGGAAGTAAGCAGAATTGTGTTTTAATTAAGTTGTTTTAGTTCAATATCGCAATTTAATTGGTGCAAGATCAAAAATATTTATCTGAGCTGAGCTTTTCTGAGCTTTTAACCATGTTAAACATTATTCCTTCATCAAATACATAGTTGGAATTGTATTTAGTTTAATTCACCATGATTTGATGAATCCTGATTAACAAGACCTAAAAAAAAACACTCAAAACTCTCAAAAAACACTTGAATTTAAATGTCAGAACTTGAGCTTTGAAATTTTCTATAAGTTCATAATTATTAGACTAATTCTGACAAGTTCTGCTGTCAAATCACATGCATTCCATTTGTGTGATTACATTTGCATGTTGGTTGGCAGCTCCTCCTCATTGTGCTTAATGTAATTGTACATTGTCCTTAATAAGCCTTACCTTACCATTCAAGTTAACTGTCAAAGTTTGTTGGATCTAACTGGCATGTTAGATCTATAAACGTGGTTTGTTTAGCTGCTCTTTGTATTTCCTCAGCAGCCAGTCGATGGAGCTCTAACTCAGTTCCTGATGTGGAAGCACTTAGCTCATATAAAGTCTTGAGTGCTTTTAGCAGACAACATTTTGTAAGTTCTAAAAAATGCACAGATGGAAATTAGCTGTAAGCTAGAATCTGGTACAAGCATCTCTGCCATTGTGCTTATTGTAATTGTACATTGTCCTTAATAAACATTACCTTTCCCTTTGCAATGCCAACGTAAAGGTATAAAAGCTTGAAGTGATGTGTCCTTTCATGTAGCTAGTATACCGACATGTGCTGTGATTGTTCTTGTTGGTGTGATCTTTATGGCTTATCAATTTTAGCTGTTTTTACTTCCTGAGGCAAGGTCAGCTCGGCAGACCTAGCAGTTCACTCTTTTGTTTTGTTTTTATCCAATTTAATTAATAACATTATTATTGCAGATGGGAAATATTAATATATTGCAAAAAATGAAGATTAGAAAGTCTTTTGTTGCTAAGTTGTCAAGTTGAACAACCCTTATGTCTACTTTGCAACTCACATATGGAAACAATGAGGTATAGATTTCAAAATAGATTAATGCGATTAAAAAAAATTAACTCAATTAATTTGTCTGTAATTAATTAATCTCAATTAATGCACTAATTTTAAACACCTAATTAAGGCTTCTAAGGTCTAGCTGTCACTGAAACAGCAGCTCTCAAAGAGCAGTAGGACAAGGGACAACTTTCAATGACTATAGATGAAATGGTAACTGAATATTCAGGGTAATACCAATGCCTACTTCAAATGACACAAACACAACTATGGATATGCAATGTGAAATCAAACACAAATCTGAATCTTGTGTATTTTCTTTGTTTGTCCCAGATCCAGAATTTCACTTACATGTAGGAGGTCTTTTAAACCCCATCCCAGGTAACAAATTTAGCTCATCTATCATTTGGCATTAAGTAATTCATTATTTAATTAATAATGTCCACTGTTTTCTTTGTGTCTTGTGAACTGATCAGACTGTCAGTTCGAGCTGTCTGGGCCTGATGGCATGATTCGCTCCAGTCAGGTGGATGAGGACAACAAGGTTAAGGCAGACCAGGCTGTGGACTGCATCTGGACCATTCGAGCGCCCAAGAACCACCGTGTAGGTCTTCTGTTTCTTTTTTCTGTGTGATGTTTGTAACTGAGCACAGCAGCAGTGTAGGGAGCGCACAGTAAAGCCCAGAGCATACATTCGTATACACATACACAGCAGGCTTAAGATTATCAATGGTCATCCTGGCCACATCTGCTGGTCATATTTACTATATCCCTGACATAATCCATGTGCCGGATTTTACCTCCTGTCATCAAGCTTAATTACATGTGATCAGACAAGCAGAATGTAAACATACACAAGTTACTTGTATAGAGTGGATTAACGACATGACCTAATTAAAAAGATTTACTTTCAAAAGAAATGCAACTTCAGATAGTATTCAGTGGAAACCTATTGGAAACACATATAACTTAATAACACTGCAGGTTTTGACAAAAAAAGGACAACTGCTAAGAATGAAAAATAAACCACAATAATCTATTTATCCTACTTTTGCTTTGAGAACAAAAATATAACAGACACATGTCACTAGTGTTTTTGATGTTCAGATTTGCTAACACACATCACAAATTTGACCAAATGATCTGATATTTAATAGCCAATGTAAACATACCCATGATAATCTTCATTTGCAGTGTAGACATTGAAGTTTCTTTGTGTGTCAGATTTATCTTCACTTTCTGGAGTATCAGATGGAGAACTCCAATGAATGTAAAAGGAACTTTGTGGCCATTTATGACGGCAGTAACGCCATCGAGGATCTGAAGGTAATACAGGTTCATTGTGTTTCTGCCTTACATGTTCTGTTCTTCTCATTCTAAAGCCATTAAAGTGCAAAGCTCTGTAGCAATTGTCCTACAGAACATGGCAGCAGTGAGCTCCCACACCGATAAGGCTCGCTAAAGGTGTGGGGTCTGTTGCAGGCCAAGTTTTGTAGTACAGTGGCTAATGACGTGATACTGGAGACGGGCGTAGGCGTGGTGCGCATGTGGGCCGACGAGGGCAGCCGTCTCAGCCGCTTCAGGATGCTCTTCACATGCTTTGCAGAGCGTAAGTTCAAACTGTTTAGATTTTACCTCACAATGATGCACAGCAGTGTTGACTACAAAGCAGTGCTGGAACTAGTCACTTAAAAAAAAAAAAAACATGATTGACAAATTGTTGTTTGCTGTAGTGAAATATCACTATTCAACTGGCCCTTCAGCCCAGTCTATAGAGATGTGAGAAACTGATTTCACTCAAGTCAAGTGCTACACATAGTCATAGTCTTTGTAGAACCTGTGTTAATTAATGGTCCCTTGTGTGTTTTGTTGCTCTGGTTTTGTTCAACTTTTTTTGCATTTCACTTCTCTGCAGAGCATCTTCTCCACATTGTTAGCTTACCTTTACGCAATAATGTTGGATGCATTATGCACTGGAAATATAATTTCCAATCTTGACGTGAGCTCCATTCATCCCCTCTGAAAGCTAGTCCCCACTTTAATCTTCACTTACGACATTTAGAACACATTGTGACTGTTCTGCTTCAAACTGAACCAATCATATGCCGATTATGATAGTTATTGTGACTTTGTTTGTTGTATTTACTCCTTTATTGGTCTCACAAAGACTGCATTTAGATATCTAGTCTTTATATAGACAACAATGGTTTTCTTTCCTGTTGCTTGAACCACTAAAACATGGTCCTGAAAATCATCAGTAAGTTTTTTTTTTAATTGATTAATTTGCTTTAAAGAAGTATTTACCTACCCCTGGACCTGCCCATATTGCAGTATCTTCTAGATCAGGGGTGCCCAAACTTTTTTCCTTGGTGGGCCAAAATGTGCTGATTTTTTCTTCGCGGGCCAAAATGTATTGCATTGAAGCGTGCCAAGGGCCAAACATAATTTTGTTTGGCATTTAAAAAAATTTTGAGAAGAGATGAAGGTTAAAATATCTTTTATTAACACTTTTTAAGAGATTGCACATGAATTTTGTCATTTGACAGTCTTTTCAGCACAAAATTGAATCAAGCAGTTAATCCTAATAAACCTAAACAACCCTTCGCGGGCCAAATTGAACCCTCTGGCGGGCTGAATTTGGCCCCGGGCCCCACTTTGGGCACCCCTGTTCTAGATCTAGAAGCAAAACAATCTTTCTGGTCAAAGACTATAGATTGAACAATTTTGAAGCCATAAGACACTGATTAATTTGACAAAATATAGAGTGACCTTTTGTGAAGTGACTTTCATTGTTGTTTTGACTGCATGATGTCTTAGTGCCACGAGTCTTTTTGTCTCTTGTTAAACCTGTGTGTTTTACAGCCCCATGTGTAGGTGGAGCCTTCTTCTGTGAAAATAACATGTGTATCAACAACTCTCTGGTGTGTAACGGTATCCAGAACTGTGTGTTCCCCTGGGACGAGAACAACTGCAAAGGTATGAAACTTCTGCTAAAGAGAAGTCAAGGCCATCTCGTGGCCAGGTTTACTCTAAATGTGAAGGTTGTTTGGGTTTTAAAAGCCTAGGATCTTGATAAAATTTTTACTCAGTTTGATCAAGATCAAAGGGTTGCTGACTGAGAACATTTTAATTTACAAACATTTTCTTCTCACAACTAATTTCTTGATTGTATAATTAGTTGAAGATTATTTCATAAATAGATTCTTTAGGATTCATTAACTTGTTTCTTCCCTACTGCTTATGTGATGTGTCATAATTATTTTTCTTTATTCACTTGGAATTTTAACACATGACAGAAGTTTAAATATCTTTTTAGCTGCTCTTTTTGTAGGTTGGTGTGAGTCAACTTTGTCGTTAGGGAAAATAAAAATGTTTGAACAGCACATGAGATTATTGAACACAATACAGTTAAAATGTAGAGGGCACTCCAAAATAAGGCTTTTAACCAGGTCAAATCAAATCAGCACACGTGCAAACGAATCTCGTGGCATTTTAAGTCATTTTTCACAGCAGGCACTGGCATAAATGGGGTTGGGCTTTGTGTCTTTGAGTAACTTAAGTAAACAGACTCCGTCACTTAAAAAGTATTAATAGCTCAGCTTTAGTCTACACAGTTAGAAGTCTAATAATACATGCAGGCAAGAATTGGTCTTTGTCTCAGTTAATATAAGTTTAGAAATGGTTCTTAACCCACAAATGGACAACCACTTGTATTCAGTGTCCCCAAACCTAAAAAGGTTTTCTGCAAAATGATCAAGTAGTCTTGTCTCTAACATTTGTTTTATGTTTTCAAGTGTGTAAACCCTTGTTTAGAGTTTTGGCTACTCCCCAGGTTGGGAAACACTTATATATTGCCAGACTGTTAATGGTTTTAGCTTGCAAAAAACATTATTATTATTACACACAACAACAACATTAAGCACAACAAAACAAAAATATATTCACAACACATCATATCATAGCTGTAAATATCTTCATCTGTATCTATGTCTATTTGAAGAGAAAAAGACCAAAGGTCTGCTGTTTCATCTGACTAAGACTCACGGCTCCATCATCTGCGTTTCCACTGGGCTGGTGCTGCTGCTTTTCATCGTGTCCATCTTAGTGCAGGTCAAGCAGCCCCGCAAGAAGGTAAAAGACATGTTCAAGATTGTCCATGTAAAGTTCATACAAGCTTGACTCGTCTCATGCATTTGCTTTTGTGAAGGTGCTGGTGAGGAAGAACACGTTCCAAAAAGGAGAATTTCAGGAAGTGTTTGACCCTCCCCATTATGAGCTGTTCTCTCTCAGAGATAAGGTAGCTGCACCACTCTATCATTATTACACTTTATTTATATATTTAGTACGATGGAGTATAAGGGACAAGTAAAAAAAAAATACTTGGGTTATGAAAATAAACTTTTTTGTAAATTAAACTTGAAGTTTTAAAAGATTCAAATTATTATTTTATGAGAACAGTCTCATAATATGTAACAAAAAAGTCTAAGCTTTTGGAAGCGTCATCAATATTTGTTTAACTAATGTAGAATAACTGTTCACTTCATGGTCAGAATGGGCTTGGATGAGTCAAACTTTTACTCTGTCATGATGTCCCACGTGTGTACGTCATCACCACGGTAACATCTTTCTGCTGTTACACATCATTCACACACAGTGAAGGCTACACTTTTCCTGGACTCACTGAGGTGCACCTGTGCACAATTGACACCTTCTGTTTTATCTTAACTTTAACATTGTTTGAAAGATCATCTATGTTGTGCTTTTATGTAAATGTATGAATCCTCCAAGTCCATTCTCACCGTGGCAACAAGAGTGAAATATTATTCATTTGCAAAAACTTTGATACTCTTTCATATCGTATATTATGTTTTTTTTTCCATAAATTTATGATTTTAATCTTTTATTTTCAGAAAAAAAACACTTTTTGTCATATTAATGAGTACATTTTTGAAAAATTATAACTTTTCTCAAAAAATTACATATTTTTTAAATCTTTGACTTTATTCTCATAAAATTATAAAGTTCATCTCAAAATGTTACCAATGTATTCTCATGGCCATATTTTACTTGTTCCTTACTGTCCACTATAATTTACAAAGCTAACACGCTAGATAATGTATTCATTATTTATGACTTGATGCAGATTTGCACATTAATGTTTTGACCCAACACACTCTTTTTGATTACTCATAAGGCTTACCTGAGAGAAGAAGGAAGAGCAGTGCTGATATTACACACTGTTTCATTAAATGTTAAATCTGTAAGTGGCAATGAAGGGCTTTGACTGCCCTAAGCTGTTAGTGAAGTCAAGACTTGAAATGTGACACATTAAACAGACTCAAAGTTTTAGTACCTGTTTTTTCTAGTGCAAAGCAAAAACTAGGTATTTAAATCTCTCTAACTATTTAACTTATATTTACTATAATATGTATAGAGTGACAAAATTATTAAAACCTTGTAACCTATTTCTTTGAAATGACTTTTGTCAAAAAAAAAGTAGTATTACAGGTCAAGTAGTCACTATGTATGTATAAATCCTTTGTCTGCAGGACGCTCCAGCCGACATTGGCGTCTTGTCTGAGGAGCTTCAGTCTCTCCAGGCTCTCCGCCGGTCCTCGTCCAGCTCACGCTGCGTGCATGAGCATCACTGTGGATCTCAGGCCTCCATTAACTCCATGAAGCCTGTGCAGGTGCCTCTGGTGCTGGGCAGAGGCTCTCTGGACCTGCCCCCCTTCAGAGGAGAAATGCACAACACACTGCCCCCTCACAGGGACATGAACAACAGCAGTCTGAGGAAGAAGAGCTGGCCCAGTGTGCAGCAGGGCCGGGCCCAGTCCCACCACAGTTCTCTCAGCAGACAGGATCGAGTCATGGAGGAGGAAGAGGAGGAGGAGGAAGAGGGACGATACGACATGTATGTGCGCCGAGCAGGCAGTCGCAGAGCCAAAGCTGAAATGGCACAACAGAGATCTCTTTCCATGGATTTTTGAACTTTACAGGACAACTTGCCTCCAACGACATCTCAAAATTGACAGTATGTAGAATAATGACTACTTATTTACAAAATTTTGACAAAGAATTAGATGCGAAATTTGCCAAATGTCATTCAACACTTTTTCTGAGCTTTTAACCATGTTATATCAATGCTCCCTCCTCATTCAAAACATACCTAGAGTTGTATTTAGCTCAAATTAACCTTTGTAAATCCCTCTTTAGCTAGTAGAAGGAGCTCTAACGCAATTCTTGATGTTGGAACTACTTAGACTGAAGTGCATTAAAGGACAATAAAAATGCAAAAATACTTTGTAACCCTATACTATGACATATGTAAACCTGTAGAATCAACTCCATTCATTGTTCAAAAAAGCACAACTGAAGACCTTCCATAATGGCATTTCAAGCAGACAACCATTGTACATGCTTTTTTGTGTGTGTTTTTTTTTTTTTTTTTGTCAATGAGACAATTTGCAATTAGTGAACAAGCTAATGATGAGAAACGTTGTTATGACATGGTTTAAAGTAAATTCTACATGGTCCTTTGTAAGTTATTATTTTCCGACAGAAATATCAAAAATTTTTTGGAGGTGCAGATGGTACATTGTGAAATAGAGAGGGACAATTGTGGCTGTCTGTCAATACCATTTACATTATACTAAAGCGTATGCATTGTGATGAACTAGACAGACACTAGCTTTTGTTATGGTGCAAAAACTGCAACTTTTTCTGAAGGACATTTACTTGAACCTACACTTATGAAAAACTCGTCCCACCCAGCACAAAATATCTGCAATTCTCTCCTCGGACCAAAATCTGAAGCCTCTAAGACTCAACAAGCTGAAAAATGTGTATAACCTTTTCTTTTGCCCAAGTTTGTGAGAAATGCAAATAAATTGAATTAAAAATTTATAAATGAATGAATATTTATTTTCCTCACAATAATTGACACTCCTCCTATCAGACACTTTTGTCTAGTTCGATATGTTATATTTTTTGTTTATTAGCTTTATATGTGGAGTTTGCATGTTCTACCTGTGTCGGCCAAGGTTTCCTCTACTACTAAAAAAAAAGTATAATCTATGTTTCACTGGGGTGTGAAAAGGGATGAAGGAGAACTCTCAAAATTACCCATTTACAGATTACATGATTGCAAGTCTTGTCGCTGTGATGTTTCCCACGCACTTTTGTTTGTTTTGCCCGTCGTTCACATTAGTTCAAAACAAATGATGTGTCAGATCTTTTCAGCATATTCAGTGAGTGGCCACATTGGGCAAGTATGCATGTGCAGAAGAACCGGCCCTGCTGCGTCACTACACAAGCATGCATTTCATTTTTCACTTTTATAAGGATTAAACTAAGATAAAAAAACAGGCTTATGTAATGGCATGGTGGCAGTGCGTGCAAACATGTAGGCTATCTGATATTAGAAAGTAACTAGGCCAATCAGAGTCTATGGTTCTGATTTCTACGATGACATAAGTGGGACAAGTTTTATCACAAGACAGCTTTTATTGGTTCATATAAATCAATAAAATACAAAGTGCTTAAAAGTAGGCCTACAGCTGACCATAAGTGGCTAGCCAAACGTATACAAAGAAAAAAATAAAATTTAAATTAGTATTATTTTAAATGTTATGTTTTATTTTATACATACAGTACTAATTTATTTATTTTTCATAGTTTTCCAGTTAGGTTCCATAGCAAAAGAAAACTACATTCTGTCAACTGGACAAAAGTTTTAATGGTACAGACACTTAGCCACACAGCAGCTAACCACTCGGAAACCAATATACCGTAGTTGATTAGATTACAGTCAGGAATATCAGAAATAGTTGCATAAAACTGCATGATTTGTTTTTGTGTTATTAGAAATATGATCATTATGGTTGTAAAACAGCTGTACAACTAGTTTGTTAGAATAACCTTTAGGCATGTGTAGTAAAGTTACTGTAACAATTGGTGACAAGCTCAAATTTGATATTAGTCACAATAAAAGCAGGTTCATTCTGCGACCACAGTAATAAAATGTCAGCAGGTCTTTGGTCAAAGAAAGTTTTAAGTTTGATCTTTGACTGTTAAGAAAACATGAAACTTTTGATGAATATGACTCACTTTAAAAATGTCATGCTGTGATAAGTACAATTAGTTTGAAGTAAGTACAGCTGTCACTGTCACTCTGTGTCCGTTCACATAGTCAAACATCAGATGACATAACAACAGAGTGGAAGTGTTTTGACTGGCTTTACACCAGTCACATGAGTCACGGCAGTTTTTGCCCTCCCAGAAACATTAACTACAGATGAGTTCAACAGAGACACTCATTAAGTTATGTTCTTATGAAAACTTGAGTCTGTACTTGTAAAACACGTGAATCTGCGGTGTGCGTTCAGTACATACATTACATAGCGTAACAGAATGACTGAGCAATGCACAGAACAATGCAACCCAAGCATGTTCACAGCCTTCCACTGTACAGTTCAGTTCAGTGCACTTAGTTCTTCTGTTAGAGACGTGTCTGTGCAGAATGTTTAACAAGTCTGAATCGTTCAAAAATGCTTAAAATAGAGATTATGCAATTAGAATTAGAAGCAGTGAATGACAAACATTCAACACTGGTCAGTTATGAGTTTTCTCTTGCAAACTCAACTAAGACGTAAAAGGCTGCTACCATCTTATATAAAATGTATCAAAGTAGGAGAACTGTAGTAGAAAAGCAGGTAAACAATGAGAACACTGCAGCTACACTGACATTTATCACTAATACAGACTTTGTGATCACATACAGTTGAACCATGGAGGTATAAGTGATTATCTTTTTCTATTTCTTTTTGAATAACGTGTATAACAATTAGAGTGTTGAGAAAATTGTGAGAAGAGAAAAAATGTTCAATATCTCCTCATGTTTGCCAGCAAGCTAGCCTTTTGCCATCAAAGCAACAATTAACTACTGGACGTGGCAAAATGGCAACTTGCGTCTGAAACTATGAGGCAGAAATTGGCATAGGCTTGTGCTGCCCATAGTTCTGCTAATTTTGAGGGCAATTTTTCAGGATATAAAGCTTGAGAAAGAATTTGAAGTCCATAGCAACATTTTCTGTTGAATCTGCCACAATGCAGATGTCTTGACCTAGGCTGTAATTACTGGGTCTATCTACATAAAACAAATCACACAAAATGCCTTTTTTTCCGGATTAGGAAACACTACAATTGAGTCTTAAAAAGTTGTGATAATGTTCATTAGTTGAAAGGATTAACCGCAAGTTCAATGTGACAAATTTGTAGACGCAGTTACTGACAATGGTTAATATTTAAGTAAGCCTTAATTTATATGTACATTTTCAGTTTGGCTATTTCTTTCCTTAGCAAAAAAAAAATCTTACATTTATAGTACAGGCTATAGGCCTTTGCTTCATCTGAAATCATAAATGATTCAAAATGTCATGAGAAACATACATATATAGATAAATAAAAAACAATAAAGTGCCCAACATTTAATACAAATATAACATGCTACTATTTGCTACTCATCTTCAGCGCTCTGTAATGTTGAGCTTCCTTCATGTGTTTTCTTCAGTCTTTGCTAAAGTCCAGTCTATTCTTCTTGGTTTGTCCGAGCACAATAAAAGTGCTTTTCAACAAACAGTTGTTCTGAGTGAGTCTTCGAAAAAGGGGACATGGTTGTAGGGGAGCAGAGGAGTTCGCTCCCCTAAGACGGCTTCTCTGAAGTTTGATCTTCTCCATCCATAAACCAAGGAATTCAGAAAGCCTTGTAATGAGACTGTACTAGCCTGCAATGCAAGACAATGCAATATAACATAACAGATGAGATATGTATGTTCTCTGTAATAGGCTCAATGTGGCTCAAAGCTAAATACCTTTTTAAACTAAATTGTAAGAAATAAAATTTAAAAAAGATATATATGTATAAAAAATAACAGAATTGATTATTTCGGCTAGATAGAAAAAACAACAAGTATTTAGCAGCAGCAATAGCAATGCTAATTTTTGCTATTACTTTTATTAGTACTTGCACTAACAACATTAGTGCTAGTGCTAGCCACAAGACCCACTTCCCATTATTATATTATTTTATAATAATTACTATTATTAATTATTTAGGTACGGTACTGAAGTACGGTCGTTTTAAGCTACAAAACATGAAGTATGTCCAACTACTTCCTTGAGATCACAAATTCTTCAGAACACCAATAATATCCACATGCACTCATTTGGTTGCAATAATGGTCTAAAAATATCTTTTTGTAGACAACAAAGTAACAGCACAGCCAATCACAACGCAGCTCTGGCTCTCTCTGACAGATAAAATACTTTATAATTCAATTTAGATTATGCATAACGATCTGTACTGCATTTATAATGTTATAACATTAACTCATTTGCAACTAAAAAAGTTAGGTATACCAGCTTTAAAGTTGGGCTAACTAACTTTTTTAGTCGTAAAGTAGTGCATTTTGTGTTTTCCACTGATAATTACGTTTTACATGCAGCACTTTGTAAAAAAATTTGACCTTTTTTTTTTTTTTTACAAAGACTACTGTCTGAAATGATTAATAAAAAATGTTTTTTCTTTTCTGGAACCGAATGAAGCTCTCTGATTGGCTGTGCTTGGGTGCTTCTCTCCAAAACATACACAAACATAGAGAGTATTTTGTTCTTACCTGTATGATGTAAAGTGGATAAAGGTTGGACTGCTGAATTGGTGTCCAAACAAGCACAAAGAGAAGCAAAGCTGCAGGGACAGAGGGCTGCATTAGTTTTACTGCTGAAGCTGAAATAGTAGTAACAGTAGAAGTAATGTTGGTTTGTAGAGTACCTGGACCCCAGCAAAAGATGATGACCATCAGCCTTTTACAGGGTGTGCATTTTTCTTGTTTAAACCTCTTCCAGGACTGTCCGTCTCCCTCCACAGGGAAAAGGCCCAGCTGCTGCTGCTGTTGGCCCTGCTGCCACTTCGACACCTTTTTGTAAATGACCTGCAGGAACATCATCAGATGTTCGGGATCAAATACAATTTTCAGGTAATTCACGTTCCTCTATTTTTTGTCACTATATTGCTGCTTATTTTTAGCTCATAATATAAAGTACAGAATAGTATATTTATTGTTAACATTTTTTTCTACATTTATGAACATTTTGTCATTTTGCATATTGCAACAACAAGTAAAATTGAAAAAATTGAGGTTGAAGTTGGCTGTTATTGTATTTTGGGGAATGAAGGTTCTACATCTTGCAAAAGTAGCTACATAGTTGGAATTTCATATGAATTAATTAATATTACTGTAATACNTATGCGACGTTATATGAGTGTGTGATGGAGCTGTAATTACATATTCTCATGTGACTCTGAGCAAATGTTTTCTTTGTTGTTGTCATGCTCTCCACTATAGTTACTACTATAAAAAGAAAGCTTATTGTGTGGATGAAATGAAAGAATGTTGTTTGTTGCAAATACACACAAAAGAACAGCGCGCTAGCAACGTCGCTAAGATAGACTTGTAATTTATTTTGGACTTGGTATGTCAGCAGCGTGTTTAGCCTTAATCTGGATTACCAAAACTAGTCCTTGTGCAAGCAGTCGTGTCCAAAGCAGAAAAGACACTTTCAAATTACATAAATACACATTGTTGATAAAGACATTCTCCTGTGGATATGCAAATGAAACTGTGTAAGTGTTCATGTAGATGATTTTGCGTTGATTATTTAATAAGAAGAGAAGTAGTTAGAAAAAAGTACATAGAAGTCCTAAATCGGTGTCATGCATTACATATCCACTATTGCACATTGTTTGGTGATCATGTGTGAGTTAGGCACTTTGGTTGATAAATAAAGTTTGATTGGATGGATAGATCATTAAGAAAAATGTGTTGAGGTGCAATAGTAATAGTTTGTCAAGCTAACTCAACCGATCTGGTATTAAGGGTGATAATGGGGCTCTGCTTTTTGTTTTGCTCTTTCAGTGCCCCTGTCATGGTTTGCCTGTTAACAAGCCGGATTTACAGATGCTCTTGTGCGATGTGCAAGTAGTTAATGCTCTCCCGTCAATCCCCAGCGCTGACATCTGTCGAAAAAGACATTCCTCTCATATTAGCAGCAGATGTGGCGCACAATAAAGCAAATAGTGGGTAAACAGGATCAGAAAAATGCTGCTAACTTCTCCCGCGTACAGTCGGAGTGTGCGAGGAGTCGTCCGTTCGGTTTGCGATGCTAGCTCCCTCAAATATCTCCCATCTGTTTTGAAAGTTGGCCCGATTCCCGATTATCCACCCTGATTTGAATAGCAGCTATGATATAATACCCTGGCAGCTGGTTTATCTAGATATGATGTTTAGGGGTTAGCGGATTCGAGGGGTTTTTGGATTGGAGTGTGTGTATTTGGGCACCTGCGCCACACATGGCATTTCGAACAAAGCTCCGCAGCTCTCCTCATACAAGCCAGTGTAAACAAGCCTTGTTGGAGCGAGAGGATGAGGAGAGTTGGATTAATAAATACTGATTATGAAGTTCCATTTGGGATGGGTTGTGGGATTGCTTTTCTCCACCTCCCATTTTGTCAATGATGGCTTAAGTGCGGATGTATTGGCACAAGTGTAAAATTACTACATTAACTGATGCTATCTAGCTGTCTGTCTCTCTCTAAATATTCATAATTCATCCACACAACACAGGTAAAGGACTGAGCCAGATTTATGAAGTCTACTAAGTCATTTTTGTTGGTATAAACAACAGTAAATGATCAAACAAAGAACAGAGAAAATCATAATATATAATTAAAAAAAAAAAAAAAAATCCAAACTCTCCACCAGATGAGTTCCATTGTGCACATTGGTGGCCAGAGAAATTGGTCTGAGAGTCACATTTGCATTCTGTTTTAGACCCTGATATGACCGATGTCAAGATTATTAGGTTGATCGATAATCGTGATTATTCAAGTTACAAATAATCGTAAATAAAGGAACAATAATCGTACAAATTTAGAAGCACATTTAGTTTGTTTTGTTTCATAGAAATTTCATAGAAATATTTAACAATGTATTGGTTCTAGTTTTTACCAAATTATATAAAAAGACTGATATTTGGTGCAGACTTTGTGATTACGTGAGGCTTCTTGTGAATTTAGAATTCCAAATATTGATCTCTTGTTTGTACCAATAACAGATTTGAGATAAAAAAAAAAGCCTATATAAAAGAGACATTTACCCAAAGGCCACAGCCTTTTCTATTCTTCAGTTGATAGAAAAATACATTTTTAGAGAGAAGGTTATCAAGGTTTTTACATTCCTTTCATAAAATCGGTCACAAACAAAAAATCACTGTTGTTTGGTTGTGCCGTTATAATCGTGAATATCACTAAATCGTGATGTTTTGTCTGCAATAACACTAAATCTGTCATCGTGACATCTCTAATGACTTATCAGGCCAAAGATGAGAAAGATAGCATATGCTAAAATCAAAACCCAAGTGAAAGACACAAAGTCATGAGTCTTACTGGTAAAAAAGTCAAATGTGGATTAACGTAAAACCCACATTTTAGTTTCAACACTACCCAGGATGCCTTAGTAAAACCTGCCTTAATGAACTCTGGTGTAGTCTGACTCTGTACAGCTGCCTGCACACTCCCTGCCTCTCTCTTCTTCTTCCTCTCCTTCCCCTCTCTCTCTCTGCTTTGCAATGTTTCAGCTTGTCTAGAGGCTTTGCGACTCTCTTCCTTTTACCCTGTGTCAGATTAAGGCATGTCAATAAACAGACCCACTCAATCCATCTCCCGCTCACACACCCTCCTGCCCGTCTGTAATGAGCTACTGCAAATCTCCGTGCGACTAAAATGTCTAGAAGAGAGGCCTTGTCACAGCGCAGGAAGAGAGGAGGCAGTGAGGTAGGTAGAAAGGGAAGCTAGGAAATAGGAAGAGAGGGGAGGGAGGCGAGATGGTGCGATGTGACAGTTTGAAGGGGAATTCAGCCTCCTGTCTATTTACGCCTGCCACTTGATTAAGTTTTTTTTTTTTTTTTACATTGATAATTCCTGCCATCCTCTTGAGCATTGGCGTAATCACATTTTAAATTACAGTTTGACGCAGTGCATTTCAAGTTTGTCGCAGTGCATAATTCTGAAACTAAACGGAGGTGGAATTTTGGTTGATTACAAAAAGGTCTAGTATTCAGAATTTGTATTGTAACTGAAATTTCAAGATAGATTTCAGTAGGGAAATACTTGATTCTTGAGCCTTACAGTATATCTATCTGAAGTTATTTTTTAAACTTCAGCAATATGGAGAGATATCAACAATTAGGGATGCCTTTTTTGCAAGTAAAAAACATATGGATGAAAAATAGTGAAATGAAATTTTCTAAACAAAAA
The DNA here is from genome assembly GCA_038363315.1 of Mugilogobius chulae. Lineage (NCBI taxonomy): Eukaryota > Metazoa > Chordata > Actinopteri > Gobiiformes > Gobiidae > Mugilogobius > Mugilogobius chulae. Next base: position 18,958,152 of record CM076411.1, on the reverse strand, counting down.
CGTATACTGTTACCAGGCAGACTTGAGCTATTTTTCACTTATATAAAAATGAAACATGAGAGAAATACATAGCAGAATGAACTGTGAGTAAACATTTATTATGAACAGTCACTGAATTAGTCAACCAAATCTTAAAAACATTTTTTTTTTCTTTTTTCTTTGTTTTTGTGCAAAAACCCCCTCTACTTTGTATTTACTGTTCTTTGTCACACTAGAAGCTATAACCAGATAGTCTGTGTTTTAATAAAGATTGAAAAACAGAATTTTTTTTTTTTCATTTATAGAAACAGACAATTAAATACTATGTCAACAGAGAATATCACATGTACTGAATTTAAAACATGTGCATGTCTGATCAAGAAATTGGTTTTGGAGAGGCAGTTTGCATTCATAAGTAATGAATGTTATGTATGTGTAAAAGTATGGTGAATGTGCTAATTGAATTCTATAAAAGTTGGTATGTACAATGCTAAGGTCAGGAAACGGTTTACATTTAGATATTATGCATTGTCCCTGTACAAATAAAACCATAACACAATGCCATTGGACGCCAAGTCAATATAGTAATGATGACATTGAATTACTACCCACAGCTGCATGAGTGCTTTAATACTTTCACTACTGCAACATCTATCTCATTGCTTTTTTTTTGTTATTTTGCCACATTCCAAGCAAAACCGAGGCTGATGTTATTTATTCAGTCTTTAAAGGGAATATGTTTACATAATCATCTGTGCTTTGCGTGTTTATTTTAAGGGTCGGCCCAGGGGAGATAAACTACACTACTGGGAATTCAAAGCGAACACCCTTTTCCCCCACAACACAAGTCAATATAGGCCAGCCAGATATCTAGTAATTCTCCTAGCACATAAAAACATTACTCTGCGTATTCCCACAAAACCGGAAACCATGACTACTTAGATTAGATGTTAATGATTCTTCAGTCTTAGGAAAACACTAACTTTGTGTTTGCATCGGCTATCCACACTTTTAAAAGCTTTAGCAGTGTGAAAACCTTGTGGTCGCACGTCAGCCTAACAGAAAATCCCTCCAGACTCGCCTAAAGGGGAAGTTCCCATTTGAGCTTGATTGGAATCCGCAGGCCTTAAGCAGAGTAAAGCCGATTTCTTTTAAGGAAACATCGTTGATATTCTGGTCGTTTTGCCGTCCTCCTCCATGTTCGGAACATAAACCCTTGAATGCTAATCTCTTTAAGGAGAGTGTTTCTCAAGATGTGGTGTGGGCACAGAGCTGGTATGCAGATTGTTGAGGCGGATACTTTGATGGAATCACATATGCTCATGTTTACATGCACACCAAAACATCTGATGCTATGTTTGAAGTTATCATGATGTTTACATGTCATGTGAAAGGATCTGATGTGATTTAGCAAATATCAATTGATTGATCATTTTAAAAAGGAAATAGACTGGATGACTACAGATGGAAATGAGCTGTGAAAGCTAGAATCTGGTACAAGCATATCTGTCATGTTGTACATTGTCCTTAGTAAACATGACCTTATTATCTTAAATGATCTTATGATTTATGAGTTTTAAAAGCGCACAAGCTCTCAAATACCTATTTGATTCACAAATGAGTTAAATTCAGAGCAGTGTTTCCTGAGACTCAAAGGTAAAAGAAGAGTACAGATTTCAGACACTACAGATGTGCCTTGATGAGAAAACATAAAAGAAAAAACTTAAAAACAATGCACTGTACATTTCCGTTTAAAGTTCGATCAAAAATCTATTATTAAGAGGCACATGCCTCATTGTTAATGATAAACTGATGTATCTTGTGCACATGCACATTAATAATACAAAATAGATGATTAATGATGTATGTCAATATAAAAAGTACTCAGCGATCAAGAATAGAGTAAGTTGGTGTTAGTTTAAGCTACTACTACTACACTACTACTACTGTAATACTGTATTTAAGGTGCACTGTGCAACTTTTTGGCCAAAGATAAACTTTAAAAAATTCATATTTTTGTCATTTAGAGGCCCGAACACTTCTGTTTCCACAGAAAAGCTGTTCCTTCAGCTGATTTTTTTCATATTACGGCATAAAATGTATTCATCTCCATTCAGAAAGTCACAAAGTTTAGTTTTAACTTTCTATTTCTACTGAATTGTGTAGATGACTTTTCACCTCCAGAAAATTACACAATGCAACTTTTGTTTTTTGCTATACCCACCAATCAGTACAAACGCAGCTTCATTCCATTGTCAGATCTAAATGCTGCTTAAGCTTCTAACCTTCTGAAATCTAAACACTGTCTTAGTTGATGCTCAAAGTTATCTAACCAGACAGCAGTTTGAACAGGTGCTCCCTGAAACACTATCCCTCCTGGTGGTGCTGCTTCGCCCCCTGCTCATTGTCACAGTTTGGGCTGGACCCCACGCTCATGGCTTAGAATTCCCAGCCCAGTGTCCCTTTTTTAAGACAAAGACAAAACAAAAGTTAGTCCCAGGAAGCCACGTGCAGGATCCTGATGCATTGAGACAAGTCGGGCCAAAGTGTGATCCCCTCCGCCAAAGACAACAGGCCTAGCTTAAGCCTCTTTAGCGCCAGCCAGCCTACCACCAGCACCGGAATGCAGACATCAACAGAGCAGGGTGCCTATTATTTAAAATCTTTTCATCGTTTTAAAGGAAGAAGGGAACTAGCTTTGACGTTGAGCAGCCCCATGTATAATGAATGCTGTTTCTATCAATGTATGTATAATTAATCACATCGTGGCTATATGGAGCCTCTAAGCTTGAGTGACAAGGAGACTGGGAGGGCTATTGTCTCGTTCCATCAGACAGACAATTGACGGGCAAACTTCCTGCGTGGTAGTGGTTGTGCAGGTGGAGGAGATTGCAGGCGTCTATATACTTGGGCCTTTGTTCGGAGCTTTTTTGGAGAGCGTTGGTTTGATTGTTTTGGAAGGACGGTTGGATGTGTGAGAGAATGGGGAAGGTTTGAAAAATGAGACGGAAACTCAAGCAGGAAGTGGTGCGGCGCGAACGTATCTGTTACACTGTGTGTTTGGAAATGTGTTGCCTGGCTTGTTCAACAACAAGAAACACTTAGCACATGTGGTCGAGGAGAAGGCTGACTTAAGCAGTGAATGTTAGTGACTCGGAGGTGGCAAACACACAGTGGAATTATACTGTTTAAGTCAAAGAGAAACAAGGTACAACAACTTCAAACACATGACTGCACAAGTGTTGACTAATGCTTACTGCTAGCATCACATCTTTCAAACGTGTTACTAATACAACTTGTCACAGTATGAATTGAAGGCTAATAACACTATGAAGAATTAATTGGCCAAAAATAAAATAAAATGTAAAGTGCTATGTTAGTTAGCTTGTAGTTTACACTTTGTATAGCAATGTTTTCAAAAACTTGCTGCACTTTACTTCCATTTCAACCCACCTTGATATAATCTATATAAAATACATTATCAGACAAGACTTTATATATTTTTTTGTCTTTATTTGTCCCACAATGAGGAAGTAACACAGTCTCCGAAGAAAAGCACATTTTCACAGTTTTTACATCCAAAAGCCATAACTTTGATTGAAGCCACGTTCTTTGGGTTTAATGGGTACGTTTAGTCGTCAAGTTACTAAAATGGGTAAAGTTTACGACTGGGGCTTGGGGTAGGTTAAGTTTATCAGTTTTTATGGTGTAAAAACTGTGTGAAAACGTGCTTATAGTACTTTTTGACATTTCGTTGTAAATATACGTTTTCTCCAGAGACATGGGCTGGAGGAAGAATCCAGTGTTGCAAAAACAATTAAATAAAAAGATAACTAAAACTCTATGGCCTGATTTTCGAGCCAGGTGCTAAATTGCAGGTGCAAACTGAAAATATGCATGTGTTATTTTGAGCGTTTTGCAGTCAAATTGAGATTGGAACATACACATATCTGTATTACACAAAACATATATGCAACACCTCAAATTTCGAGCGCCCAAGAACCCCGTGTAGGTCTTCTGTTTCTTTTTCTGTGTGATGTTTGTAACTGAGCACAGCAGCAGTGTAGGGAGCGCACAGTAAAGCCCAGAGCATACATTCGTATACACATACACAGCAGGCTTAAGATTATCAATGGTCATCCTGGCCACATCTGCTGGTCATATTTACTATATCCCTGACATAATCCATGTGCCGGATTTTACCTCCTGTCATCAAGCTTAATTACATGTGATCAGACAAGCAGAACGTAAACATACACAAGTTACTTGTATAGAGTGGATTAACGACATGACCTAATTAAAAAGATTTACTTTCAAAAGAAATGCAACTTCAGATAGTATTCAGTGGAAACCTATTGGAAACACATATAACTTAATAACACTGCAGGTTTTGACAAAAAAAAGGACAACTGCTAAGAATGAAAAATAAACCACAATAATCTATTTATCCTACTTTTGCTTTGAGAACAAAAATATAACAGACACATGTCACTAGTGTTTTTGATGTTCAGATTTGCTAACACACATCACAAATTTGACCAAATGATCTGATATTTAATAGCCAATGTAAACATACCCAGTGATAATCTTCATTTGCAGTGTAGACATTGAAGTTTCTTTGTGTGTCAGATTTATCTTCACTTTCTGGAGTATCAGATGGAGAACTCCAATGAATGTAAAAGGAACTTTGTGGCCATTTATGACGGCAGTAACGCCATCGAGGATCTGAAGGTAATACAGGTTCATTGTGTTTCTGCCTTACATGTTCTGTTCTTCTCATTCTAAAGCCATTAAAGTGCAAAGCTCTGTAGCAATTGTCCTACAGAACATGGCAGCAGTGAGCTCCCACACCGATAAGGCTCGCTAAAGGTGTGGGGTCTGTTGCAGGCCAAGTTTTGTAGTACAGTGGCTAATGACGTGATACTGGAGACGGGCGTAGGCGTGGTGCGCATGTGGGCCGACGAGGGCAGCCGTCTCAGCCGCTTCAGGATGCTCTTCACATGCTTTGCAGAGCGTAAGTTCAAACTGTTTAGATTTTACCTCACAATGATGCACAGCAGTGTTGACTACAAAGCAGTGCTGGAACTAGTCACTTAAAAAAAAAAAAAACATGATTGACAAATTGTTGTTTGCTGTAGTGAAATATCACTATTCAACTGGCCTTCAGCCCAGTCTATAGAGATGTGAGAAACTGATTTCACTCAAGTCAAGTGCTACACATAGTCATAGTCTTTGTAGAACCTGTGTTAATTAATGGTCCCTTGTGTGTTTTGTTGCTCTGGTTTTGTTCAACTTTTTTTGCATTTCACTTCTCTGCAGAGCATCTTCTCCACATTGTTAGCTTACCTTTACGCAATAATGTTGGATGCATTATGCACTGGAAATATAATTTCCAATCTTGACGTGAGCTCCATTCATCCCCTCTGAAAGCTAGTCCCCACTTTAATCTTCACTTACGACATTTAGAACACATTGTGACTGTTCTGCTTCAAACTGAACCAATCAATATGCCGATTATGATAGTTATTGTGACTTTGTTTGTTGTATTTACTCCTTTATTGGTCTCACAAAGACTGCATTTAGATATCTAGTCTTTATATAGACAACAATGGTTTTCTTTCCTGTTGCTTGAACCACTAAAACATGGTCCTGAAAATCATCAGTAAGTTTTTTTTTTAATTGATTAATTTGCTTTAAAGAAGTATTTACCTACCCCCTGGACCTGCCCATATTGCAGTATCTTCTAGATCAGGGGTGCCCAAACTTTTTTCCTTGGTGGGCCAAAATGTGCTGATTTTTTTCTTCGCGGGCCAAAATGTATTGCATTGAAGCGTGCCAAGGGCCAAACATAATTTTGTTTGGCATGAGAAGAGATGAAGGTTAAAATATCATTAAGACACATGAATATTTGACAGTCTTTTCAGCACACAATTTTGAAATTGAACCAATAAGACACTGGTCATATAATTTGAAGCAAAATATAGAGAGTGACCTTTTGTGAAGTGACTTTCATTGTTGTTTTGACTGCATGATGTCTTAGTGCCACGAGTCTTTTTGTCTCTTGTTAAACCTGTGTGTTTTACAGCCCCATGTGTAGGTGGAGCCTTCTTCTGTGAAAATAACATGTGTATCAACAACTCTCTGGTGTGTAACGGTATCCAGAACTGTGTGTTCCCCTGGGACGAGAACAACTGCAAAGGTATGAAACTTCTGCTAAAGAGAAGTCAAGGCCATCTCGTGGCCAGGTTTACTCTAAATGTGAAGGTTGTTTGGGTTTTAAAAGCCTAGGATCTTGATAAAATTTTTACTCAGTTTGATCAAGATCAAAGGGTTGCTGACTGAGAACATTTTAATTTACAAACATTTTCTTCTCACAACTAATTTCTTGATTGTATAATTAGTTGAAGATTATTTCATAAATAGATTCTTTAGGATTCATTAACTTGTTTCTTCCCTACTGCTTATGTGATGTGTCATAATTATTTTTCTTTATTCACTTGGAATTTTAACACATGACAGAAGTTTAAATATCTTTTTAGCTGCTCTTTTTGTAGGTTGGTGTGAGTCAACTTTGTCGTTAGGGAAATAAAAATGTTTGAACAGCACATGAGATTATTGAACACAATACAGTTAAAATGTAGAGGGCACTCCAAAATAAGGCTTTTAACCAGGTCAAATCAAATCAGCACACGTGCAAACGAATCTCGTGGCATTTTAAGTCATTTTTCACAGCAGGCACTGGCATAAATGGGGTTGGGCTTTGTGTCTTTGAGTAACTTAAGTAAACAGACTCCGTCACTTAAAAAGTATTAATAGCTCAGCTTTAGTCTACACAGTTAGAAGTCTAATAATACATGCAGGCAAGAATTGGTCTTTGTCTCAGTTAATATAAGTTTAGAAATGGTTCTTAACCCACAAATGGACAACCACTTGTATTCAGTGTCCCCAAACCTAAAAAGGTTTTCTGCAAAATGATCAAGTAGTCTTGTCTCTAACATTTGTTTTATGTTTTCAAGTGTGTAAACCCTTGTTTAGAGTTTTGGCTACTCCCCAGGTTGGGAAACACTTATATATTGCCAGACTGTTAATGGTTTTAGCTTGCAAAAAACATTATTATTATTACACACAACAACAACATTAAGCACAACAAAACAAAAATATATTCACAACACATCATATCATAGCTGTAAATATCTTCATCTGTATCTATGTCTATTTGAAGAGAAAAAGACCAAAGGTCTGCTGTTTCATCTGACTAAGACTCACGGCTCCATCATCTGCGTTTCCACTGGGCTGGTGCTGCTGCTTTTCATCGTGTCCATCTTAGTGCAGGTCAAGCAGCCCCGCAAGAAGGTAAAAGACATGTTCAAGATTGTCCATGTAAAGTTCATACAAGCTTGACTCGTCTCATGCATTTGCTTTTGTGAAGGTGCTGGTGAGGAAGAACACGTTCCAAAAAGGAGAATTTCAGGAAGTGTTTGACCCTCCCCATTATGAGCTGTTCTCTCTCAGAGATAAGGTAGCTGCACCACTCTATCATTATTACACTTTATTTATATATTTAGTACGATGGAGTATAAGGGACAAGTAAAAAAAAAATACTTGGGTTATGAAAATAAACTTTTTTGTAAATTAAACTTGAAGTTTTAAAAGATTCAAATTATTATTTTATGAGAACAGTCTCATAATATGTAACAAAAAAGTCTAAGCTTTTGGAAGCGTCATCAATATTTGTTTAACTAATGTAGAATAACTGTTCACTTCATGGTCAGAATGGGCTTGGATGAGTCAAACTTTTACTTTGTCATGAATGTCCCACGTGTGTACGTCATCACCACGGTAACATCTTTCTGCTGTTACACATCATTCACACACAGTGAAGGCTACACTTTTCCTGGACTCACTGAGGTGCACCTGTGCACAATTGACACCTTCTGTTTTATCTTAACTTTAACATTGTTTGAAAGATCATCTATGTTGTGCTTTTATGTAAATGTATGAATCCTCCAAGTCCATTCTCACCGTGGCAACAAGAGTGAAATATTATTCATTTGCAAAACTTTGATACTCTTTCATATCGTATATTATGATTTTTTTTCCCATAAATTTATGATTTTAATCTTTTATTTTCAGAAAAAACACTTTTTGGTCATATTAATGAGTACATTTTTGAAAAATTATAACTTTTCTCCAAAAAATTACATATTTTTTCAAGCTTTGACTTTATTCTCATAAAATTATAAAGTTCATCTCAAAATGTTACCAATGTATTCTCATGGCATATTTTACTTGTTCCTTACTGTCCACTATAATTTACAAAGCTAACACGCTAGATAATGTATTCATTATTTATGACTTGATGCAGATTTGCACATTAATGTTTTGACCCAACACACTCTTTTTGATTACTCATAAGGCTTACTGAGAGAAGAAGGAAGAGCAGTGCTGATATTACACACTGTTTCATTAAATGTTAAATCTGTAAGTGGCAATGAAGGGCTTTGACTGCCCTAAGCTGTTAGTGAAGTCAAGACTTGAAATGTGACACATTAAACAGACTCAAAGTTTTAGTACCTGTTTTTTCTAGTGTAAAGCAAAAACTAGGTATTTAAATCTCTCTAACTATTTAACTTATATTTACTATAATATGTATAGAGTGACAAAATTATTAAAACCTTGTAACCTATTTCTTTGAAATGACTTTTGTCAAAAAAAAAGTAGTATTACAGGTCAAGTAGTCACTATGTATGTATAAATCCTTTGTCTGCAGGACGCTCCAGCCGACATTGGCGTCTTGTCTGAGGAGCTTCAGTCTCTCCAGGCTCTCCGCCGGTCCTCGTCCAGCTCACGCTGCGTGCATGAGCATCACTGTGGATCTCAGGCCTCCATTAACTCCATGAAGCCTGTGCAGGTGCCTCTGGTGCTGGGCAGAGGCTCTCTGGACCTGCCCCCTTCAGAGGAGAAATGCACAACACACTGCCCCCTCACAGGGACATGAACAACAGCAGTCTGAGGAAGAAGAGCTGGCCCAGTGTGCAGCAGGGCCGGGCCCAGTCCACCACAGTTCTCTCAGCAGACAGGATCGAGTCATGGAGGAGGAAGAGGAGGAGGAGGAAGAGGGACGATACGACATGTATGTGCGCCGAGCAGGCAGTCGCAGAGCCAAAGCCGAAATGGCACAACAGAGATCTCTTTCCATGGATTTTTGAACTTTACAGGACAACTTACCTCCAACGACATCTCAAAATTGACAGTATGTAGAATAATGACTACTTATTTACAAAATTTTGACAAAAAATTAGATGCAAAATTTGGCAAATGTCATTCAACACTTTTTCTGAGCTTTTAACCATGTTATACCAATGCTCTCTCCTCATTCAAAACATACCTAGAGTTGTATTTAGCTCAAATTAACCTTTGTTAATCCCTCTTTAGCCAATAGAAGGAGCTCTAACGCAATTCTTGATGTTGGAACTACTTAACTGATAGTTAAGTTATTCCTTATCGAATTTTGTTGTTGTTTTAATGGTATGCCAATGTACAAACACTGAAGTGCATTAAAGGATAATAAAAATGCAAAAATATACTATACTATGACATACTGTATGTAAACCTGTAGAATCTACTCCATTCATTGTTCAAAAAAGCAGAACTGAAGACCTTCCATAATGACATTTCAAGCAGACAACCATTGTACATGTTTGGGTTTTTTTTGTCAATGAGACAATTTGCAATTAGTGAACAAGCTAATGATGAGAAACGTTGTTATGACATGGTTTAAAGTAAATTCTACATGGTCCTTTGTAAGTTATTATTTTCCGACAGAAATATCAAACATTTTCGGAGGTGCAGATGGTACATTGTGAAATAGAGAGGGACAATTGTGGCTGTCTGTCAATACCATTTACATTATACTAAAGCGTATGCATTGTGATGAACTAGACAGACACTAGCTTTTGTTATGGTGCAAAAACTGCAGCTTTTTCTGAAGGACATTTACTTGAACCTACACTTATGAAAAACTCGTCCCACCCAGCACAAACAAGTCTCTCCTCAGACCAAAATCTGAAGCCTCTAAGACTCAACAAGCTGAAAAATGTATATAACCTTTTCTTTGCCCAAGTTTGTGAGAAATGCAAATAAATTGAATTGAAAATTTATAAATGAATGAATATTTATTTTGACACTCCTCATATCAGACACTTTTGTCTAGTTCGATATGTTATATTTTTTGTTTATTAGCTTTATATGTGGAGTTTGCATGTTCTACCTGTGTCGGCCAAGGTTTCCTCTACTACTAAAAAATGGAAGTATAAGCTGTGTTTACTGGGGTGTGAAAAGGGATGAAGGAGAACTCTCAAAATTACCCATTTACAGATTACATGATTGCAAGTCTCGTCGCTGTGATGTTTCCCACGCACTTTTGTTTGTTTTGCCCGTCGTTCACATTAGTTCAAAACAAATGATGTGTCAGATCTTTTCAGAATAGTCAGTGAGTGGCCACATTGGGCAAGTATGCATGTGCAGAAAAACCGGCCCTGCTGCGTCACTACACAAGCATGCATTTCATCTTTCACTTTTATAAGGATTAAACTAAGATAAAAAAAAACAGGCTTATGTAATGACATGGTGACAGTGCGTGCAAACATGTAGGCTATCTGATATTAGAAAGTAACTAGGCCAATCAGAGTCTATGGTTCTGATTTCTACAATGACATAAGTGGGACAAGTTTTATCACAAGACAGCTTTTATTGGTTCATATAAATCAATAAAATACAAAGTGCTTAAAAGTAGGCCTACAGCTGACCATAAGTGGCTAGCCAAACGTATACAAAGAAAAAACAAAAATTAAATTAGTATATTTTAAATGTTATGTTTTATTTTATACATACAGTACTAATTTATTTATTTTTCATAGTTTTCCAGTTAGGTTCCATAGCAAAAGAAAACTACATTCTGTCAACTGGACAAAAGTTTTAACGGTACAGACACTTAGCCACGGAGGAGCTAACCACTAGGAACCAATATACCGTAGTTGATTAGATTACAGTCAGGAATATCAGAAATAGTTGCATAAAACTGCATGATTTGTTTTTGTGTTATTAGAAATATGATCATTATGGTTGTGAAACAGCTGTACAACTGTTTGTTAGAATAACTTTTAGGCATGTGTAGTAAAGTTACTGTAACAATTGGTGACAAGCTAAATTTGATATTAGTCACAATAAAAGCAGGTTCATTCTGCGACCACAGTTCTAAAATGTCAGCAGGTCTTTGGTCAAAGAAAGTTTTAAGTTTGATCTTTGAGTGTTGAGAGCTACAACTAAGTCATGCAGTTCACAGCAATAAGAAAACATGAAACTTTTGATTAATATGACTGTCACTTTAAATATGTTATACTGTGATAAGTACAATTAGTTTGAAGTAAGTACAGCTGTCACTGTCACTCTGTGTCCGTTCGCATAGTCAAACATCAGATGACATAACAACAGAGTGGAAGTGTTTTGACTGGCTTTACACCAGTCACATGAGTCACGGCAGTTTTTGCCCTCCCAGAAACATTAACTACAGACGAGTTCAACAGAGACACTCATTAAGTTATGTTCTTATGAAAACTTGAGTCTGTACTTGTAAAACACGTGAATCTGCGGTGTGCGTTCAGTACATACATTACATAGCGTAACAGAATGACTGAGCAATGCACAGAACAATGCAACCCAAGCATGTTCACAGCCTTCCACTGTACAGTTCAGTTCAGTGCACTTAGTTCCTGTTAGAGACGTGTCTGTGCAGAATGTTTAACAAGTCTGAATCGTTCAAAAATGCTTAAAATAGAGATTATGCAATGATCAGCAATTAGAATTAGAAGCAGTGAATGACAAACATTTATGACAACACTGGTCAGTTATGAGTTTTCTCTTGCAAACTCAATAAGACGTAAAAGGCTGCTACCATCTTATATAAAATGTATCAAAGTAGGAGAACTGTAGTAGAAAAGCAGGTAAACAATGAGAACACTGCAGCTACACTGACATTTATCACTAATACAGACTTTGTGATCACATACAGTTGAACCATGGAGGTATATAAGTGATTATCTTTTTCTATTTCTTTTTGAATAACGTGTATAACAATTAGAGTGTTGAGAAAATTGTGAGAAGAGAAAAAATGTTCAATATCTCATGTTTGCCAGCAAGCTAGCCTTTTGCCATCAAAGCAACAATTAACTACTGGACGTGGCAAAATGGCAACTTGCGTCTGAAACTATGAGGCAGAAATTGGCATAGGCTTGTGCTGCCCATAGTTCTGCTAATTTTGAGGGCAATTTTCAGGATATAAAGCTTGAGAAAGAATTTGAAGTCCATAGCAACATTTTCTGTTGAATCTGCCACAATGCAGATGTCTTGACCTAGGCTGTAATTACTGGGTCTATCTACATAAAACAAAATCACACAAAAGCCTTTTTTTCCAGATTAGGAAACACTACAATTGAGTCTTAAAAAGTTGTGATAATGTTCATTAGTTGAAAGGATTAACCGCAAGTTCAATGTGACAAATTTGTAGACGCAGTTACTGACAATGGTTAATATTTAAGTAAGCCTTAATTTATATGTCATTTTCAGTTTGGCTATTTCTTTCCTTAGCAAAAAAAAAATCTTACAGTTATAGTACAGGCTATAGACCTTTGCTTCATCTTAAATCATAAATGATTCAAAATGTCATGAGAAAAATACATATATAGATAAATAAAAAAACAATAAAGTGCCCAACATTTAATACAAATATAACATGCTACTATTTGCTACTCATCTTCAGCGCTCTGTAATGTTGAGCTTCCTTCATGTGTTTTCTTCAGTCTTTGCTAAAGTCCAGTCTATTCTTCTTGGTTTTGTCCGAGCACAATAAAAGTGCTTTTCAACAAACAGTTGCTCTGAGTGAGTCTTCGAAAAAGGGGACATGGTTGTAGGGGAGCAGAGGAGTTCGCTCCCCTAAGACGGCTTCTCTGAAGTTTGATCTTCTCCATCCATAAACCAAGGAATTCAGAAAGCCTTGTAATGAGACTGTACTAGCCTGCAATGCAAGACAATGCAATATTACATAACAGATGAGATATGTATGTTCTCTGTAATAGGCTCAATGTGGCTCAAAGCTAAATACCTTTTTAAACTAAATTGTAAGAAATAAAATTTAAAAAAGATATATATGTATAAAAAATAACAGAATTGATTATTTCGGCTAGATAGAAAAAACAACAAGTATTTAGCAGCAGCAATAGCAATGCTAATTTTTGCTATTACTTTTATTAGTACTTGCACTAACAATTATTAGTGCTAGTGCTAGTCACAAGACCCACTTCCCATTATTATATTATTTTATAATAATTACTATTATTAATTATTTAGGTACGGTACTGAAGTACGGTCGTTTTAAGCTACAAAACATGAAGTATGTCCAACTACTTCCTTGAGATCACAAATTCTTCAGAACACCAATAATATCCACATGCACTCATTTTGGTTGCAATAATGGTCTAAAAATATCTTTTTGTAGACAACAAAGTAACAGCACAGCCAATCACAACGCAGCTCTGGCTCTCTCTGACAGATAAAATACTTTATAATTCAATTTAGATTATGCATAACGATCTGTACTGCATTTATAATGTTATAACATTAACTCATTTGCAACTAAAAAAGTTAGGTATACCAGCTTTAAAGTTGGGCTAACTAACTTTTTTAGTCGTAAAGTAGTGCATTTTGTGTTTTCCACTGATAATTACGTTTTACATGCAGCACTTTGTAAAAAAATTTGACCTTTTTTTTTTTTTTTTACAAAGACTACTGTCTGAAATGATTAATAAAAAATGTTTTTTCTTTTCTGGAACCGAATGAAGCTCTCTGATTGGCTGTGCTTGGGTGCTTCTCTCCAAAACATACACAAACATAGAGAGTATTTTGTTCTTACCTGTATGATGTAAAGTGGATAAAGGTTGGACTGCTGAATTGGTGTCCAAACAAGCACAAAGAGAAGCAAAGCTGCAGGGACAGAGGGCTGCATTAGTTTTACTGCTGAAGCTGAAATAGTAGTAACAGTAGAAGTAATGTTGGTTTGTAGAGTACCTGGACCCCAGCAAAAGATGATGACCATCAGCCTTTTACAGGGTGTGCATTTTTCTTGTTTAAACCTCTTCCAGGACTGTCCGTCTCCCTCCACAGGGAAAAGGCCCAGCTGCTGCTGCTGTTGGCCCTGCTGCCACTTGACACCTTTTTGTAAATGACCTGCAGGAACATCATCAGATGTTCGGGATCAAATACAATTTTCAGGTAATTCACGTTCCTCTATTTTTTGTCACTATATTGCTGCTTATTTTTAGCTCATAATATAAAGTACAGAATAGTATATTTATTGTTAACATTTTTTCACATTTATGAACATTTTGTCATTTTGCATATTGCAACAACAAGTAAAATTGAAAAAATTGAGGTTGAAGTTGGCTGTTATTGTATTTTGGGGAATGAAGGTTCTACATCTTGCAAAAGTAGCTACATAGTTGGAATTTCATATGAATTAATTAATATTACTGTAATACTAAATCTTTAGATGATCAGTGAAGCAAATGCAGTAAACAAAGCAAGTGCATTGTTCAGTATATTACTTACAGTGCAGGACAATAAAACTGCAAACAAGATAAAAAACAGGACATAATAGACTGGTGATTGAGGCCTTGTGTCCTGGAAAAACAACACATTATTAGAACAATATTATAAACAAATGTGAGCAAAAGTAAGACAGTCAATTAAACATACGATACGTGGGCAGCCGTCATTGGGAACATGCAGGAACAAAATACAACTGCAAGAGAACAAATATTAATAATAAAAAGACATTTTCATTGAAATTTGTAAAATTTTGTGAGTAGAATAATAATCACCTATTACAAATGTCAGGTTTAAGTTTAGAGTTAGGGTCACTTTTTTTGCTGTTAGCTAGGTTCTTCATTGAGGTGATGATCCCAGCATAGATCAGGTACATCACAATGGCGAATGACCTAAGAAAATCAAAAAACAACTGGCTTTTAGTAAAAGCATTATGCACAAATAAATAAACAAAATTAGGGTCAGTCCGACTGTAATGATATGAATGAAAACTTACCACAACAGCACAGAATAGAATATTTCTGGGGTGTTTTCTCTCTAGGAGAACAAATTCAACATATGATTAAATGAACAAACTGTTACATAAAGAATGGGTTTTATGTTGAGTCAATGGCTCACCTGCACGTCCTCACTGTCTGACGGTCGTGTCCTCCAGCCCAGAAACACGTTCTTGGACTTGAGAGCATAGATGATCACCAGCACGAACGAGAGGACATAAAACACCTGCAAGACAACAAAATAACAAGTTTAATTCTAGTTCAACTGATGTTTGGTCCTATTTAGTCTGTCACGTGGAACTTGGCCTTACATTGCTCCAACACAGATACTTCTCAATCAGAAAATTAAATCAAAAATCTAATCTGATTTCTCTCTTTTGAGTATAAAGACAAGGAGTTTAAAAGGATTTTATTATGTAGAGCTAGAATGTAGTTTTGCTGTGTGAACATCAATGATGTACTTTGGTTTATTTTCATTGATTCCTTAATGTCTGTTCTTCTGTTGACAAGTCACCATTGCTCCATCCATTACAGTATCTTACCCACTATTACACACTAATTGCTTGGACTTACTTCAATCTGCTTTTTTCTTTCTTTTTTTTAATGGGATTTGGCAGTAACTTTTGTCTCTTTTGTTTAGCTAATTATTGTCATTTCAAATGTCTAAAATACAACATCATTCATAGAAATCATAACGATAATGACACAAAACAGATTTGTTTCATTAGTATAGGCCAAAGTCTTACTTGCATATCAAATGTGAAAAATAAATAAAACTAAAGTGTAATATAATATTCTATACAAAAATAAAATATTTGGTACAAGCTGAATAATTGTCAAACGTGACTTGAAGATAAACAAGTGCTGATGTACACACCTCGGTCACTCCCTTCAGATACTACACATGCATAGAATGCACTGCTATATGTTCCTATACTCTCTGAAGCACTGTTATCAAGTATTGTCCCACCTCGTCAGGCAGGTCTGCTCAGATAATTCAGACATAGTGTATAGCACCTCCACATACACGTGCACATGAGCCCTGCCCTGCCATAAAGAACACATGCTTTTGTTCACTTACAAGATCCTAATCATTGTACATTTAGTTCATTGTAAGCATCCATACGGCGCTAAAATAAATTTAACAGTCAACTCACTTGACGTTCAAAACTCAAAAAATAATATATGTATCTAGTTGCAATACTTGTAGATTTAGTATTGATTAATATCAGATTTTTTATACATATAATTACTATTACTATATATAATATATTTAAATATTTTTTTTTTATTTAACCTTTATTTAACCAGGAAAGTCCCATTGAGATTCGGATAAATAATATATTATATTATTGGGATTAGGGTTAGGTAAAACTGAAATTTTCTGAGCACTCAATCCTCCTCAAATCCAGAAATCAATCTAAAGTTGTATTAACTTTGACAAAATAATAATTAGATTAGTTAGATTGTAGCCCACATTTTAGTTTTCTTGTTTGTTTGTTTTTTTATTTGTATTATTATAATTATTACAGTCATTTTTAAACAATGACTTGACTTATTTATCTGTTTAAAGATTTGAACATGACCAGAATAAAGCATTTTAGAGAATTGTCAAATATTGAAATAATACAAATGTAGACTTGCATAGTTCCATATCTGTGTCAGGAATTCAATCGTTCCATGAATGACATTGTGTAACACCATCTGCTGGGCTGCTTAGTCTAGTGAGTGTCTCTCATTAACATTGAAATTCATTTATTTTTACAGATGCGCTGTTTTTGAAAAAAATATTCCTAGCAACTTTATTTCCACCGTGTTAAGCTTATAAACAATACATTTCAGAACTAGAATAAAGTTTGCACATCATGGTAATGGTAGCAAAAAACAGCATATTGACTCTTCACTGCTGACTATTGGTGGCTTCAAGAGTCTTTAGCTCCTGTGTGATAGAATCAAGTCTGATGGTCACAAGTTGTGTCTTGTCCCACTATTTTTTGTGCAGCGAAACAGTTTCAGATTACAGCTGGAGCTTCGACGCCTGACCCTAGACCCACTCTCATCTTTTCTTGACCTATGCGACCACCTTCTCCTGAGCCTATTTCATTCTGACTACAGACTTAGACTCAATCTGCAAATGGAAGCACCTCAGTCTTTTAGATTTCTCCCGATTCTTTTCATTTCCACAGAGACAAACAAGAAGTGAACTCAGTAAACTTACATGATGCATTTTTAAGTATATCTAAAGACATAATTAAGGCACTGTTACATTAGAAAATGTCAGAGTCATAATCCAGTCACAGACACAGCATGTGACACAGCAATTTTTTATGGCTTCACATCATCACAACATCAGGTGCACGCCAGGTTATACAACAATTTAATCATTAGCATAAAAATGCCTGTGGGAAATACCAGAGGGGAGGGTTTGGCCCCATTGTCCTTTTCCTAAGAGCTGCTTTTCTTATAAGAATTTCATTTTTGAAGTCAATGATTAACAAAGAAGTGACAGAACAGAAATGTAGCTTTTCTCAACATTCAAATGACAAACCTATCTGGCAGCATTTAGGAAGTTTAAAATTTGTAAAATCAGTACAAATGTGATAGTATTTAAAATTTAAATTCATTCCATCTTACTAAAAATAGTCATGTTTTAATGAGCACATTTTACGCATTAGATGTGAGATATTTTGGGGCTGATATTTAGATTATTTTTGTATATCTGCCTCAATTTAGGCTGATATCTGATCCGTCAGTTGTTTTTCTCTATGGGAAACCACATAAAGGTTGTTGCATTGTTAATTAAATTCATAAAAAATGGAAAAGGTGCACACATAATGTGTGATGAGAGGCAGAACAGTTAAAAGTGACATCTTACCAGAGCCAGGGGCAGGCCGTAGAAACAGAGGTCACAGTTATATTTGGCCGGGATGATGTTGGAGATGGTGATGGACAGAAGCACGAGTGAGGCCAGGAAGTCAGCCAGAGCCAGCTGGACCAGGACCTGCCTCTGCAACAGGAGCTTATTATTAGCACTACCGATTTTATTATCAACACTACCAATACAGAGAGAGTGGTGCTATATTACTATTCTTATTTTTATTTTATATTATACATATTTATTATGTTGATCCCTAGTTGTGGGAAAAATAGTGAAATAGTTGCAGATGTTTTATGCATAATACTCAAATATTATATATATGCTATCTGTACTAAAAGTTATAATTTTCAAATACTATAAAATGTTCTTTCTTTCTTTGTTTTTGTTTATTTATTTTCCAAAAAGAAAAAGTTCTTCTGCAGTGGTGACTGAGAAATTTACAAATATAAATAAACAAAAAGCTGTTACAATTTTGGGGTAAACAGATTATTTGTGCCTATTATTATTTTGTTTCTCATTATAAAATGTGAAGTTCACCATGTTTTATATAATAAAACCTTTACATAATTCACGGAAGTAAAGCCTGTATTAGTTCTACCCTGAGGCAGACTTCTCTTAAACCGCATTATTGTGTCTCAGGACGAAGAAATAATAATAAGGTACTTTTCTGGCAGCACTGGAGCATGCAGTTACATAAAAGAGGACTCACCTGTTTATGGAGATTCCTCCAGTTGAATAATGAAACTACTAAGACAGAAAAACTCCCAATGACACTGCAGATCAAACAGATATTATATAATCAGGTTAGCAGGTCACAAACCATTGGTAAAAGAGAAACTTACAGTAAAATGAATAAATAAATAAATTGATTTCTAATGTTGCTTTTTACTTTTTTTTATATGCAAGGGTAAGTTAAGTGTTTTGCTCAAAGACACAAAACACAGCATGCAATGGTGAGAGTATTTTACCCCCCAAAAAGTACAATCATATAAAAAATCTACTTCATACAATGAGATCAGCATTTTCCATTCTGACATTTTTAAGGATCTAGACAATTCTAATAATTCTGTAAATTCTGCAAAATAAACAAAACAATATGTGAACAATAATAAAATAATATGACCATTTACCTGAAGATAAGAAATGAGATATATACGTAAGTGATGACAATAATCTGAAAGAAAAAGATTTTGTTATTTCTCTAATTGACTGGTTTCATGTGAGCTTTAAAATAAATAAGATCAAACCTACATTGTCGCGTGTCAGGGTGGAATGAATTTCAGAATCAGAACGATTCTCAGCCATGGCCGTAGTTACATCCACCATGCTTAGATACGCCAGTTCATCAGTCACGTCTGAGAAGCGCGCATACGTCCACCTGTCGGAGCTACGTACGCCTCACCTGTCCTAACAGCACACCTGCCGCGCGCTCTTAACCTGGCCACAGTCACGTGCACAGTAGTATTTCCCGCCTCCACCTCTGAAGACAATCCAAAAAAAAAAAGTCTGCCTGCAGTTGTCTGTACTACAACTTGATTGTTTTGAAATGTTTGTGATTTTTGAGTGAAATTATCATGGTAGGCTATGCAGTATGCTTAGTAGTAGCTGTAGGCCTAGTAGTAGCAGTGTTTGTTGTTGTTCTATTTCTTTGTTATAATCCATAGTGTGTAAGAAAAAAAGAAAATACCAGCGACACACCGACCGTTTACTACTGTACAGTGACATCTAGCGATAACAGTATATAACTGAGACACCACTGACTGACTGGTGTTAAATAATCATTAAACCTGCAAAATGTGTCTTTTTTTCCCTCATAAATGTATATAGCCAGCATAAACAAATACACCAAGAAAGGGTTAAGAAATATTCAGGCAACATTGCTCGGAGGTTTTCTTATTTAAAATATAACATTTGTTTAAAAGGAACTCTCGTTTGATATGCAAATGATCTACTCAGTTTTGCACTTTTTAATAGTAAGCCAGTTGTCCTGATTTAGGTCAGTAGTTTACTGCATGTTTACAATGAACAAAATGAGAAGATTTTAATCGTATCTAACATTATTTAGAAATGTTTTTTTTTCTTTTTGAGAAACAAAAACAACAATTTTGAAGGTCAACAAATCATTCAAACTTATTGCAGTATTAACACAACTGGCCAGATCAAATTGCCAAGGATTATTCCCCCCATGTATTATTATTATTATTATTATTATTATTATTATTATTATTATTATTATTATTATTATTATTATTATTATTATTATTTTTTTTTTTTTTTATTATTATTAATTAATTAATTATTAATTTATTTATTTATTTATTTTTCAGCCAGTAGATGGAACTTTTAATTCAGTTCCTAACACATGGCTGTCAAGTCTGCTTTAGTATATTTATTTATTTTTTACTCCCTAAAATTTGCCAATGTTAATATTAAGCATTTAGCAATGCACAGAATACATCACAATATTGATTTTGAATACAAATAAAATAAAGACACTACCTATTTTAATGCGTCTTTATATTCGTTTCACATTACATGACCAACAGAAGAAATTGTAAGGATAAAAAAGAGCAAGAGCCAAAAATTGTTGCTTCTCTGTTCAAAGCGTTGTCAATAAAGTTATTCAAAGCGATGACGTCGGCAGTTCCACGTTGGCTCCGGTTGGCCCGGACGTGGCACTTTACCGTCGGCTACAGCTGTGCGAGCGCCGAGCCGCTGCTTTTGTTCTCGGTCAAAACCAGCAAAAAACCCTGTGTATTCTGCGGATCTGACCTTTCACCATGGGGCTAACCATATCCAATTTGTTCACCAGGCTTTTCGGCAAAAAACAGATGAGGATTTTAATGGGTGAGTGAGAAAAGGCAATGAGAGCAGAGTTAGCTTCCTGAAGAGGAGCTACTTCAAGCTATTGTCACGATTTAGCCCGTATCAAAATCTGGAAAAGTCAGTAAAAATATAAAATGTGGCTGTTTTCTAACAATTATTTTACTGAATGTTTGAATCGGTTGGACCAGTTCAGTTTTGGCTGCTATGATTGTATTTTATAGCTGCTTTCCCTTTCAATCATGCTAACCTTAAGCAAAACTAGGCTATGAAATATATATATATTTTTCTTTCCCACACGGTTTTACACTATTACTGGTCTTGCTTGGTTTGTTCGAGTTGCTATGTGTCTACCTTGTTGAATGTGTTCTCTTTTAAACGTGTTCTGATTCTGAAAGGGATCTGTTATGCAATATTGCTGCAATCTCCTCTACTATGAGACACTTCCTTAATGTTCCAGTATCTTGTAATGAATTCCGTATTGTACATGTGTTGACTTTGAAGTTTAGTAGTATATCTTTTCTCTCAGTTTACTAAGAGTTAGAGACGATGAATTGACAACTATAAACACTGTGTTAAAGATGCGGCCTTTGGAAATTGGATTGACCCTCAACATTGAAAACACTAGGCCATTGTTGATTATGTTATTACCTACTTAGACTGCATTCAATTTGCGTAGCCGTAGAAGAATACTAGATTTGGGTGTGGAGACTGGTACAACAAATAACATCACTTTGTTTACCTACATTTTCAGTTGATGTTTTAATATTTATTTATAATTTTTTACAGTTGGTCTGGATGCAGCTGGGAAAACCACTATTTTGTATAAGCTGAAGCTGGGTGAAATCGTAACAACAATCCCCACAATTGGTAAGGAATGACTGCTAATGTGTTGATCTGTCTTAATATTTACATATTGTTCAGTAATTAAAAAAACAATCCAGTATATTTTGGGAATCGTCCTCATGTGTAAAAACATCTGTATATATTATAATTAATATTTTGATTATTGATTTATGTAAATATTCTGTAGTACGACTAGTAGATAAGATTTGGCTGTAGATTGTCTAATAAGTAACATGTTCAAGTCATAGTTCATTCTACAAATCAAGGACTGCCCATGAAAATATTTTTTTAAAGCATCTTATGATGGAGTAAATGCATAGTTCTTCTGTGGTTTTGTCAATACTACAAGACACAAGCATAATTAATCGATTTTATATTATTTTATGTTTGCTTGTACATATTAATGTTTTGTATCTTTCAGGTTTTAATGTGGAGACCGTAGAATACAAAAACATCAGCTTCACAGTGTGGGATGTGGGCGGTCAGGACAAGATCAGACCTCTTTGGAGGCACTACTTCCAGAATACACAGGTAAAAACATCTAACGCCAAAGTGGCAAGCTGCTAATTAATGCAAATGCTTTTAGTTTGGAAAATTTGCATAGGCTGAGGGCAAACACTGACTCACGTGTTAGTTGGATGAGTCAGATAACATGCATTATATTACGGTTGCTGTTTCTTGTTAGTCTTTAACTACAGTAAAGATACGGTGTACAGTGATGTACACTGCAAAAAGGACACGCTTTACATTACATAAATGTACATTTACTAGGGCTGGGCGACATGGCTAAAAATTGAAATCTTGATATATATATTTTTTTAACACTCTGGAGGGGGGTTACAATTTTAATAGATTATAATCGAAGTCATCAATGACAGATGCTTTTTAAGCTCATAATATTTTAAAGCATCTTAAAGGAGTATGAAGCATGATCCAATGAGTTTAACTTGTTTTAGTTTATATTAAAACGATTTATGACTGTTTTGCATTTGCATCTATTAGGCCCTATTAAAATGATCATCATTTTTTCTTTTTTTTATATGTAATAGTTTTAAGTCCATCACTCACTCCTGTCACTCAAACTGCGTCGCTATAGTTACTTTATGGATCTATTATTCTATCCAGTTACTCACACACTGAGGGGAAAGGGGAGGGTCTTGCTGTTTTGGGGAGAGGAGACTGGAGGAGACACTGGAGTGGACTGCCAAACTTTAACTTTATGGGAGAAAACCTTACAAAAACCACATCTAAGCAGCTCTCGTAGCACATTAAAAGCCAATCAAAAAGACGCTAGATTGTGCACCTTACTTTTCCAGAAAATCTTTGTGAGATTGAGCGCTGCACCGCATTGACCCGGAAAACTACAAACTGTAAATTTATACAGATTAAGCTGTATGAACCTTATCCAAGACGCTTTTAGCAGCTGTACGTGATAAAGAGTCTAACTAAACAGGTGCTATGTTTCTATTTGTCTGTACTTTGTCTTTGTAAGAGTCGCGACGTAGAGTTTGCAAAGCCGCTGGAGTTGTCCACTCAAGTAGCCTGGGTTGGTCACAATGCACTGACCTCGATTTTATAATTTGGCTTTTTTTTCAGATCGCTGATTTTTAAAGACCCAAATTAATTCAATTTATCGCCCAACCTTAATTGGTACTGTAAATCTTATGGTAGCGTTACTTCAAAATCAAAGAACTAATCACCACAAGTAACTACTTGTCTAATCTTAATCTTAGCAAATTTAATGATATAAATGTACTCATGTCTGAACCAGAAATCATTGTCTTTGAGACTCAATCAGGGTTAAACAAAACAAACTAGGAAAAGTATGAAATCTTCCCAACTGGTGAGGTTATCTTGAGAATCTTCAACAAACAGTGTCAACTCTATTTAGACAACTGACATAGGAAGGCTTATCTGCATGCGCTCCATTTTTTCACATTAAGGCAAAACTGGTCCTAAACATGTTTTATAATTTAATTCAATCCACTTGTATTCACAAACACGAAATGGCACTTTCTTACACATTCATAATGTAATTGTGTTTTCTGTTTAATTTTGACTGAACTTTATGATTATGTGCTTCCAGGGTCTGATCTTTGTAGTGGACAGTAACGACAGAGAGAGAATTGCAGAGTCAAGAGATGAGCTAGCGAAGATGGTATGTATTTCCTTATTCCTTATATATTAAGTGTATTCTAAATTAGTTCTCAAACTTTTCATACCAAGTACCACGGAATATAATATTTGGTTCTCCAAGTACCACCAGAACCAAACTCTGATTATATTGGACTCAAAATGGTTTACATTGAGACGGTCAGATTTAAAACACTGCCTTATCTGTAAACCACAGATAAGGCAGTTCTAAAGGATGCTTCGAACATGAATAAAGTGCTCTAAAAAATTGATTCCTTCTAATACCACCAGAGGCAACCAAAGTACCATGTACACATACCACAGTTTGAGAAACGCTGTTATAAATGAATCATGTGCATTCAATGTTCCAAAACACCAGTTTCTCTTCAGAACTTCCCTTTGACCCTTGTTTATCGCAGTAAGAGTAAAAGGATAGTGCAATCACTAACATTTACCTAATTGTCTACTAGTGAGAAAAATTGTCAATTGCATTTAGCCATGCAAACGCTGAAATTATATGAAAGTCTCAGGTTAAGATTGTTCTAACACATACAACTTTAACTATAGACTGTGTAGTGCATAGAACATTTATGATTAGCAAAGTATAATTACAATTATTTGTAATTTTTTTTCTTCTTATCTGAACTACTTAGCGATCTTTAGCTCAGGACGTCAAGGAAGTACTGCTGTAGTCATTGTGTAAAAATGTAGTAATTGTTTTAAAATATATTATTATTATTATTATTATTAATTATTATTATTATTATTATTATTTTAAGAAATTCAAATTGCATCAAGTTATGAGCTTAAGTTTTGCTTAATATAAAAATTAAGTTGGAATTTTAAAGTAATTACACTGCTATGAGCTGGCTTGTGCCAAATATTGAGACAACAACAAAAAAGTGCATATGACAGGTTTCCATTTTAATTTAATTTAGCAGACGAACACTAGTTTACATATAAATGATGAATCAAGAACAAGTTTGCAAAGAAAAGCTTGAACAACAACAACAAACAGGAAGTAAAGGAGAGTTTTAAACTGATGACATCCCACTAGGGAGACAAAGACATTTGACGTTTTTTCACAATGAACATATTTGAATGACCCTATAAACTTAAATTTGACAAATTGAGCATGTTGTTAAATTTTTATGTCTCAAGAAGTAAAAACCTGTTACATTGGAAGAGATTTGGCCCAATTTAGTACATGGTCGCTAAGCAACTACCTAGTGTGATGTCGTCATCTGTGAACAGGAAGTCAATTACGATAACTGAAAAGAATCGCTAAACTGCGATGAAATTTGAATAAATGTTTAGTGAAATCTTAAATATAATGATCTTAACTTTGTTTTAGTGAAATGAGTATAGTTCAACCTGTCACAGGCTCAGACTGCATCAGTCCATCTATGGTGCTGTCACCACAGGCTTTCTAATTCTTTAAAAGTACAAGTCACAAAACTGGAGCAGGACCGAGTGCAGCCTGAGCTCAGTGTAACATCGGAAAGTTTTTGAGCCACTGTATTTGATGGCATACTTAACACCACCATTTAGTTTGTATTTATATAAGCTGCATTTTAGTAACTTGACTTAGAAGATCATTATTGTAGGTGTTGGAGAAAGGACAGTATTCAGTTTCCTACAGACACCAGTACAGTAGAATCAAATTTACCTATGCTCACACTGCTCTATAAAGAATCCTGTAATCTTTAACTTAACTCACTTTCATTTTGAAAAATCATGTGATTACTTTGCTCATGTTAGACAAGTTTTGTTTTATTGTCATAAATTTATGTCTTTGTTTTTTACTTGTGTGGCAAAACAATTCTTTCTATTTTGAGGTCAAATTAACCATTCTGCTAAACCACACCTACACAGTTATGAGATGTGGTTTACACGTTCTCTACATTAGTATTGTCATCTACTTTAAAAGGCTCAAAAGAGGATGTGGACTGCCATTGGTAATAATGGTTTAGTTGAGGCAGATTACTGGGTCAGAAATAATAGATACACATACTATTTTCATTCCTTTGGATTCAATACAGATGTACGGCAACAATGACAAACATTCAAATCTCACATATTTAAATGAAACAAAATTGATATAAAGTTAATTTCACTTCATCATGTACACTTTTACAAACTGATGAGAATAAAACGGACTACAGTGTACTTAGAAGAGCCTGTTTTTTGGATTGATGCTCCCCATTTTTCATTTTGAGTTTGCAATCTAGGTATGGCTCTATATTTACAAAAGAAATACATTTTATTTTGGATTTTTCCAATTTTTGTAAACAGAAGGTCTGCATTCTAAAGGCTAGGTCCATCTGACACCGTTTTCACTCATATTAACTCAACCACTTAAATTTGTATTGTACATGCAACTGGCTGTTAGCAATCTGTGTTTGACCATTTGGACTAGCTTTTAGTTTTTAATTACTTTCACTACACCAGTGTGCATCAGCTTCCAGTGTTTTTCCAAAAGACCAATGAGTGTGGGCATGTTAGTTTCATTTGAAGCTCGTTGTCAGCCTTGGACATGAATGAGGAGTAGTGCATGTGAACAGAACTGATTCAAATATGTAGTAATGAAGACAAATGTAGTGTACTACACAAAACATAATTAAAAACATAGTACATAATGCCTTTAAATACCGTTTATCTTCATGCTTTAATGCAATCTTAAAATCTTTTGATAGTTAAGATTCTAAGTTGGCGATGCACATATTTTTTTTATTTATTTTTTGTATTGTAGCTTCAAGAGGATGAATTAAAAGAGGCTGCCTTACTGGTGTTTGCCAACAAGCAGGATCTGCCTAACGCTCTATCGGTCAGTGAACTCAGAGACAAGCTCGGCCTTGACACCCTCCGCAACAAACCTGTAAGTATTCGGAAAAGTAACATCTTCCGAGCGCAAAGCTGGACTGTATTCACTGTGCATTTTGTCTCACGTAGTGGCACATCGAGTCCACCTGCGCTACCCAAGGCACCGGTCTTTATGAAGGACTAGACTGGCTATCCAATGAATAGCCAAGAATTAACGCAAGAAACGCGGAGTATACAAAAACCACATGAACTCCAAGAGGACGGCAAACGGGACATCTACTCACCCGGACACTTCTAACCACCGCCGGGCTCATGCAGTCCAAACAGAACATTTTAACATCTCATTCTTTCTCTCCTTTAGCCCCTTTAATGTAAACAAAACTAATACTTTTCAGAATGAAGGCAAAACTGGAGTGGAATGGCATAATGTTATTTAATTAACAAACTGTCATGAACCTCAGAAAAAAATACAAAAATCAGAGTTGTTTTGTCAAATGTAAACCACTCAGATACATGTGAGTGAGCACATTTACTTTGTGTATTATATGAAGCTCCAATAAAATTTTGACTATAGATATTAGTGACAAAACTTAACGATCTTTAGCGTTTTGATCTGATGTCAGTGAATTATTGTAAATGTGTTATGCTTTGCCTCCAGTCGCCTCCTTTCTGATGAATTTTAAAGGGTCTATTCTGAGTGCTCTTGTCATGTCTCTGAGATTCTGGTTCCTTTTTCTTTTTATTTCCAAACTTGTGAATTAAATGTTGTTGTTTTTTTTCTCTGATATTAACTGAAAGTAGGATTTTTCCATCATTTCAGACTGTGTACGGTTATTTCTTTTGCTTATGTCAAGGTTCACTTGGCAGCAGACCACAAGGTAACAAGTTGGTGTGCATTTTGGTTGCACCTGTAAGACGACATTTTCTAGTTTAAACACTTTATTTTATGTAAATCACCAAATTCTATACTGAACAAATTTGTATGTTTAAATGCATGAGGCCATGGACCAGTGTTTTGGCAGTTTGACTCAAATGGATTTTGTTTTAGCTCATGCATACTTTGTTTCACTTTTCTTTAATCGTCAAGGGATAGCCCAGTATTTTGTAAGTTGTGTCTGTTACTTAAGGATTGTAAAGTTCTGTCTACCTTGTGGGCACCTCTGGTTCTTCTACTCTGAAGTTTGTCTTGTCAAGTGTCTTATGCAGTGAATCTGATCTGTCTAAAATAGAACCACTTTGTCAACATACTGGACTATCCCTTTTCCAGGACCTTAAAATAGCATGTTTTGTGTTGTGTAATATTTAATAACATTTTAATAACTGTATGCGTCTTCACATACAACCATGTCGGCCCATTCCAAATTATGCTTGCAAAGAGTCAGCATTTAAATATTATTTTACGAAATATCTTTGAATAAAAATGTTTAAACTGACTGTCTTCTGCTTTTGATAAAAATAGTACAGAAACTGAATTCCTTTTTCCAAAAGCCCATAGACATGTTCTCATGTTTTTCTATTAATGACTGCTTGGTAAATACTCTCATGTTATTACAGCAATATAGAATTTGACAAATAATAGTCAACAATGGCATGAAGTAGAACTGATTCTAAAACCAAATCCTTCCATCTGTGTCAGCAAAAAGGCAAATACAATTTACACACAGCTGACATATTTCTGATTTGACAATAATTAAGGTGTTGTCAGGTTTTACATTAAGTTATTTACATACATCTTGGTCCTTGTTTACAATATTGTTTGCTAGGAAACAACTGGAATTAACTTTACATATGTCATATTTTTTTGGCCAAAATACAATTAACAAATGTCACTAAAATTGCCCCATTGGGTAGAAAAAGGCAGAAAATTTAGTAAAATTTAAATTTGCTCACTATCTTTCTCTGTTATGTGCTCTTTCAAGCAGCTTGTTATAATTTTGTTTCCTCATCTAAAAGATATCCAGAGTTGTGTATTGCTACATTCACACGTTAACACACCAATTCTTCATTTTTAGTCTGTGTTCTGCTCTTCAACTGAAAACACTCTGTTCCACCTTGTAGTGTATTTAAGTGTAAACACAGAAAGTGCTTAACTGTGTTTTTATAGCTTAACAAGAATGATTGCAATATATTCAGACTAAACTATCTGTAATTAACAACCATTCATGAATCACAATGTCGACAGAGCATTGTGGATGTTGACATGTTTAAAAAGCACTTGAAAATTTGTGAATGAAACTACACACAACTTTGGGTAGTTTTGTTTGGAACAACATTAAACATTTAAGGTAAATACAATGCTTGGTTCTTTGAACCAGTAAACAATGAAGCGTGTGATAATTAGAACAGCTCTTTATTGTTTGTAAGTGAAGTATAAGCACTATATAATTGGCTTGGTGTGAGTGAGGTGTAAATGTGCTAATCAGGATTAAGAGGCTGGGTCATACTACAGATCTGTGCTGCAGACCTACAGACCTCCGCTGTTTGTAGAAACCTTACATTAGCTATATAAAGTGGACCTATGGAATCTGGAACTGACTCAACCACAAGGTAGGCTATTCCATGCTCTGGAAATATCAATTCATACTTATAGCTGATAAACAAGCTGCTACACAATGCTGTGGATATGGTGACATTTTTATTATTTAAAATTTTGCCAACTGCTTTTTGATAAAAAATAAACTTGAGTAAAAGCATTATTTTGTATTTTAGATATCTTTAAATGTGGCTTTACCTTGAGCAGGCTTTCATGG
Source organism: Mugilogobius chulae (assembly GCA_038363315.1). Lineage (NCBI taxonomy): Eukaryota > Metazoa > Chordata > Actinopteri > Gobiiformes > Gobiidae > Mugilogobius > Mugilogobius chulae. The sequence continues at coordinate 18,928,765 of CM076411.1, read as the reverse complement.
CCACACAATGGACCTTATTTTGACCTGGAGGCTCGGCTTGTTAGGCAATTCAAACCTCATAAGTCAATTTGCCTCAATTGTTATTCTACTATGTTCTACTTGTTCTTGTGTTTTAGTATTTGAAACTAAAGCCCAGCAGAAGGATGCCTTCCCTGACCCCGCCCGTCCCAGTGCCGAGGCCGTCCTACTCTCAGGCGCGGGAGAACCTGGTGCGGGCCATTCCTCCCAGGCTGCTGTGTCTGCTGGCCTGTGGGGGGGTGGACTGTCGCTATGAGGGGCCCGAGTGCTGGAAGGCTAACCAGCAGGCTATCCGAGGACTCTACTCCTCCTGGTGACTGTATCAGATGTGTGCTTTACTGGATTAATGGGGATATGTTTATAATGTTGGTGTATCTACCATATAGGGTTACTGATGACATCATGGCAATGGCCCGACCATCTACAAAACTGATTGAGAGATACAACATCATTGAGCAATTCAAGAGGTAAACTAAACTTAGTCGAGCATTCTACGTAAAAACCAAAAACAGCCTAACGTGGTATTATATTCACCAAAAAAAAGTTAAATCACCTGTTGCTGTTGGATTGGAATTCAATAATATAATAATTTATATTGGAATATAAATGTAGGCTTTATATTCATTGGAATATAAAGTCTTATGGCTTGGCTTTTGTTTCATTACATTGACATGACACAATTTACATCCAATAAGTAAACTACTATATAAAAAAAGTTGTGAATATGTTACACTTGGAAAAATGTCCAAATAGTTGATGGAGGGTATTGTTCTCTTGAGCTCAGACTGAACATCCGCTCAATCATAAACATGCAGCAGCCTGGAGAACACGCACACTGTGGACCACCTCTGGACCCCAGCAGTGGATTCACGTACTCGCCTCAGCTCTTTATGGACAACCAGAGTGAGACTGAACAGGTTCTGCCTCATCCATCTGAGATTTTGTTGTGTTTTTCACACTGTTTTCTCCTCCAGTTTACTTTTACAACTTTTGGATGCCAGACTTTGGAGTGTCCTCTCTGGGTAGTATCATCGATGGAGTGAAGGTTTTGGCCTTTGCAGTGAATGAAGGGCGTGTAGCTGTCCACTGCCATGCTGGCCTGGGCAGGACGGGTGAGACTGCTTTTCATATGTTCTTTCCAAAGTCAGTGGTCCACAGCTTCAATTTGAGTTCAAGCGCTTTTTAATTTGGAGGAGTGCAAACTGACATGTGTTAGTCCAACAAGTAAATTTGTCACATGCAAGCTAATTTTCATCTGTAAATTTGTACTTGCAAGTAAGCCAAAAACCATGGCAACACATACTCAGCCTTGAGGTTCAAGTCTTTGTTCCAAATGATCAATCATTAGCAGTATTTTGCTTGTCATGGCAGGAGTGCTGATCGCCTGTTACCTCATCTACACTCTGCGCATCAGTCCCAGTGAGGCGGTGCATTTTGTGCGAGTAAAACGGCCTCGCTCCATTCAGACCCGGGCACAGATTGGCCAAGTGTTTGACTTTGCCCGCCTCCTGGGCACTCAGCTAGTGCAGTACCCCGACCTGAGCCTTCGACACGGGACACCCTTTACCCTGCAGCACTACCTCAACAGACAGGCCATGTTGCTGCACGGACAAGAGGCCCGCATGCTCCGGTACACACCCAAGGTAAAGGAATACAATAACACATTACAAAACTTAATTAGTTCAATACCTAAATCATATTAGTGGCAACAGAAGCATAACAATGGTCTTATGCATATTCATCTCTGTAGTGGACCAGCAGATGATAATCATATTTTGATTTTACAAAGACTAACATTAGTTATTTGTTCAGAATTGTGCACTGTACAAATGTAAAAACTATCAGTTGATCTGTGTGAGACCTGATCCGTCTCCTCAGGTGGTGTATCTGCTGTGCCTGCGTCTCTCCTGCCTGGCTCTGGACCTCCAGGCCCCTCTGGAGGTCCATGCTGAACTGGACAAGCGATCGGGGGTGCGAGCACTGGGCAGAGCAGTGCGGGACACCCTGGTCTCCAAACAGTTCCTGACCCTGGTGCACGCGGGGCAGCTGGGATCTACAGAGGAGACTGGTGTAGGATCTGTGTCCTCCTGGGATGAGCCTCTGGGGTTTCTCCAGAGGAAAAGAGACATTCTGCTGGATAAACGCAGCTATAGCGACTCTGATATCAGCAAAATCACACTGTGCCAGGTTAGCTCTGTGGATGACATCCTAGTGGGAAAAGGCTTGAAAGTTGTCATCTGCATCTGGACAAAGCTCTAGACATCCAGCTGTCATTTTTATTTCATTTCACATCATGCACATCATTTCAATCAATCTGATGATTGGAAATAAAAGTTGAATTATCCCGGTTTTCTAAAACATTGTTCAGATGACAATTTTAAAAGTTTTTCTACAATTTTTCATTTTGGGACAAATGCGAAATTCACAGTATAGATGACATCAAGTCACCTAAAGTCACGGAGAGCTCTGCTCTCTGTTCATGTATTTTGGTTGATGGGTTGTAACTACAGTTAACAAACAAGTTGACAAAAATATTTAAGCTGTGTTCTTTATGAATAGTGCAAACGCTGGCTTTTATCAACCAATGAAGTCAGAGTTTATATTGCTTGGAACTGTAAGCTGCATTGAGTAAAGTAAAACTTGGAAGCGTGATTACAACTTCCCTTGTACCTCAGGACATGGAGCTGAGCCCATACGTCACCGCTGTTGTGAGAGAGGAGACAACCTGTTGTGTCCAGGACCTGAGACCTGCTCAGAAACACAATAAGAAACCATCCACCAATCACTGACAAGAAGCAGTGCCAAAAGGGCCTGACTAAGTTCACATCCACTTCTGAGGTACTTTTATGTTTTGCTTAACCTGACTTACAAGGTTGGTGCCATGCACATGTCAATCTTTTTATTAACACTTAAAACACTTACTACAAGGATTAGAATACATAAAGAATGCCAACACGTAAAACAACAAACAGAGGTTGAGGGCTATCCTGAACAAATGGGGTTTGAGTTTGGTTTTGAACATGGGCAGTGAGCATTATTGACACTAGACATCTGTTCAATCTGTGACATATCCCCCTCTAACATTGCATAAACTTAGTAGGATGCTACTGCTACTATATAGTACCAGCTTAACCATATCATGATGTTATATTTGCATCAAAAACATGCCTGGATTATTGCACATATGAATATTGTATATTCTACACTGCCGCTGTCATTCTGAAGGATTAGAACAGAAACAGCAGATAAAAGTGTTTTTTTTCTGTCCTGACCTCTGCCATTGAATGTCAATAGGCTATTGGTTGAAAAGTGCATTGCAATTACATTGACGAAGACAATGATAGAATCTGAAAAGACATGACCTTGTTCTCCATGTTTCCTCAGATGTACAGGACACCGCAGCACACTGGACCCAGTGCAGTGAGCCGTGCTGTGGCTAAGGCCATGGCAGAACTGGGCCTCCAGGAGAAAGCATTCTGCAGAGGTCCTCTCTGCTGCAGGTCACACAAACATGCTTTAAAACACAAATACTAATCTATGTTTAAGTTGTGTAACAAAAATTACTCAGGATTTTGGGTCGTATCAACTTATTATAATTATGTAATGCTTCTCATGTTAGGTGTAGGGCAAGTTTCTTCCAAAAAAATAAAGTGGATTCTAATGTGATACTTCTCTCAAAGCCCCACCCACCATCTAAGATTATGACATCATCATATTGTTGAATGTGAAAGCAACTTGAATGTGTTTTCCCATTCTATAACACTGTTTTTGCCATGAAATATCTAAAGATTCACACAATTCACTCTGGTGATTTCTTTTGTGACTCGACCTATTCACATTTTGCATTACAATGCAAAAACAAAACAAAACTATAAAAGAAACATTATTTTATCTGTATATAAAACTTATGGCCATGGAATGTTGTGATGTCAAATCAACAGTACCTTTTGGCTGCTTACAAATGTCAAAACAATATGGTAAACAAATGATTTGATTGTCTCCTTTCAGTACATTGTTTCTTTTCTTGGACATTTATGTAATTGTGTTTGTGTTTCAGGAGGAACTGAACAGCAGTGAGTGTGGATGGGCTCTGCTGGTCACAGAGTCAGACCCTCATGTTCTCAGCTGTCTGCTGTGGACCTGGCTGACAAACTGAGGGTGAGACATGCTCAAATGTCACATGGACCTGTAAAACACATTACAGACAGTTCAGTATTGCTTACATCACTATATTTGTCTTTTCAGGAGCCAATATTAAGTGCAGATGATATCACCAATCTCTGCAGTGTCTCCAACCACAAAAATGCCCTCAGTATCTCAAAAAGGTAGATTTTGAATATATGAAATTAATGTAGATTATTAATATTATTTTATTATAATGAATGTAAAAGTGTAATATGGTTTTGATGTTGACAGGCTCAGAGGCACACAGTGCTGTGTCTACTTCACTGTGTGGGAACAGTGTCCAGTGTGTGTCCACACAAAGAGGACGCTCTGCTTCAGCATCTGCTCCGAGCTCTCACCAGGGTAAAACATATGGAAGGAGTAGGCTTGTCAAAGAATTTGTCAAAAGTATGTGAAAATCAGATATCAATTGATCCAAAAACTAGTATTGAAACCAGAAACTAAGTTGAATTGGATTGACACAAAATAATAAACATACAAAAATACAAATTGTATTAATCATCATTTTAAATGTATAATGTTTTGAGTTTTATCCATAGACTGTATAATCACTAATTAGATACCACTGTGTTTAATAAAGATTCTTTTGTGTGGATAATGTCACTTTATATTTAAAAGCATAATTTTTGAATGTTTGAAATCGTACAGATTTTTACTCTATTTATTTATAATCAAATCGTATTTGTTTGTTTAGTACTGTGATAACACTAGGATGAGAAACATACTGTATACTAGAGCTTGATAATAGACTGCTGAATGTGCTGTGTTCTGCAGGCTTCTCTGGATGAAGTGAAGGCATCAGATATGTTGATGATTGTCTTCAGATCTGCTCTCAGAGAAACCTCTACAACTACAGGAACATCTCCAAAACCTGAGCTTCAAAACAAGCGCCAAATGTGAAGACTCATCGTTTATCTACTATGCAAATGTTGTCTTTTTATTTAATCAAACCTAATAAAAGATGTTGAAATGTATTTAATGTCTTTTAATTGCTTCTTGTAGTCCCAGAAACATACTACTATATTATAGCTTTAGTATGAAGCATGAAAAATGTATTGTTCAAAGGTTTTAACCTTGTTATAATGGCCTTTTCACCATTAGTTTACCCAAAGTTGTATTTGAATTGATTCCTGCATGTTGGAGTAATCTTGTTTTGTTCTTCAAAAAATCCATGTTCTCACCTACCACCTATCCCCTCCCACTTGTCTGTATTTATTTGTTGTAATTCAAAAGATGAATACTCAAATGAAGCATATATGGTTCCAAACGGTCCCCTAGCCACTTTCAAATAAGAAATTGTTATTTTAAAATCCGTTGTTCTTTTGTTACGTTTAAAATTAAGGGGCTTATCAAATCTGCCGTTTTAAGCAGGTTGAGCTGTATCTATTTTCAAGCCGTTTTAGATCAATGTTGTGTTTTACAATGAACAAAAGATGAATTACTGATCTATAAGCCTATATGTTCTAGTTTTTTATTAAA